>JACBWV010000508.1:184412-271794 GCA_013435795.1 Chlamydomonas sp. ICE-L
TAAACCGTACGTGTTAAGACAAGCGCCAGCGTGTCACGCAAGCTGCGCATTGTGACGCGGACTGGGCGCGTATGTGTAACGAGTAATCTAGGGGTAGCTGTGGGTGGTTGGAGCTAGCCCTAGCGGAAAATGTAAGGCGGTTGACTCAGCCAGATATGGGCTACCTGGGCTTAGGTCTGGTCGGAGTTTACGCTCTGGTTGTGTGTTGTGTGTGTACAGGCATTTTCCCCTTCTTTTAGTGTTAAGTAGGTAAACCGCAATCGCGTTGACAGCTGTCACGGCTCTGTATGCGTGCTCCTAAGGATAGGTAATAGTTACCACCCCCCCAATGGCCAATTGCCCTTTTCACGACGGAATGGGAGTGAGTGTAGTGAAAAAAGAGAAGTGGTAACGGGGAGATTTGATTGTAATTCTGGTAGAGAAAAAAATCCTGGAAATCTCTCCATCCCCCCCTGCTGCTGGTATCGAGCAGATGAGGTTGATGTTTGCTGTTACACAAAAAGGTATGTACAGAAGGTGTATCCATTCTGGAGTATGGTAAAGCAGGACTCACCACCTAGTTTCTCCCCCCTCGGCACGGAGTGAAGAATAAAAGGTAGGTGGTGGTTATGTCGGAACGGAAAGGAACTAAAGCCACGTCTATTACTTAAAGAGGTAAAACCTTGAGAGTCCAACAAAGATCAAGTATGGGACCGGCCGAATAAATCTGGAGGCATGTAATACAGTGGCCAGAAAAAAAGTCGTGGTGTCCAAGTTGAAAGAAGTTGATGTAACTGGGCGAAAATCCTCATCTGGTCATAGTGCAAGTGCTGACTGTCCCTCCTAGAGGCTTCCAGTCAGCAACCCAGTGGTGGCTGCAAACTTGTTTGTGAAGTAAGTTTGGGATCGTGTTGCGTATAGGAACGCACGCAGAACATGAAGCAAGAAAACAAAAAGAACCCAAGAATTGTTGTGATCACTGGGACGTGTATTGTCCCAGGAATGAAGACGTATGTCCTCTGCACCTCCCCCCTCCCGCATGGATTAACAAACAAACATGACAACCTGTGGGCTAGTCGTAACTGGTCCATCACAGGCACAAGGCATGTCTGGGTTATGCAAGCTGTCTGTCTGCTACACAGCCTGCATAACCAAACCAGACGGTGGGTATGGTGGGTTGTGTAAGAGTGTGTCTAGACCACTGGAACATGAGTGTTGTGTGGGGTGATGTATTCCATGAATCGAGGACGCTTTGCCATGTAGTAGATGGGAGGGGGGTTGGAAGCAAAGTTCCAGGAAGGCCTGAGGAGGGGTGTGCGCCATAGGTTGTTAAACCTGACCCTTGGTCCATGTGTGGTGGCATGTAGACCATGTGAGTCAGGTGGGTCCAGCGTTCAACGTCAGGTAGGCGACGAGTGAAATATGGTACATGCATTGGGTATGGGTATGCTCCATTAATTCGCCTGGTTTCCTCTACTCTGTTGAAAATTGTGATCAGGTCAGCTTGCTGGTGGTGCCAGGCAGCTTGGAGGAAGTGAATTCGTGTTGTGTACTGTTGGACAGATTCAGTGGGGAGTTGAAGGACGTGGCCTTGGGGGTTATCGAGGTCACCATAGTAGCATGGGCCAAGACAGAGTAAATCATCTGCGAGGGGTGGTTGGCATTGTATCGCTGTGCCCTATGGGATGTGAAATTTGGTGCGTAACGGGGCAAGCAGTCCCATGTGAGTGCATGGGTGCTGTCACGATATTCCGCAGTGTAACCATCACCTGAGGTAGGAGGGAATGTAAGGAGTTGAGGTGAGCAATAGTGTGCTCATGTGTGGTACACTTCACAGGATGGGTTGTCCTCAGACGCCAGGATGGTGTGCGTTGGATGCCTGCATGCACGGTTGAGGCAGGGGAGCACAGGTGTGAGTGGTAGGGGCTTCTGTGTGCCTGTGGTGAGTGGGTTAAGTTTCTTGAGTCCAGCCATGGTGAGCTTAATGACTTGGCCGTCATTGTAGGTTAGCTTGAAGTACCATGGCCTGGACAGTGGTCCTTGGAAGGAGGCAGTGCCCCAGACAGCTTTGTCGAGGCGCCTTGGACTCCGACTTGCTTGATGACAAGCATCTTGTCGCAGGCGAGGGCGGCTCTGTCTCTGGAGCGAGTCTGCGGGGTGGGGAAAAGGTTAGGTTCCTTCTGCGGTGCTTCTGGGATGCGTCCTGCGGGGATTGCAGTGATGCCGCTGGCTTTGCAGTTGGGGCAGAACCAGTCCTCGACGGGCACTGCAGAGAGAGGTGGGTCAAGGCAGTGAGTGTGGTAACCTGCTCCACAGCCGTCGCAGAGTAGCATGCAACTGGCGTTGTCAGGGAAGTTGCAGACGCTGCAGGCTAGGCTGGGGGGTGGGACTGCTAAGTTTGGCCTGATTGTGCAATCCAAGTTAGGGAGGTGGCAAGGGAGACAAATTGCGGGCATGGTTGGTGATGGTGCAACCGCAACGTCCTTGCAAGACGACGACTTCAGTTGGTTTGAGGTCGATGATGCGCAGGATCTTGCCTTGGGCAGCCATCTGCAAGGAGTTGCGCACGTTGGGACGGCGGATGTAACACAAAGTCTCCCACCTGGAACTTGCGTAGGCGAGGGTGATAGGCCCCCCCCCTGATCTTTGCGTAGCGCAGGGTGTCCCTGTGGTGGGCGATTGCTATGTGATTGGCAATAGTTGGGCTGACTCTCTTGATCCATTGAGCGCGCTCCAGGAGAGTGTCTGTCAGAGCTTGCACCTGTGTGCTGTCTGTCAGGTCGGGCAGCGGCGCTGTCATGGCAAGCTGTGCCTCAGGGTTGTTCATGACCGGAGCCCGGGCGTACAGCAGAGTGAAGGGGGCGCACTTAGTAGTCTCCTGAGGGCTACAGTTGTACGCTGTTACGACCTTGGCTATGTCAATGTCCCATGTGTCAGTGGCCAGGTTTTCTGAGCAGATCTTGGTCAAGGCTGCCTTGATGGTACCAACGCTTCGCTCCACAAAACCGTTCCCCTGAGGGTGGTTAGGGTGGATCGTCCTGTGGTCAATGAAGTTGTGAAGCAGATGTTCCTTGAATTTGCCTTGGAACTCTGGTCCGTTGTCAGAGATGCAGAGTGCGTATGCGCCAAAGTGTGCCAAGACCCCATGAGAGTGCGCGTAGACCATATGTATGGCCTCCTTGGCTGGGATGGGGACCACTACGAGTGCGGCGCTGAAATACTCCACGGCGTGCATGAGCATAGTGTTGCCCCTGGCTGTCTTGTTGTAGGGACCAGACAAATCAATTCCCCAAGCGAAGAAGAGGCCATGAATCGGGTGGGATTGCAATGTGGCTGTTGGCTGGTTGAAGTAGGCCATGGCTTGGTCCCAGATCTTGCATGTCTTGACCAGAGCTTTGACTTGTTTGACAACGCCGTGCCACCAGAAAGAGCTGACCACTAAGTAAGCTGTTCTGCGTGCCCCAAAGTGTCCGCTGGTCTCGTGGGCCCTCTGAATGAGGATGGACCTCTGGCTGGGGGCTGGGACGATGCGTTCAATGCCGTTGGCCAGGATGCGTATGATCCTCTCTTCTCTTGTTGGAGATGCGCCGAGCCTGTACTTTCTTGACCTTGCCAGTACACGCCTAGTACGAGATGTCGTCCAGTTGGAGCCGAGGACCCCTCGCCTCAAGTACTCTAAGACAAACTGATCAGAGTGGATGTCGAGACCGTCAGTGTCCTTGGACATTGCAGCAATGCGCAGGTCAGTATCCAACTGTCTGCCTGGGGCGAGTGGAGGACTTGGAGCTGAAGATGGCAGAAGAGGCAAAGGAGGGGAGTGTTGCAACGGCTGAGGGTCGGTGGCTGTTGGATGTTGGCTGTTGGCTGTTGGCTGTTGGCTGTTGGCTGGTGCAGGTGGCTTTGATGGCCAGATGTGTGGCTTGACAGCCTTGCTCCTGGTGACTGCCAGCAGGCAAGCAAGCTCAGTGCCATAGAACTGGCGTGTTGGAGGCTTGGGGTCTGATATGCGACCGCCAGAATTGCTGGGATAGCTGGGAGAAGTTGTCAGAAGAAGAGCAGGGCTGGGAGAAGGTAGTAACTCAGGTCTGGGGGGTGGCTGAAATTCCAGCATAGATGTCAGACGCGTAGGGATTGCCATTTAAAATGTCTTTCTGATGATTGCTACCAAGGCTCGCTGATCCATGCTGTTGCCTGTGAGGATATGCCTCTGGTTTTGAGTGAGACCTGGTGCTGCTGTTGCTCCTGTGTAGTATCCGAGCATGCGTTCTCTCTCAGAAGGGTTTGGTTCAGACCATGCGCCGCCCTGGAGAGAGTAGATGCTGCCTGGTTTGTCAGGTCTGAAGGCTCGAGACAGAGGGTACGCTACTAGAGTAGGCAGTACGTTGCGCTCTTGTCCGATCTTGTTTGCTAAGCAAAAAGGGGCTGTGTCTGATCTGTAGACCCTTGTAGTGCTCCGTCCTGGATCCAAGAAGGCGTTGGCTGAAATGTTGGCAGTCCGACGGGTCTTGTTGAGCTGGAGCTGGAGATCAAGGGGGTCAACCAAGTTCTGCCACTTGTTGCGGAGTCTGTGCGCTCCTGAGTCGAATGTTGCAGCATCCACGCAGATAGGGAGGCCAAGAGTTCTGTTGACTGCGTTGAAGTCTTGCGTAGCAATATGTTGTGATCGGAAGTTGTGCTGCATTGCTGCATTCTCCACGATGTAGAGGGGTTGCCGAGGATGCTGTATAGCTGCTGGATGTACCCTATGATGGTGGTACAAGCCTGCAGGACGGCGGCCCGGGGTCCCTTGAGTCCTCTGTTGCCTCCTGCCGGGCTGAAGTCTTGGCACTCTGGACCGGCTATGATGAGCCACTGTGATTGGTCGTTCACAGCTGCGGTCATGAGCTGTTCTGGTGTGATCTTGGTCACATCCTGGGGCAGCGTCGTGAAGGCATGGTCGCAGGCGTATGACTTGAGCAGATGGGGGTAGAGGTTGGTCAAAGCTTGTGTCCTATAGCGGGCGACTGTCTGAGCAGCGGGCGCAATGTCGCTGTAGATATACCTGTTAACTTGGATGCCATTGCGCAGTGCTGCTTCCAATCCTGCACACATTCTGGGCCATGTATGTGACGGCGGCAGACAGGGGTGTTGTGCAGATGGATAAGACAGATCTGACGTCAAGGATGTAGTCCACGATGTGCCCTAGTGTCAGTTCTAGGGGCACATAAGGGGTGGTGGGCACTGTTGGAAATGCTGCGTACAGGTCGCTGGCCAGGTCAATGCGAGCGCCAGTGTTGTCCTCTGCTGTGGGGCTGGGAAACCTAGACAGTGCGTCAGCGTTGCCATGCTGTGCACCTGGTATGTGCATGATGTCAAAATCAAATGACTGCAGCATGCATGCCCATCAAGCGATGGCACCGGTGACGTTGGCAGAGGAGAACATCCACAGCAGGGGCTGGTGATCAGTGACCAGTGTGAAATGTAGTCCGAAAACATACACTCGAAAGATCTTGCAAGCCCAGCAGGCAGCCTGCATTTCCCCTTTGAAGCTGCTGTACCCTGCTTCATGCTTGTTAAGGCTGCGGCTGGCACAGGCGACGAGGTATTCGTTACCTTCCGAGTCGAGCTGGCCGAGCACTGCTCCTAATCCATGTTGGCTCCAGTCACAGTGGATGAGGGTGCGCGCGTTGATGTCAAAGCGTCGCAAAACCTTGCCTGGTGTGCTGATATTCCTCCTGATGGCGTCCATGGCCGCTGTGTGCTCAGGTCCCCAAGTCCACTTGACATCATTCTTGGTGAGGTCATTGAGGGGTCTGGCTATGGCTGAAAAGTTTTCACAAAAACAACCCTAGTAGCGCAGCTTACCCAGGATGGTCTTGAGGTCCTTGAGGTTGTTTGGGTAGGGCAGGTCCTTGATAGATTGGACTTTGGCTGCTTGCGGGGTGAGACCATGGTTGCTGACATCGAAGCCTAAGAAATCGACTGCGTCTAGTGCGAAGCAGGACTTGTCAGGGTGTATGCGGAGGCCAATGTCGATGAGACACTGTAGCACTGCTTCCACGTCCTTGATGTGATCAGCAAAGGTGGCGCTGTGGACCAGAATGTCGTCAATGAAAACCTTGCTGAACTTGAGGAGACCCCGTTTGCCCAACTCAGTTTCCATGACCTTCTGGAAGTAAGCTGGTGCTTGTTTCAGTCCAAAGGGCACACGCTTGAACCTGTAGAGCTGCTTGTCCCACCAAAAGGCTGAGAAATCTTGGCAGCCGGCAGACATGTGGACTTGGTAGAAGCCCGAGCGCAGGTCTACTCGTGTAAACCACTTGGAGTCACCCAGGTCTTGGAACAATTCCTCTGCAATCGGGAAACCTGTGTGCATGTCCTTGGTCAAGAGGTTGATAGCCTTGTAGTTGTAGCACACTCTGTTTGCAGTGTACTGGCCATCATGTCCTTTCTTCAAGGCGACGACAGGGTTTGCTGCATGCTGAGCTGAAGGAGCTGGCTCTATGAAGCCTAGCAGGAGCAATTCAGCGCAAACTTTGTCTTGAGCAAGTTTTTCTATAGGTGGCTTGCGGTAGGGACTAGTGAATGCCTGCTTGTCGTTGTCCTTCTCTATGTGCATAGGAGGCACAATCCCTTTGTATCCCTCTCTCAAATCCTCCATAGTCCGCGCTACTGCTGGGGTCATTCTGTTGAGCATGGCTGCCATCTCTTTGCGTTGCGCCTCAGTGCCATCCCGATGATGACCGATGAAGAGGTCACAGTCTGGATGTAGGGCCCCTCTCTCTGCATTGGGTGTGACTGCTCCGTCTGGCATACTGTTGTTAATCCCCCCCTCCTGCAGATAGTTGGGGTCCATGTGACTGAGGCAGCTAGTAAGGCCTCCTTGTAGGCGGCCAGGCAGGAGTGAAGCTGGAGTGGAAGGGTCCAGGTGCACTGGTAAAGCGCAAGAAGTGGACGCTTGGTAAACTGCTGCTTGGCCGTCCAGGAACTCTTGACCTGGTCGCCAGTAGACATCATCCAGCTGCGTCGTGAAGAAGTCTTGGGGTTCTTCATAGTCGTCACCGGCTGGGGTAGGAGATGGAGTGCTGGCCATCGTGAGCAAGTAATCAGCAGGGGTGAGGTGGGGCAACGATGAGAGCGAGGAGCAGAGGTAGCTGTAGCGTCTTATTCGAAGTCATCCTCACTGTTGTAGACGGGTGGCCTGCGGATCAGGAAGATGGAGGTAGAATGCAAGCTGGGTGCCGATGTGTCATACCAATTGATGCAGCAGGGTTTGGTGGCACTGGAGGTCTTCTGTATCCTGGAGGGGAAAGAGAAGAGGAGAGTATGCTGTTGTTGGTCGTGTAAGGGGGCGATCACAGGGCTCAGGTTGCCGTCCTTGCTCGACTGCGTGCGCGTCCAGCGGCAAACCGAAACCTTGGATAGGTGGGTAGAGGCGGGTGCTGGTGTAGCAACTATCCAAGTAGGGGTAGGAGTTTGAGTACAGACTGTAGGTGCCCTGGATTGAGGGTAGGATGCACACAGAAGCGTCAGTCATAGGTCTGATTGGATCACTTGGGGTGACCAATGGGTGTGAAAGGTGTAGGGATGCCCCGGAGTGCTCCATGCTCCTGGGGTCGAGCACTTCCCCCATACTGCGTGGGGTGAGAGTGACTCGGATGGGCAGGCCTTGTTCCTTTCCCCAGGTTAGGACAGATGAGAAGTTGTCCTGAGCTGGCAAGTCTTGGATACACCTGTGGAGTAGGTTAACATCTCCAAGGTACAGCGTGTTGTCACTGTTGGTCTCGTAGCTGTAGCTGTCCATGCTGTGCGCATGGGTTACCATATGCATGAGAAGGGTCACGTAGAACGCTGACCAGTTGGGGTGGGAAAATCGGATGGAGGACATGCTGAATGGCGTGTGACGACGGAGGTGGGGGAAGAAGCGGAGGATGTCCATCATTAGGTCGATGGGTGCTGTCTGTCCATATTTGTTCCATATGATGGACTCCGTCGGGTGGGTGGGTGGTCCCTCGAAGGGTGGCACCTGTCCATCCCCTGCCGCCGCAACATGTTCTCTGTACGACGCCAAGTTCTGGATTGGCGTGTCAGTTTCCGAAAGTGGATTGAACATGACAACTGTGTGGTTGTGCACAGCTCTAACCACAAGGGAAGCAAAGCGGGAATTCTCCCGGTTGACTGGATAGGAGGCTGCCATGTCTGTGAGGTACCGCTCTGTCCGTGGCTGTATGACTTGCCTCCATCTGCTTGAGGAAGCGAGCAAGTTATGGTCATCGGTGGGCGTCAGGTGATGTGTAGTCAGGAGGTTCTCACGGCGGCCATCCAAGTTGTGGCCTGTTGGAGAGCTCCTGATGTACTCCCTTGGGACAGTGCATGGTACCCTCGGGGGGTGAAGGTGCACCCAAGTTGTCACCAATGCCGCTGCTGAGATGAGCAAAGCTGTGCAGAAGGCAGGGTGGGGATCATGCCGAGGGTTGTCTCCTGCTGCAGAATGGTTGGGTTGGTGGCTCAGGATGTGTTCCACAGCTGCTGAGAGGATGTTGCGGTACTGCATGACATTGTTAAGCGCAGTTGAGGAGTTGACCCGGCAAGGGGTCTCATTAGGCGCCCACGTGGGTGGTTGAGAAGGGGTCCTGTAATCTCTGGGGTAGGAGCGGATGGAGAAAAAGGATGTAGCAGTGGGCGGGAGGACCAACAAGTAGTTCAGGTAGTCTGAAGGAACTGTTGACCCTACGTGAGGGTCCGTGAGGCCATGTGAAGCACTGGACCGTACCACGAAGTGGTGTGGCAAGGCGGAGGGTACGGTGCACTTCCGAAGTCGTCAAAGCTGTCAGGTAAGGTTGGAGGACTTCTGCTACAGTCCAGTCGCGGCTGTGAATAGCGGCGAAGGGGATGTGCAGTGAGTCCATGAGGGCTTGCTGGACGTCGGAGAAGAGGAGGAAGAAGCGCGCTGCCAATGTGTTGTTGACAGGCTCATCTTGGAAGTAGTACGCTGGTATGTTGCGGGACTGCATGTGCAACTTGTATGTGCCATAGTAGTGCACATGCAGGGGGTTCCGGTACACCCATGTCTCTAGGGTTCCGAATCCTGTACTGTGGGGCCGGCTGAGAGCATCGAGCATGGATGCGGATGGGAGGTCAAAGAGCGTCGTGCGCTGAGAGAACCAATCCAGGTGGCTTCCTCTTGCTCTGATGTGCTGGACGTTGTTGAAGATGTCGTTGCTGCTGGTTGTGTCAATGTACGCTCCAGAACTATGACGTTCAGTAGAGACGTGCATTGACAAGTGAGCTGCAAGGCGCTTGCGGGAGGGGGCAAAAGAGCCGGTGAGCTCCCTCCTATATGCCAATGAAGTCCAGGATCCCTGGGATTGGGTATTCCTCTTGCTCCATACAGTCATTGGACCGTCTTCGTTACTGGTGACCTCCCAGCTTGAAGGTTGGACATACCCTAGTTCTTGGCGGCGGCCTAGCATGGAGGGAGCTGCTTGGTTCGAGATACTGGCCTGAATGGCAAGTCCACGGTCAAAGCGCGACCTGTGGCAGTATGCTCTGCGCTGGACAGGTGGAGGAAAGGGCGCAATGTGAGTTTCTCTTGTGAAATGTCAGGTAAGGCAGAAATGCCTGGCATGGCCATGAGTGGGGTACCGATGAGGGCATCGAAGATGGTGTTGTCAGGGGCAATAACAAAAGTTGCCCTGACGCTGATCTCGTTGGGGGTGTCGCTGCAAAAAATGACAGGCATTTGAATCTCCTTGGTGAGGGAGCTTTTGACGTCATTGAACGCAATCGTCTTGTGGTGGCATGGGAGAGGATCGTGTCCCAATGAGTCCGCCATAGATTGCGAGATGAAGTTGAGACCACTGCCGGTGTCGACGAGGACCATAAGGTTGACGCACTGTAGGAGGCCAGTTGCGGACTTAAACGAGAGGCCATGCTGGTGGGACAGGTTGGCTAGGTACGGTACACCGTAGCTGGGCTCTGTTCCTTGCAGCAAGGTTGCTGTAGAAGGGCTCAGCTGGCCAGAAGCAGTGTAGTCGCGTACAAATGTGTCCACTGGGTTGTGCGTGACACAAGCTGCGCGCTGTGCTGTCTCAACTGCTGTGGCTCTGACTTGCAAGGCCATGTTGAACTCGTGCAGGTTCTGCACTTCTCTGAACATCAAATCAAGATCCCGTCGCAAGACTGTCATCTCATCCATGAGGAGGTCTTGTGATGCCCGATGCTGGGCTTGGGTAACGTGCCGTGATACTCGAGCGCTTGGTCGGGGGATGGCAGCTGTTGACCCAGTTCCGTCAGTGGAAGGATCAAATGTGGGCTTGTAAATTGCCTGTGAGCTAGCTTGTGTCTCTGCTTCTGGAGTTTGTCGGAAGCTGACTACTAGTCAGGTTCTGGTAGATCAGATTGCGCAGCTTGTGGAGCCTCTAGTTGTGGTGGCTGGTTGCTGCGGCTGTGTTGATCATGAGGGTGTGAGGCATGTCGTCCGCCGGAGGGTTGCAAACGAAGTTCCTCACGAATGGCGAAGACGGTATCATGCAACTGCTGGTTATGCTGTTGCTGCTGCAACTGCATCTGCCGATTGTGTTGTTGTTGTTGCAATTGCATGACGACGTCTGGCCGTTGGTGCTGCTGCATGCTGTTGTTGTTAGTGCCTCTTGTCTGCCCTTGGTAGTTGCCTTGAGTGCCCTGGTTGTTGCCCTGGTAACCTGCTTGATACCCACCCTGGGTGCCTTGGTTGTTGCCTTGGTAACCTGCTTGATACCCACCCTGGGTGCCTTGGTTGTTGCCTTGGTAGCCACCTTGATACCCGCCACCAGTTCCTGCCATGCTTCCCTGGTTGTTGTTCCCTGGGTTGCCTGCTGGGAAGGGTCGAGGGTTCTTCCCCTTGTACCTGGGGTTCTGAGGGGGTAGGGAGGATTGCTGTTGCACTGGAGCCTGTGGCTGTTTGTACTGCTGTGCAGGGGGGTTACGCATTTGTGTATGCGGGCTGTGTTGTACAGCTCCCTGCAGAGCGCGGTAGTAAGGCACTCCAGATTTGAGCTGGTCCAAGGGTGGAGGTGGAGCGTAGCCTTGCTGGATTGTTGAGGTGCGCCAGATGGCGTACCGTGCTGGGTTCTTCGGGCTCCAGGATGGGTTGGGGGTCCCAGGGTTGTTTAGGTAGCAAGTGTCGGAACCGTGTCCAGTGATGTTGCACGTAGCGCAAACCGTGGAAGACTTGGGTTCACCGGTCTTGCCCTTGAGTGCACTTGGGTCCTGGGTGACGGGAAAAGCAGGCGTCTGGCGTGGCATGACAGTTGGCCTCTGTGTCGGTGGTTTAGAGACACAGAGCAGCATGCCTTGTGCTGTCATATCGTCCCTCTTGGATGCTTCAGTTTGGGCAATGCCAGACAGCCTTTCCAGGGTGTGCTGGTCTTGGTCAAGATTGTAGAGCTTGGCGATTGCCCAGCAACCGAGGGGGGTGACATCCTTGTAGCTGCCAAAGTTCTCCTTCAGGGTGGGGGCCATGCGATCAAGTAGTTTGGCCACCTTGGCCATGGCCTCCCGGTAATGGGGCTGTCCAGCCCGGATATCAAATTTCTCGTACTTCTTTGTGAATTCTGACATCAAGATGCGAGGCATGGGGTATAAGAGGCCTGCATTGTCGTAGCAGTCAAACTTCTCATACTCCTCCTTGGCATCGAGAGGGGTTACCTTGAGTGCGAGTGCTAGTCCAGTTTTGACCAGCTCGTAAAAATGAATGAGCTTCAGCTTCCAAGTGGCTGGGTTCATGATCGGTTGACCATGCTTGTTGACTTGGAGGGCTCCATTCAAGGAGTTTTGTGTCTGGAGAGCATTGCACTCCTGGATCCACGCGGCTCTGTTGTCTGAAAACAAGACGAATGGTTGAGAGTTCTCATAGACTTGTACCATCATCTGTTCCCACAACTCTTCCACTGCAAGGTCTCTCTTGATGTTGACAATGTAGCTCTTCATCATCAGAAGCCAGGCTCTGGTGTGTGATACGCTGCCGCCGTGTAGCTGTGATCCTTCTGTTGGAAGCTGCCATGATAGGACGGAATCGACACCGATCATGAGTGCGACGTGACGTTCGCTGTCATTGCTATCAGCGTCGCTCACATCCCCTTGAAAGTCTGGTGGAGGTGGTCCCTCATCCTCTTCAGGAGGTGGGTGTGGTTCATCGTCAGAGTCCGGTGGGCTGGGGGGTTGGCCTCCCGGTTGATCAGGTGGTCCTCCAGTATCTGCCTCATCATCGGGGACACCGTCATTGTCAGAAGAACTGGCAGGATCACCCCCTGGATTACCTCCTGGTCCCTGTGGTGACTGACTGGGGTGGGATCCACTATTGTCAGAGGAGCTGCTTGACCCGTTGCCGGAAGGTTGGCTTGCAGGAAGCTGGTTGGCTGGTGTGGGTTCTGGAAGCTGTCGGGGAGTGCGGGCAAGTCGTTTGCTGGGGCTTTCTACTTCCTCTTCCGAGCTGAAAAGGTTGTTTGTGGTCATGTGTGGAGGGCCTGCTGCTTGTGTCGCAGTTGCGCCAGTGAAGGTCTCCTGAGGGGTTATAAATTCCTGCAGGGGACTGTGCACTGGCGGCTGGGACGGAGTGGCAGACGGTCGCTGGACTGGGGACAATGGTGGGTACGCATTGTCCTCAGCATCCTTACTGACGGCAACGCGAGAAGGCGGGGTGTTCAGCAATGGCCGTTGTGAGCTTCCAAGGGCTAGGCGCATTCCACTCTGCCCGCTCCAAGGCTTGAGTGGTGTGGGTGATGGCTGAAGGTCTGATGGAGTGCTTAGTGCTGGGAGAGTTCCACAGAATTGTCTTTTGGAGGTGCCTGGTAGCTGAGCGATCTGGGTTGGGGGCTGGGGGCTGATAGTAGAAGGCTGGGGGCTGATAGGTGAAGGCTGGGGGCTGATAGGTGAAGGCTGGGGGCTGATAGTGTCAGCTGCTGTGGCTGAGGCTGGTAAGGTGGTGGCAAGTGCCATAGGAAGGGGGATGTCGATCTCCGATGACTCCCCCTCGTACCAGGGGTGGCTGCCCCCCAATGGGAGGGGTGAGTTGGGGATCGTTAGGGGGATGGTTGGGTGGAGTATGTTAATGGGGTTATGCAGATGCAGTTGTGCTAGGTGATTTGTGATAGAATGTTCAGAATAAGTGTTACTTATGTATGAGAGGGCTTGTCGGGCGTCTGATTGAGCTTGTGCTTGATCAGTTGCGTCTGAACGCGCTTCTGCTTCTGCAGCAGCTCTGACTTGTCCTCGTGTTCCTCGCATTGTGTGTTGTGTTAGTTGTTCAGGGGTGGGTTTGTTCCACGTGTGTATCAAGGCTTGTGTCCTGATGTGTACCTGAAGGAATGTGTATGTTGGTAGAGTAGCGCAGATGTATCTGGCTTGGTTTCTTCAGAAGTGTAGTCCTGAAAGAAGATGTGGTGGAGCAGAGGTCCAATAGAAAAAAGGGCGGCCCTTCGCCGTTTTTTTTTTTTTTTTTTTTTTTTAAGTAGGTGATTGCGAATAGTAGTGCAAGTAAAAAAAGGCGGCCTAACGGCGTGCTTTTTGAAAGATGCAGATGGCGTACGCGTAACAGTGGTCTAACCAAAAATTGGGCAGCCTAACGGCGTTTGTTTTGGAAGAGTGTGGTTGTTTGTATCTGAAACAAGGATTCAACTCAAATTGGGCGGCCCTTCGCCGTGCCGGATGGCGTAAGCGATAGGTCTGAGGTCAGAAAGTGAGGGAGATGCCCGTACCTAGCGAGGTGGTGGGTAGTCTCCTCCGAAGAACTTAAGATCAGGTGGTCCTACGCACGGTGGGAAGGGGTGGGCAACTGATTAGTATATAGCAGTTGGTCCAATTGAATGGGTGATTTGTCTGGTTAATGGATGCCAATGCTGGTATGAGTTGGAATGTTAGGGTATGTCGGTATCAGCAAGTCGTCGGTATCAGCAAGTCGTTTGTATCAGCAAGTCTTCGGTATCAGCAAGTTGTCGGTATCAGCAAGTCAGTAATAGCCGTCTCGATGTTCAGAAGTACGGTACCGGTACTGTCTCTGAATTGAGAGGGCGGGCTCAAATTGACTAGGTTATGTGATGGGTTCTCTTTACAGCAAACGTGGTTGCTGGTGTTTGTGAGATCACAAAGGCAGGGATCAGAGTTGTTCTGATGTGGGAGTCTTGGGTGGGGAACCGCAAGGTGGGTGGGTTCTTAAATCCTCTAGGGGCTGCTAGTGAGTTGCGTCGACTCGTAACGTAGGAGGAGCAATGGAGGATAAGTGCGCCCGATCTATAGTTGATCAGTATAGTTATGGAGTCTGTATGTGCGTTGTTAGAATGGGATAATTAATTCCAGACTATGGTTACAGCAAGTAGGTTGGGGAAATTAAGTCCAATCTATATGTATACTGACTTTATCCAATCAGCAGCAAAGGGCTATGGGTTCGCTGCCTCAAAGTGATCGCTTTGCTTGCTGGCTCAAAGTGTGAGAAAGCGTCCCTAGGGTGTGTCCCGTGGGTATCTTTGTGTCTGTCGAGAAAAAAAAATCTAAAGCCCTGGCAGGGAGTACCAAGTGATGGGGTGTTCTGTACTCCGGTAGCCGCGTTACCGAGGGGTTGGAAGTACCGTCGTCAGTACTGACGGGGACGTCTCACCGTTCCGAGGGGTTGGACTTTCGGCCGTTCCGAGGGGTTGGACTTTTGGCCGGCAGTTGTGGAGTCGAGGCGAAAGGAGAGGGGTTGACCGGAGTCTCCTTCTGAAGTCCGGCAGACGGGGGTTGTCAATGCTCGGGGAGGGTACAGGAGGCGACCGTAGGTAGACAGGTTTTCCGGGAGTCGGTAACGACAGGGGCTTGGAGACGCAGACTTTGAATCCGTGGTGGTTCTGGACAAGAGTTTGATAGTAGAATGAGTTACAATTTGTTCTAGGAACAATAGAAGATAAAACTGCGGTTTCTAAGTGAACGCGCAAGTGTCTACATAGCTTGCCGGAAAGGGTCGGCAAGGTGGGATTGCAATGCACGACAGGGGTCAAGCGGTGCAAGAGCCTAAGATGATTATTTATGATGCGTGACAGTCGTATTGGATTGTCGTGACGGGTTGGTGTCACGACAAGGCCAACACTGCAAGGGGTAGGTGCGCAAGCAGCGCCTAGCAGTGACCTATCCCGACGACAGCATCGACGCACCTGGACAAGAGTTTGATAGTAGAATGAGAGAGAATCGGTCGTCTCAATCGACTATCAACTCTTCTGTCCTTTAGGGTACGATCGTAACTATGGCTTTGCATGTGCTGGCGAAAGGAGCTATGCTCAATGTCTTTCACGGCACTGCATTATTATGTCTCGTGTTTATGATAAGCGCCCGATAAACGTCTCGTGTTAAGACAAGCGCCAGCGTGTCACGCAAGCTGCGCTTGTGACGCGGCCTGGGCGCGTATGTGTAACCGAGTAATCCTAGGTAGCTGTGGGTAGCTAGCCACTAGGCGGAAATGTACGGCGGGTTGACTCAGCCAGATCTGGGCTACCTGGGCTCAGGTCTGGTCAGAGTCCGCTCTTGGTGTGTGTGTGCGTGTACAGGGTATTTCCCCTTCTTTTAGTGTTACGTAGGTAAACACGCAATCGCGTGTGACAGGGCATTCAGCTACCAACTCTTCCTCACATTTGGTAGCTGAGAAGTGAGCGAAAGGCTGGCGAAAGGTAGCCCCCAGAAGCCCAAACCCAAAACAATCCAGGTCCAGCGATACTACTTGTGGTGGAGGAAGGGTGGCTGGGGTGGGGGACTGGGGGTAGGAGAGTGAGAGTGTGGGGGTACGTGAGGGGTGGAGTGGGTGGGTGTTGGGGAGCTGGTGGAGTGAAGAGGTAGTTGAGGGATTGGGAGGGAGCACTACAACTACTTGAACCACCATCAATCACTGATCCCATGCCTGCTCACATGCTTGCCTGCAGGAAAGGTGTGGATTTCTACTTCTTCCCTGGACAAGCAAGCAAGCGTAGAGGTTCCATCTCCCGCCCCCCCCTCCTCAAGCTACTCCACACAAGTGCCACTACCAGCATGGCTAATGAACTGGCGCCTCCGTCCAAGCTTGCTTGCTTCTTCCGCACTCTTCTGTGCGCACGGGGATCTGTCACATGCACGAGTGACACGGACTCTGACCGCCCCTTCTCCCGTGACTCCCAAGGCCCGTCTCCCACGGCAACCAAGGCCGTTGCAGCTAGGTCTCAGAAATCTGACCCTAAGTGGTCAAACATTGTGCTGAACCAGAGTTACACTGCTGGCAAGGGTACCAGTAATGAGTGCCCAACCTCATTGTCCCCAGGAGCTATTGGTGGTGAAGTAGATGACTACCTCTATTTACCTACGAGCCCTTCTACTGCACCTCCACTCCTACTCCCAACTATGCGCACTACGTCAAGTTTATTATCATGGGAGCAGTCAGACAGACCCGCCTCCTTTGAGATCTTAGGGGCTAACCAGCTGGACAAAGTTCTGGGAGGGACCGACTACCAGCTCGTACGCGTATCACCCACATATATGCCTCCCATAGGAAGCAAACAGAGTATGCAGGCAAGCCCCTTGAACACCATCAAGCTGTCTCCTCGTGTGAAAGTAAGGGCTGCTGGCGGCTCAGGGTGCAAAGACACTCTCCACAGGGCAGCAAGTGGCGTGGGGCAATGGCCTCGATGTGCAGAATGTAAGCTCCACAGTCAGTAAGGTTTCCCGCCCTGTGTACAGAAGGGTTTCTGCTTGCCACTCCATGGCCAACCTAGGTAGACCAGAGTTGGTCCAAGGGGTTGGCATAAGGTCTCACAACAGCGTAACAGTTAACAGTCGCAGTGGTCCTATATTCAATCGACTGTCCATGTGCGCAGTGGACACCTCCATGCGCGTTGAAGTGGATACCTCCATGCGCGGTGGAGTGGATAATTCTGTGCGTAGGGTCAGTGCTCTGTCCTCCCCAGGTTCATCTCTGCAGCTGCAACCGTGGCAACGAAAGTCCACCATCATCCCTCGTCTTCAGAGCGGTCGTGTGGGCAGGTACCTCGAGTTGCTGAAGCGAAACTCTGCTACTGCTGGTGGTGCTGGTGGTGCTTCTGCCCCACTTGCACGCCTCCAAACATCCCAGTCCTTCAAACCCTCTTCGTTATCACAACCTTCCAAAACCTTCTTGTACTCAGATTGCCCTCTTGTCTCAGCACCATTCAGCTCCAAAGCCACAACACCATCCAATATCAACACCATCCAGCCTGAACACCGTCCAGTCTCTGCACCACTCAACAAACTCAAACCCAGTGACAGATCTTTAGCATACATATTGTCTCAGCCCAAGAGCAACACTGGGGACATCAGTTCACACATATATTGATCCCCCCACCACCACCACCACCACCACCACCACACCACCACCACACACACACACACTGCCCTGTTCCACCAGAGTGAAGCCCACCCCCCCGCCCCCTTGGATCGGTAGACTGCAACACTGAGTTGAGGCAAACTAAAAACCTGTAAACCCCTGTGTACAACAACTGTCAAGAAGTTCGTGAATTCTGGACCGTTGTTGTACAGTATTTATTTTTTCGACTGCATTTGGCAGCTTCCAGTCAGCTCCATTGGCCAGCCACTGGGCCAATCCCGAAGCTATCAGCTGCATGTGGATGTCCTCTATGCCGGCACACTAGCCAGCTTACATTTGTAAAACTGTCGCTTTCTGTTGCTCGACAGCCAAGGTAGATTAGATGCTCGACAGGTAGATTGTGTGTTCATTACAGTCCAGGGGGTAGCCAATTAGGCGTAAGGGACTTGTCCAAGCTTGGAATAAGGAGGGGCGAAAGCGGAAAAGCACACATGAACTGAAGGTAAATTAAATTATTGGCACTCCACCCCCCCCTCCCCTCCCCACCTTCACACACACACACACACATGCTGCCCTGTTCCACCAGAGTGAAGGGCACCCCCACCCCACCCCACCCCCCTTGCTTTGGTAGACTGCAGTAAAAGCACGGATGAACTGAAGGTACATTCAATTATTGGCACTCCAGGGAGGTGGAAGTACAGATTCCTTGTAGCCGTCCGGCACTCCAGGGAGGTGGAAGTACAGATTCCTTGTAGCCGTCCGGCACTCCAGGGAGGTGGAAGTACAGATTCCGTGTAGCCGTCCGGCACTCCAGGGAGGTGGAAGTACAGATTTCTTGTAGCCGTCCGGCACTCCAGGGAGGTGGAAGTACAGATTCCTTGTAGCTGTCCGGCCCAGCTGTTGAATTTGTTTTTGTTTTGTTCCCCAAATGGGTGGGTCGAAACATTTTGCTACCCCCAGTGTTTTTCTTTTCAGCTATGAGTATCAGCTTCTAGACAACTCCCCTTTGCACAGCCTCGAGCACCTTGAAGCTGACATAACCAGGTTTCCAGAACTGCTGAAAGAGTTATGTGTAGCCAAGTGGTCGGCTCAGGGAGCTGCCTAGCTAGAAGCTGCTATGATAAGCCAAAAAGAAAAACCCTAGCTAACCCAGTGCAGCGGTCACATGGGCTACCCCTGGCCCTACCCAAGTAGATAGCCCAGGCCCAAGCCTAGGCCTGGTAGAAGTTAGATAAGGGTATTATTAATTAATTATTACTAAGGGTATAATCAATTAATCAATAACCCCGAAGGGTATCATTATCTGATAGAAGTGATCCCTGCGCCCTACTGCCCAAGCCATGTGGTACACATGCACAGTCTCCCGAAATAGAGATTGCATTATATAGATACACCTTGTGTATTGTGTATTGTAGGTATTGTAGTGTATTGCGGCGCACAGGTTGGTGTGTGTGTGACCTTGTGTATTATAGACATGCAGAGTCTGTGTGTGTGACCTAGTATATTACACACATGCACAGTCTCCCGAGTCCTGAAATTACATTATACAGATACCTGCACAGATAGTTAATTTTTTCCATGGCATGAGGCATGGGCAAAGTTTTCTGAGCTAAATTATCTGTGCAGGAGTGTGATGAGCATCAAAATCTGCTCTAGAAGTAGCTGCTCGATCAGGTTAACATCCCTAACGATGGTGGTGGACAAGAACCTGGCTCCGGTTAGGGTTACAAATTAGGTAACTAACTAACTAACTAACTAACTAACTAACTAACTAACTAACTAACTAACTAACTAACTAACTAAACTAACTAACTAACTAACTAACTAACTAACTAACTAACTAACTAACTAACTAACTAACTAACTAACTAACTAACTAACTAACTAACTAACTAACTAACTAACTAACTAACTAACTAACTAACTAACTAACTAACTAACTAACTAACTAACTAACTAACTAACTAACTAACTAACTAACTAACTAACTAACTAACTATAATTTGCTATTTACTCGGGTTACTTTCAGACCTTCTTTCAGCTTAGCAGCTTCTAGGTCCAGCTTCTAGATCCAGCCTGCATGCTACCACTGTTTCTTTATCGTGGGACACATCACAAATTTAGCGACTTGGTGTGATCCCAATTCGACGCGCTGTGCCCTAAACACTGCATGAAGTGCAGAGCCTGGTGGGGTATTTCTGACTAGTTTAGCCAGGCCCATGGGTTGACATGCAGCAACAGAATGGCAATGAAATGGCTGTCAGGAACAGCTAGGCTACAGGAGCTTGACCCTCCCAATATTAAATTTAACGGATAAGTAAGCAACTGCTTGTGCATCCATCACCAAGGAGGCTGCCACTGCTGCTTGACGACCATTACCCCACCCCCGGGGCTGACCTCCAGGGGACCCGCCAGGGCCCCCTACTATTTTTTCAGTACGATATCAGTACAACAAAGGTCTCTTGGCGTTAGGAACACCTCTACCAACTTGATTCTCAATGAACTCGAAAGTTCACCTATACGGGCTCAATAATTGAGACAATGTATTGACTTTTGGAATAAAATCGTCGACCGTAAGGACGATGATTTTGTAAAAAGAGCCTTGCTAGAAAATGTTATAGTGGCAACCAGAGATAGCAACAAACAATGCTGGTCTCATGGATTACTAAGATGCATTCAGAGATGAGGTGTTATAGAACATTGCTCTGATATTATTCAAGATAATCAGACTTCACTGAGCAAGATTGACTTAAGAAACATTGATGAAGGCATCTCGAACGAAAATAACAGACATTGACTGGCAATCCCTGAGTACAGTGAACCCCAGGAATCTTGGTGATAACCAAGGAATCGGTATTAATACTATTACGTATGCAAATTGGATAATGTCAGAGGAGAGAAACCATAGTTCAACGTACACTAACTTATTAAACAATAGGGATGGTATTCAATGCATAGCAAGACTACGTCTTCGAGCTCATAACTTCAATATTTGTATGTATGTATGTTACAGTCCAGGGGTAGGCCAAATAGGCTAAAGGGACTTGCCCAACCGTACAGGAAGGGCTTAAAAAGAACAAGCACTGATTAACTGAGCCCCAAACAATCGATTTAATGTCGAATCAGAAAGGAGTACCTCTCGTTCTGGTAGAATTTTCAGGTGCTGTGGTATGATGGCTGACGGTAGAAGAGTAGTCGAAGATTAAATGCATTTCATATTAGAATGTCCGTCATACGCTGAGGACAGATAATGTTTTTTTTCGAAAATGAACATTGAACCTGAATTGGTGGATAAAAACTCCAGTATGAAGCTGGTCATGAATCCTGATTCCTTTAAAGGATGCAAAATACTTAATACACTTTTGGCACAGGATGAAACCTCCTTATTTGGGCATGAGCATTTGGTATCTGGCAGCCAGATGCCCAGGCGTGGAATTTGGTGAGTCATAAACATTACGTATCTTGCAGCCCGATGCCTGGGTGTGGACTTCTGTAAGTCAGAAACAGGAAGTATCAGACAGCCCTACGCCCAGGTCACCAGGTGTGGAATTTGGTGAGGCATGAACATTAAGTATTTGACACGCGCGATATTGCTTACATTTGGTAAAGGAATTACGGTATTGGGCGGCACGATTTGCCTCCCATTTTGACCATAAAAACACAGTCCTTGAAACTGATTTCCTGTCACGCTATTCTGGTAACTTAATCCTTGTACCAAAATTTCTGGCAACTAAATCCTGATAACAAAATTCCGGCCAGGCTTCCAGTATCTTAATCTTTCAATCCCATCACCCTGATTTCACCCCGAGATAGCACCATCTTGGTGCCATTTAAAGCTACTAGAGGATCCTCGCAATAATCCAGAGAGAGGATATAGTTACATACGCAAAAATCAATGCCGAGACTGAACAGCGCCGAGGCAGCTGGACAGTTTTATAACAGTGAGGGTTTGGCCAACATACTCCTCAGAACCTGGTCCAGGAGGTGACCTCCAAAAAAGCGTACGAAAGAGCAAATAAAAGGCTTGACAACAAGCAATGCGAACTACCAAGGCATAAAGAAACTAGCTAATTAAGTGTATATCGTAGAAGGGCTTAGAGTTGCCGAGGCCTAAAAAGCGAGATTCTACAAGAAGACGTGAAGGACAAAAGGCACAGGAAAATCCAGGACCCCTGCCAGCTAAAGGACATCATACAATGCTTCAGCAAGGTGCCACCCAGCTGAGCCCCTTTCAGTGATATACAATGGTCTAGGGGTAGACCAGATCGCCTAAGGATGAAGAGTCGGGGGTTCGACTCCTTCGGTCGCTCTTGACGTTGCAGGTCGTTCTCAACCGCGATGGTAGCTTGTCCAGTTGAGGTAGGAGACCGCTCCCCACCCGCGTACGACGGGCTCCCTTAACACCACGCCCCACCAGGCGTTATCATTACCTTTGCCACCCAGCATCATCAGTCCAGTGTGCCCCAGCCACAGCATCTGGCTGCTTGTTGTGGACATGGCACTTCAAATGGCCAAATTGGCCAGCGCTTCAGCGCACTTGAAAACAAAAAACTGCGCTTTGTAGTGCAAAGAGCGCAAAAATTGCTTGCTGCGCCCACAGGGGGTTGCAAACTGCACTTAAAGCGCAGAGGGGGTCAAAAAGTCAGCGCTCAAAAGCGCAAAAGCGCGCGCTTTGAATTAACCTGGTTGTGGACCATGGGGGAGGGCACGCATGAGGGAACAGAGCGGCACTAGCTGGATGCGAAGTAGCGGGAGGTGGCTTGGAGGTGCTGGGCATGCTCATGCTTCCGGACTGTGTCAATATATGCAAAGGCGGGAAGGGGGGAGGGGCGGGGAAGGGAAGAAAGTAAGAAGCAGTGAGTCACAGACGCATCGGGAAGCAGTCATATTAGCACAATCAGTGAGACGCATTGAGAAGCAGTCAGACGCATCGGGTAGCAGTCATTAATAGGCCTGGGCGCATGCAGAGTGGACACACATTGCGCACGAGCTGCGTACCTGCTGGGAACGTGCTGGCTGCCTTTGGCAGAGTTTCAACAGCGTTGACTGAATCTGCGAATGTGGGAGGGGGGAGGGTAAAAGAACAAACGAGCAATGAGGGAGGGAGGGAGGGAGGGAGGGAAACGATCAAACAAGCAACAAGATAGTCTTCCAATTGCCAGGCGGAAATAGGCCTAGCTTGGTGTTGGTCTATCTCTGCATCCAGTCTTTCTCTGCACATGTTGAACCTATGAGCTAATCTGGGTGGAGTGGACTTTTAATAGTCTGGACCAGGGTACTACAAAGCCGGACGGCAGTGCAATTTTGCGCACACTTTTTGAGCCCCACTGCGCGTTTCGCGCAGTTTTTCCAACCCCCTGTGGGCGCAGCGCGCAGTTTTTGCGCTTTGTGCACTAGAAAGCGCTGACCAATTCGACGTTGTGCGCTTTAAGCGCTGACCAATTTGACAAAAAGTAGTATCCTGGTCTGGACATCTGGAGGTGAAACCGCCTGTGAGTGAAACCGCCTGTGAGTGGCGTCACAACAGCCCTGAGCCATTATAGTTGGTCGGCCCGAAGGCGCAGACCTACGGATTGACAACTCAATTTTGGCGATTTTGCCGAAATGGCCAAAACAGCCAGTCACAGCCCTGGGTCGTTAAAGTTTACCCGCATGAAAAAGAATAAAAAATTGTAGGGATCACCCCAATTAAAATGTCAGTTGGTCAGTCAGTCACAAAACAACTTTTGCTTCTTGAACAGCTTCTTGAAAAGCAACAAAACTTGAACATTCTATATCTTGTAACAATTATAAGATTTATTTACACCAGACATATTCTCATCAGAGCCCATATGAGCATCGCAATTCATGAAAAGGAGCTCAGGGCCCAAAAGGTACACTTAACGGTGAACAATTTGATTTTCGGGAGCCTCGAGCTAACATTTCAAATTTGGGTTTAAATTTGGCGAAAACATCTAAGCATCAAAAACATGAAACCTCCCCTTTGAGCACTGAAGCTTTAATTGGCAAAGAGCTCATCCAGACCTCCGTGGGTGGGGTGGGACCCTGTGGGCGACAACCTGGGATATTAAACCACGCCAACTACAGTACTACCACCACCATCTACCAATATATCCCGTGCACTGCGAATAACCCTTCTTTCCGCGAGTGCAATACCTTCAACGCGTCCACTCACCTGTTTGGTGTTTCCGCCGACCTTGGTGCTTGCGCATGGACCGATATCTGAGGGGGCCTGGTAGATATGATACGCGGAGCTATCATTTGTCAGCATGCCCCCCATGACGCCACGCACTGCCGGAACGGTGATACGATTGGTCTAGTGGTACACCAAATCGCTTTTACGACGAAGGGTCGCAGGTTTGATTCCCCCTACGGTCACCCTCAGCGTTGCAGGTCGTTGTCAACCGCAATGGTAGCTTGTCCAGTCGAGGTGGTAGACCGTTCCTTGCCCGCGTACGACAGGTTTCCTTAACACCACGCCCCACCAGGCGTTATCATTACGTTTTGCTGGGCCCAAATATGCAATACCTCGTAAACATTCTGTAAAATCAACCAGACCTCTGATTGGTCTCATTTTATGTGCATTAAATTCTTTAAAATATATTCAATCTACATGTATGCATTGCATAACATTACAGGCACATTCAATACTGCAAACAAATCAACAACCCTGCAAAATGTCATGTTTTGTTACTTTGTAGTCAACAATGCTACAACATCTATCCATCGATTCAATACAATTCAATTACATCATATTTAATTCAATACAATTCAAATTAATTAAATCATAATCAATTAAATGCATTCAATTCACGTGAAAGCAAATCAATTTGCTTAAATTAAATTCAAATAACACAACATTAAATAAAATTGAATTAAAATCAATTTAATTCAGAAATCTGATAATTTCATTCGGGACGCGCCTCCAGGTGCCCGTAATTGAAATGGGTATACGCACTAGCTCGGTACTTTGCCTCCTAGAGTTTTGCATTCGACCTGCCCTGTCACCCAGTGCCCACATGGCTTCTGCCTACTTGCCCAGTGGCCACCTAACCACCTGGTGGGTGGCCTGCGCAATGCTCCTGCCGAGCATCTGAAATCTGAGAACATTAAACATCTGGCAGCGGGATGCTCCACCCAAGCATCTGAAATCTGCAAACATTAAGCTGCAGGCATGCACGACGCTCCAGCCATGCATCTGACAGATTCAAACATTGTGTACATGGCATGTACGATGCTCCACCCAAGCATTTGAAATCCGAAAATATTACCCACACCTGGGACCAAAACGTCAAGAAACTGTTTGGATCGCGTGCATGATAAATTGGGCTTATTAAATCACTGCACTTTGCCCCCAGCTCAGCAGAACCCCCATCCCTAAGCACCAAACTCACCAGACATGACTACGTTGAGTCTTAGTAACGCCCCTCTCGAATCTGCGTGGTAAGCTGTAAAGAGGGTGCACAAGCATGTGAGTGAGTGTGTTTGTATGTGAGGGTATGGGAGATGAAGGCTGAATGGGTTGCGTGTTAAATTATACAGTGCCTGACAATCAATACCCAAGATGTTTGTGAATATACCAAAACTAGGTCACAGTATCCGACTGAGGATGGTCTCTATCAATACCCAAGCTGGCTCTAAACTTACTGCAGTTAATCAACAGCATCTGACTGAGGATGATCTTTCTCAATACTCAACCTGTCATGAATATATCAAAGCTAGTCTACAGTATCCTACTGAGGAAGATCACTATCAACAACCAAGCTGGCTGTAAAAATACTTCAGTTAGTCTACAGCATCTGACTGGGGATGACCCCTGTCAATACCCAAGCTGGTTATAAACCTACCAAAATTAGTCTACAGCTTCTGATTAAGAACTGTCTCTATCAATACCCAAGCTGGTTGTAAATATACCGATAGCTAGTCTAAAGTAACCTACTAAGGATGATCTCTACCAATAACTAATCTGGTCGTAAATATATCAAGGCCTGTCAACAGTATCTTATCGAGTATTATCTTTATAAATACCCAAGCTGGCTCTACATGTACTGAAGTTAGTGTGCAGTTACGGAGTTACCTACCGAGTATGATCTCTATCAATTGCCAAGCTGGCTGTAAATGTAGCAAATGTAGCCTACAGTATCCAAGTAAGGATGATCTTTATCAATAGCCAGGGCTTTTCGTTTCGGCTTTTTCAGCAGCTTCTAGGCAGCTCATTGGGCCAGCCACTGTGCTGCACCCAAATGTGTCAGCATTTATGGACAGCTAATTGGATCAGCTTCACGGTGCATTGGGTTGCGTTAGGTTTGGCTGAATAGCCAGTCAGGGGAGCTGCCTAGAAGCTGCTGCTCGTAGCTGAAATAGGGTACTTAGTCAATAACCAACCTGGCTGAAAATGTCTTGTAGTTATTCTACATTATGCCACTTAGGATGATCTTTATCAATACCCCAGCTGGTTGTTAACCGACCAAAGTATTCGACAGTAACCTACCAAGGACGATCTCTATCAATACCTCCAAGCTGGTTGTTAATGAACTAAAGGTAGTCTACAGCATCTGACTGAGAACTAACTCTACCAATAACCAAGCTGGTTGTGAACACAGCAAAGCTAGTCTACAGTAATCTACCAAGGATGTTCATTATTAATTACCAAGGTGGTTGTAAATATGACAAAGCTAGTCTATTGTATCCTACTGAAGACTATATATATCAATAACCAAGCTGGATGCACATTTACCAAAGCCAGTTTGCAGTATCCTAATGAGAATGATCTGTATCCATACCCAAGCTGGTTGTGAACCTACCATAGCTAGTCTATAGTCTCCGACTGAGGATGATCTCTATCAATCCCCAAGCTGATTTCAATTGGACCAAAGCTTGTCTACAGTATCCTACTGAGGATGTTCACTATCAATACCCACGCCGGCTGAAAATATAACAAAGCTAGTCTACAGTATCCAACTGAGGATGATCTTTATCATTAGCCAACCTTGTCGAAAATTTGCGGTAGTGAGTGTACAGTATCCTACTGAGGATTATCCTTATCAATACCCCAGCTGGTTGTTAACCTACCAAAGTAGTCTACAGTAACTTACCAAGGATGATCTCTATGAATACCCAAGCTGGTTATAAATATACCAAAGCTAGTCTACAGTACCCAACTGAGGATGATCTTTATCAATACCCAAGCTGTTTGTAAATTTACTGAAGCAAGCAAACAGTATCCTACAGTTGATGATCTCTATCGATACCCAAGCTGTTTGTAAATTTACCGAAGGTAGTCTACAGTACCATACTGAGGATGATCTCTGTCAATACCCAAGCAGGCTGTAAATATACTGAAGTTAGTCTACACTATCTAACTGATAATGATCTCTATTAATACCCAAGCTGGCTGAAAATATACTGAAGTTAGTCTTTAGTATCCTACTGAGGATTATCTCCATCAATATCCAATCTGGTTGTAAATATACCAAAGCCCATTTACAGTAACCTACCGAAAATATTCACTATCAACACCCAAGCTGGTTGTAAATTTATCAAAGCTACTCTACAGTATCGTACTAAGAATGATCTCTATCAACACCCAAGCTGGTTGTAAATATATCAAAGCTAGTATACAGTACCTTTCCGAGGATAATCTCTATTGATACCCAAGCTGTTTGTAAATATAACAAAGCTAGACTACAGTATCCTACCAATGATGATCTCTATGAATACCCGAGCTGGCTATAAATATACCAAATATAACAAAGCTATTGTACAGCATCCTGTATCCTGAGTATGATCTTAATGAATACCAAAGCTGGTTGTAAATTTACTGAAGTTAGTCTACAGCATCTGTTTCATGATGATCTCTATCAATACCATAGCTGGTTGTAAAAAGACTGAGTTTAGTCCACAGTATCCTACTGAGGATGATCTCTATCAAAACCCAAGCTGGCTATGACTATTGATACCCTTCCCTACCCTTTCTGTGCCTGCTATTCATTCAGCACCCTTGATCATCCACAAGCATACCACCCACACACACAGAAACCTGTGCCCATGGTTAACAATTTGATCACACACCTGCATGTCCTGGGCATGATGGTGACATGCATGGCGTGAATCGCTGCAAAGTTGCAGTCCTTCAAGATTACAATCAAGTAGGCCCCAGCCGCTTCATGATAGTGAATGCCATGAAGGTTGAGGTGCGTTGTGCTAGGCCTGCATTCAGGAGAGGGTTGAGGTGCGTTGTGCTAGGCCTGCATTCAGGAGAGGGTTGAGGTGCGTTGTGCTAAGCCTGCATTCAGGAGAGGGTTGAGGTGTGTTGTGCTAGGCCTGCATTCAGGAGAGGGTTGAAGTGCGTTGTACTAGGCCTGCATTCAGGAGAGGGTTGAGGTGTGTTGTGCTAGGCCTGCATGCAGGAGAGGGTTGAGGTGCGTTGTGCTAGGCCTGCATTCAGGAGAGGGTTGAGGTGCGTTGTGCTAGGCCTGCATTCAGGAGAGGGTTGAGGTGTGTTGTGCTAGGCCTGCATTCAGGAGAGGGTTGAGGTGCGTTGTGCTAGGCCTGCATTCAGGAGAGGGTTGAGGTGTGTTCGTTGTGCTAGGCCTGCATTCAGGAGAGGGTTGAAGTGCGTTGTACTAGGCCTGCATTCAGGAGAGGGTTGAAGTGTGTTGTGCTAGGCCTGCATTCAGGAGAGGGTTGAGGTGCGTTGTGCTAGGCCTGCATTAAGGAGAGGGTTGAGGTGCGTTGTGCTAGGCCTGCATTCAGGAGAGGGTTGAGGTGTGTTGTGCTAGGCCTGCATTCAGGAGAGGGTTGAAGTGCGTTGTACTAGGCCTGCATTCAGGAGAGGGTTGAGGTGTGTTGTGCTAGGCCTGCATTCAGGAGAGGGTTGAGGTGCGTTGTGCTAGGCCTGCATTCAGGAGAGGGTTGAGGTGTGTTGTGCTAGGCCTGCATTCAGGAGAGGGTTGAGGTGCGTTGTGCTAGGCCTGCATTCAGGAGAGGGTTGAGGTGTGTTAGTTGTGCTAGTCCTGCATTCAGGAGAGGGTTGAAGTGCGTTGTACTAGGCCTGCATTCAGGAGAGGGTTGAGGTGTGTTGTGCTAGGCCTGCATTCAGGAGAGGGTTGAGATGCGTTGTGCTAGGCCTGCATTCAGGAGAGGGTTGAGGTGCGTTGTGCTAGGCCTGCATTCAGGAGAGGGTTGAGGTGTGTTGTGCTAGGCCTGCATTCAGGAGAGGGTTGAAGTGCGTTGTACTAGGCCTGCATTCAGGAGAGGGTTGAGGTGTGTTGTGCTAGGCCTGCATTCAGGAGAGGGTTGAGGTGCGTTGTGCTAGGCCTGCATTCAGGAGAGGGTTGAGGTGCGTTGTGCTAGGCCTGCATTCAGGAGAGGGTTGAGGTGCGTTGTGCTAGGCCTGCATTCAGGAGAACATATCGCATACTGAGAGCTTGCATTGTTCGGACTTGCTGCGGGGCGGGGCTGCTGGGTGGCATGTTCCATTCTAGAATGCCTGTCTATATTGGTGGCTACAAGCACCTGCATTGCTATGGCAAGCTGCTTCAAGGATGCTCGCATGGGCAAAAAAATCAATAGGCACTCGTCTGCCACATGGGCTTCTGTAATCCTCAGCCCCTCCCCTAGGCATCCCCAAGCTATGAATATTAATTAAGCACCCTTGAATCGTCCACTTCCTCACCGACCACCCACACAGCAGCCCTTACCCACAGTAAGCAATAGGAACACACACCTGAATGTCCTTGGGCATGATGGTGTCACGCTTGGTGTGAATCGCTGCAAAGTTGCAGTCCTTGAAGAGACCCACCAAGTAGGCCTGAGCAGCTTCCTGCCACTGCTAATTTGGAAGGTCATCGGCATCCTTTGATATAGCTAGGGGTGTCAAGTCAAGGAGGCTTGGACGCGATAGTTTGTCTTCATCCCTTCAATGATCTCCTTTGCTAGCCTGGTGAAGGGCAGCTTGGGGATCAGGATCTCGGTGGACTTCTGGTACTTTATTCTGCGAATTTCACGCAAGGCAACAGTGGTAGGCCTGCATTTGGGGGAAGGTCAAGCTTAAGCGCATTCGGGAGCTTGTGTGGGTTTTGCAACTGCTTTCAGATGCATAAAGAATCAAACCCAACAGCAGCAACATGCAACCCCCAGCTACCCAACCTGCAATTACACGCATCAATGAACATTAGGTCCCCCCAGGTGATCCTGCTGAACTTCAAGAGGGCTGAAAACGCACCTGTACAGATGTGGCTTCTTCACACCTCCTGGGTAAGTTATGTGGGCTGCGTTCAAAGATCTCTGCTTAGCCAGTTAAGAACTTGGAACCTTGCCGTCCGCATCTCTGTAAAAGGTCTTAAAAAGGTCTGTAAGGAGGTCTGCAGAAGTTGGTAAATGGCTTGAATATTCATAGTTCGGCGATAGAAAGATGCAGACGAAAGATCGACGTGGGAGAATAGGGCAAGCAAGATTCGTCGATTGGGGGCACAGCCCCCGTCCCTGGGAGCGATGAATGGGAAATGAAATGATCACGATAACGTGTATTTTCTAGGCGCGTCCTGACTGTACTACACAACTACACAACCCTGCCTCCAAAGTCGAAGGGTTGAAAAATTGAGCTACAACTGGCTGAATGGCTGGCTGCCTCCTCTAGGCACAGTCTAAGCTACGTGGATTAGAATGACACTGTTTCTTGTCTTAGCTACGTGTATCAGCTTCTAGGCAGCTCCAAGGCATACCCATGGTCAGAAAGATGCCTGAGAGTTGGTAAATGAAGAATGGTGTCTAAGATCAAAGCACTGTACTGCTGAGTACATCAGGAGGATTTAGCTGGCAATGAAGTTACTAGGAGTTATGTGTAGTGTTTGGAGGTTAGGGCTTATCGCATACCAAATTTGCCCTAGTAGGGCTAAACTAATATACGGTATGCCTTTTTCCGGGGTGTGGGGTTGAGGGGGCCAGCCTGTTTTCTTGCACTGGGGCCAACCACCAATCACACTAGTATTAAACAACAATGTTTCATTTTGGGGCTACACCTAGGAGCTCCTATTACCCATCCTTGTGCCAAGCCATAAGCTAGCTTGTGTGCTTGAAAGCTAAATTAAGGGCATTCAAATGCAGCTGAAAGCTTCGGTATTGGCCCAGTGACTGGCTAATGGACGTGAGTAGAAGCTGCCATGCGTAGCCCAAAAAGAAAAACTGCAAAACAGCATTCAAAAAGTCAAGCAATACTCAAAAGCTGAGTGCACTGATGTGCAGAAGCAATACTCAAAAGCTGAGTGCACTGATGTGCACAGTATTTCTGTACAGAGTTGTTTTGTTTTGTTTCAGAAAGGGAGTCTTCTGGTAGCGATCAGAATTTGGTGGTTTTTAAGATTTGGCTCCTGGTTGCGATTAAGTTCGGGGGGAGGGGCTGAGATATGAGTCTCATGGTAGCGGAAGGTTTGGTCAAAATAGGGTCCCTGGTGGCAATTGCTACAGTTAGCGGAAAGTAAACTCTATTGCTATTGGGCCGAGTTAGCATACATGCTAGAATGGGTATTGTCAAGATGATCTTGATTTGGTGTACTGGATTTGAGGCTGACTGGTGGTGAGATTGGATGGTGTTGAGGCTGGATGGTATTTGGGTCTTGGATTTGGGCAATGGTACCAGACGATACCACTCAGACACAACCATGATACACAGATGATTCAAATTCGAATTCTAACCAAGGGAATGGCCAATGGATCGAGCATGAGTACTTTTATTTTCGACTACCAGCAGCAGCTTCTCAGTAGCTTTGCTGACTAGCTTATCAGCCAAGCCTAAGGCAATGTAGTGCACCTAGAAGCTGACACAATCAGCTGTCTAGAACTGCTACCATTATGGCTAGGGTTGTCATGTACGATATCGACAATATTATATGATATAGTGTGCAATATTGTACGCTGTATCAATACATTGTACAATATTATATGATATATCGCACAATAATATTGGGGACCAGAACGATATTAACATCCCTAATGATGGTTTTAGCACACCACCTTGTTTTCTTTCGACAACGCCTTGCTATTCCGTCGCCATTCTGTTGTAGCATGGCAATGCATACGTCTGGCTAATCTAGGCCTCTGCACTTCACGCAGGTTTTTGGGGGCAGCGCGTCGAACTGGGTTCACACCAAGTCGCTCAATTTGCGATGCGTCGCACGAAACAAAAGCAGTGGTAGCACACAGGCTGGATCAGGGAGCATACCTAGACCAGGGTAATTCAAAGCGCGCGGTTTTGCGCTTTTGAGCGCTGACTTTTTGACCCCCTCTGCGCTTTAAGCGCAGTTTTTTGCAACCTCCTGTGGGCGCAGCAAGCATTTTTGTGCTTTTTGCACCGCACAGTGCAGTTTTTTTGTTTTCAAGTGCGATAAAACGCTGGCCAATTGGGCCATTTGAAGTACCCTGACCTAGACGCTGCTACCAAAATCCGAAAAGAAAAGTCTAAAAGTAATCATAATAAATAGAAAATTGTGGTTAGTTATTTACCTAGTTAGTTAGCCTAATAGGAGCCAGGTTCTTGTCAACCACCATTTTTAGCGATGCTAACTTGATTGAGCAGCTAGAACTTGAGAGGATTTTGACCCTCATCAAAATCCTGCACAAATTATTTATTTCAGCCAATTCCGCTCATGCCTCATACGCTTATGAATAATTAATGAATTGTACCATTATCTAGTTATCTAACTTCTACCAGGATTGGGTCTGGGCTATCTACCTGGGTAGGGCCTGGGATAGCCCACGTGACCATAGCCCTGGGGAAGCAATGAGTCACATTTGTTTCGACCCACCCATTTGGAGGAAGAAATAAAAATCAACAGCTGGACCTGACGGCTTAAAGGAATCTGTACTTCCACCTCCCTGGAGAGCCAATAATTCAATATACCTTCAGTTCATCCGTGCTTTTTCTGTTTCGCCCCATCCTAATACCAAGCTAGGGTAAGTACCTTAAGCCTATTTGGCTACCCCCTGGACTGTAACAAAACACACAATCTACCTGAACCGTAGAGAAACAGACAGCGCCAGTTAAATAAATGTATGCTACCGTTTCAGACAACCAGGTCTACTATGAAGCCATGTCTACTAGGTAACTAGCCAGATCTACAAGGTTTCTAGCCAGGTGTACTATGTAGCCAGGTCTACAAAGTTACCTATGGCACTGGGGACATAGAACTATTAAATGGTAGCAAACAAAAATTATTAAGGAACGGCGGAAAAACAGGAAACCAGAAGAAAGCCTTGTCTAAAATAAAAGGATGAGAAAGGATGAACCAAAAACCACTGTAGTACTCCGAAAATGTAGCAGCAAAAAACTTGGGTCATACCGAGCTGAGCTGAGACCAAAATGGAAATGTAACCATCCATGGGAAGCGCAAAAATACTATTCATCCAGAATAGTAGGCACCAAACCAGAAAAGCACAGGGAGGTCAAACAGAAATCAATCCTAATACCAAAGGAAGGGGAACAACGGTGACTGAAAGAACCGAGAACTTAACCTAAAGAGAAGACTGAAAAATCGTATATCAAAGTTGGGGAACAACGGTATAGAAAACCCGATCCGGGAATAGGAACCTAACACCAATCAATGATAACCAAAGAGACGGATTGAAATATCGTGTGAGAGCAGCACACGAGAGAATCAAAGTCTAAAGGACGCAGATAAGAGGACACTAAAGACTACGATGGAAAAATAAAGTCGATGGAAAAATCCACTACCTTAAAAACTATTCTTAGCATAGAATTCATGACTAGGTTGGGATGAAAAAACCATGATGAACTGGTTTCTTACTCAAAGATGGAAGTAAGAAGATTTATGAAAGTTAATTATCATAAATCCCCAGTTACGGCACTAACTAAAACATTCTAGGAGGTGGGTATCGCACCGCAAAGAACTCATGCACTCAAGACAAACCAAGCGCCTAACTAAAGCAAACCAAACTTGCAGCAACTGAACAAATCCAAAGGATGCGAAGTGGAAATTTCCAAGAAACTCGTAACCAACAAAGGAAACACAGTTCAATGAACAATAGAAGGTTAGATGTACAACCATAGTACATAAAACCTATTGTCCACTTGAAATTAGAAAACGCAGAAAAAAGGATTTAAATAATTTACTGCAAAGGATGGACCGAAAGGGCGCTTGAAATACATTTGGAAGAACAAGAAAGAGGTGAGCGGCGGTACATCTGCAAGTACAACTGCAAGGACATCTGCAAGTACAACTGCAAGATGACCCAGCCCACCAAATTACAGTAAAATCCGAAGGGAAACAACTACTACACTCCACAAAAAGTTCCAATCACATGAGGGGCTGGTGATCTAAAAACAGTGTGGAGTAAAAAGAAATAGCTAATCTATGATGAGCTCCACCGAACGAACCATCTGCCTATGGAACTAAGAGTCAGAAACCATCAAGACGCTATAACGGTGGTCTGAATTAATTACCACCTTCCACCAAAACCAAGAAAGACAGCTGAAAGGAAGCTGCCGAAACAAAGCGTCGTAACGCTCCACCAATCTAGACTACCCTATAAGACAGTCTAGGCGGTGCTGAGGAACAGGCACCTAAAACAATGAATCCTGGGTTGACCGTAACACCCCAGCCATACGCAGTATCAAACTAGACCAGTGTTCAAGATCATCACTTACACATTCGGCAACGGCTACATCATCACATGGGCTTGACCCGAATAATCCACCAGGGATGACAGGAGGCGAAGGAATTATCGACACCTGCGAGCCATCCGAGGTGGTCGGAGGTTGGCGACTATTAGGCAATGGACCTGATCCAGGTACCACTATGATCGAAGGCTGTCTAAATCCTAAAGCTTCACCGATAAAACGTGGCACAGAGGAGGGCCTGGCGACCCCCTGAGATTCGGCTAAGATTATAGTTGGATATCCAACTCCCACCCGCCCTAAAACTTCACACACAATACAGCAAGATCAGGCCCTGGTCTAGAATGCAACAATGATACATCCAGCCAGGCCAGCCAACAACAATTGGGGTTGTTAAAGGGCGTAGGGAATTACCGGCGCCACGTAACATATCACCGTTTGATGACAGGAGGGATGCAAGCGGGCACGGGGACCCATAATAATGGAAGAGCCCAGGAAGACAGTTTAGAACTGAACTGGAGATAGAGAGTGCATCACTACTCTCTACGACCCGGCGCAACATTGGAAACCCAACATATAATAACCCTTACTCACCAGGGAATACCCAACCAGTCTACCAAATAATGCCTTTTTATCAAGCTTGTTGCGTGACTGCCCAATACTAAGGTGACATAGCAAGGGCAACCAAACAAACGCAACAACGACACATCAGGTGCAACCCCAAAGAAAAGCTCCGAAGGAGTCTTGTCTCCCTAGATGAACACGCGATTGCGAAGATAACACACTAGCATGTGAGTAGTGTCATCATCAACAACTCATGCATGCCCCAACTAATCGAGATCAACCATGCCTCTATACCACTTAACTAAAAAATTCCTAAGCCCTATCAGAACTCAAACACTTGAAACCCAAACTCACGTAGCTAAGGCATACACCTAAGGGGGGAACCAGGGGCACGGGAAGACAAAGGAGCAACCTCTGTCGAACCACGGAACGCACCCAGGGGTCACAAGGAGCCTAAGAGAGAAAAATATCCACCAAGATTTCATGCCAAAGATCCTCCACGGCCGCTGGACTAGGGCCAGGACGGCGTCCACGTCGGCCTGTAGCATGGGCGAAGTCCGGCGCTGCGAGACCTGGGATCACAGAAGGTGGGGAAGCGTTAGGTCGAAGTCGAGATTAGAGGTATGGGAAAAAAGGAGACGAGAATGACAGTGCAGCAAGTCGCACCTGGTGCAGAAAATCGCACCAATGGCAGAAAATCGCAAATCGCAAGGGCAGAATTCGAAAATTTATCGCTAGGATGCGAAAAGCAGAGCCGAGGTATGTAAAGGTCCTAATATCCCGCCGTCGATGATCAGTCAATCCCAAGTCCCCCCCTCTATCGCTCGACTCACCCGGTTGGGGGGTAGAGGGAGCAGCACCCGTAGTGGTGCTGACCATACCCCCCTGCTTCCTACCACCTCCAGAATCTCCAGGTCCAGACGCGTAGGTCGTTCTCCTCTGGCGAACCCTACGGCAGTGCCGGCGATCCGCCAGCTTGATCGAAAAAATTCTCCAGAAGGTAGCACAGAGCCACTAGAGCGCAAGCTCATGCCAGTAGCCGACCGTCGGCTGGGCACAGCAAAGGGGGCACAGACGACGTAGACATCAGCAGGGAGCTTGGTCGGCTTGGCAACTTCCGGTATGCAGGCAGAGCCTCAAACACCGGAGATATGATAGCGACGGCAAGGACGCGAGCAGACGAAGACAGAGTTTCTCCACCGATGTCCAGGCTAGTCGCCGACTTGAGTCTGCACGTCACAGTCATCTACGACAGACGGGAGGAGGCGACAGACAGCAGGGGAGGAAAAGGAAGAGAAGATGGAGAAATGACTGGGGGGGTTACTTCCACGATGGCGGAAGGACTTTCATGACCGTTAGCAGAGGCAGCTGGTGCACAAACGTCTAGCCAATCATCAAGAGGAGCCGTTCCTCCGTTGGAAGGATTGGTCGCAGTCATCGCTGAGAATGATACTGCGCATCGCGCGCGTCCAGGAAAGACCATCCATGTCATGGAGTTTCTCAAAATGGCGGGAGGTCCTCGCGGAAGTTGCATCGTAAAGCAGTGGTAGTAAGTGAAGGACCGTATAACCTATCAGCTTGGATAACACTCCGGAGAGTGGACTTTGTGTGTGCAGAACGCCAATCTATAAATGCGGAGACGAGAGTAAGTTACAAGCACAGGAGACCCATTAAGGGGCACCAGTGGAGGAAGGAGCGGCAGCCTGTACCCAGATAAGGGTACAGGCTATACAGGTGACGCAGCCAACAGGAAGCTGTCACTGAGTCACTCAGGGATGACTCAGTCTACGGGAAGCTGTCACTACGGGAAGCTGTCACTACGGGAAGCTGTCACTACGGGAAGCTGGCACAGTACTGGCAGAGCCGATAGTTCTAAGGAAGTACATAAGGAGTCACCAAGTAATAAAACAAGCGAGAGCACCGCTATTCATGCTGATACTCCACCTATGACGCAGGTGACATACAATACTAGTACTCCACCTATGGCACTGGGGACATAGAACTATTAAATGGTAGCAAACAAAAATTATTAAGGAACGGCGGAAAAACAGGAAACCAGAAGAAAGCCTTGTCTAAAATAAAAGGATGAGAAAGGATGAACCAAAAACCACTGTAGTACTCCGAAAATGTAGCAGCAAAAAACTTGGGTCATACCGAGCTGAGCTGAGACCAAAATGGAAATGTAACCATCCATGGGAAGCGCAAAAATACTATTCATCCAGAATAGTAGGCAACAAACCAGAAAAGCACAGGGAGGTCAAACAGAAATCAATCCTAATACCAAAGGAAGGGGAACAACGGTGACTGAAAGAACCGAGAACTTAACCTAAAGAGAAGACTGAAAAATCGTATATCAAAGTTGGGGAACAACGGTATAGAAAACCCGATCCGGGAATAGGAACCTAACACCAATCAATGATAACCAAAGAGACGGATTGAAATATCGTGTGAGAGCAGCACACGAGAGAATCAAAGTCTAAAGGACGCAGATAAGAGGACACTAAAGACTACGATGGAAAAATAAAGTCGATGGAAAAATCCACTACCTTAAAAACTATTCTTAGCATAGAATTCATGACTAGGTTGGGATGAAAAAACCATGATGAACTGGTTTCTTACTCAAAGATGGAAGTAAGAAGATTTATGAAAGTTAATTATCATAAATCCCCAGTTACGGCACTAACTAAAACATTCTAGGAGGTGGGTATCGCACCGCAAAGAACTCATGCACTCAAGACAAACCAAGCGCCTAACTAAAGCAAACCAAACTTGCAGCAACTGAACAAATCCAAAGGATGCGAAGTGGAAATTTCCAAGAAACTCGTAACCAACAAAGGAAACACAGTTCAATGAACAATAGAAGGTTAGATGTACAACCATAGTACATAAAACCTATTGTCCACTTGAAATTAGAAAACGCAGAAAAAAGGATTTAAATAATTTACTGCAAAGGATGGACCGAAAGGGCGCTTGAAATACATTTGGAAGAACAAGAAAGAGGTGAGCGGCGGTACATCTGCAAGTACAACTGCAAGGACATCTGCAAGTACAACTGCAAGATGACCCAGCCCACCAAATTACAGTAAAATCCGAAGGGAAACAACTACTACACTCCACAAAAAGTTCCAATCACATGAGGGGCTGGTGATCTAAAAACAGTGTGGAGTAAAAAGAAATAGCTAATCTATGATGAGCTCCACCGAACGAACCATCTGCCTATGGAACTAAGAGTCAGAAACCATCAAGACGCTATAACGGTGGTCTGAATTAATTACCACCTTCCACCAAAACCAAGAAAGACAGCTGAAAGGAAGCTGCCGAAACAAAGCGTCGTAACGCTCCACCAATCTAGACTACCCTATAAGACAGTCTAGGCGGTGCTGAGGAACAGGCACCTAAAACAATGAATCCTGGGTTGACCGTAACACCCCAGCCATACGCAGTATCAAACTAGACCAGTGTTCAAGATCATCACTTACACATTCGGCAACGGCTACATCATCACATGGGCTTGACCCGAATAATCCACCAGGGATGACAGGAGGCGAAGGAATTATCGACACCTGCGAGCCATCCGAGGTGGTCGGAGGTTGGCGACTATTAGGCAATGGACCTGATCCAGGTACCACTATGATCGAAGGCTGTCTAAATCCTAAAGCTTCACCGATAAAACGTGGCACAGAGGAGGGCCTGGCGACCCCCTGAGATTCGGCTAAGATTATAGTTGGATATCCAACTCCCACCCGCCCTAAAACTTCACACACAATACAGCAAGATCAGGCCCTGGTCTAGAATGCAACAATGATACATTCAGCCAGGCCAGCCAACAACAATTGGGGTTGTTAAAGGGCGTAGGGAATTACCGGCGCCACGTAACATATCACCGTTTGATGACAGGAGGGATGCAAGCGGGCACGGGGACCCATAATAATGGAAGAGCCCAGGAAGACAGTTTAGAACTGAACTGGAGATAGAGAGTGCATCACTACTCTCTACGACCCGGCGCAACATTGGAAACCCAACATATAATAACCCTTACTCACCAGGGAATACCCAACCAGTCTACCAAATAATGCCTTTTTATCAAGCTTGTTGCGTGACTGCCCAATACTAAGGTGACATAGCAAGGGCAACCAAACAAACGCAACAACGACACATCAGGTGCAACCCCAAAGAAAAGCTCCGAAGGAGTCTTGTCTCCCTAGATGAACACGCGATTGCGAAGATAACACACTAGCATGTGAGTAGTGTCATCATCAACAACTCATGCATGCCCCAACTAATCGAGATCAACCATGCCTCTATACCACTTAACTAAAAAATTCCTAAGCCCTATCAGAACTCAAACACTTGAAACCCAAACTCACGTAGCTAAGGCATACACCTAAGGGGGGAACTAGGGGCACGGGAAGACAAAGGAGCAACCTCTGTCGAACCACGGAACGCACCCAGGGGTCACAAGGAGCCTAAGAGAGAAAAATATCCACCAAGATTTCATGCCAAAGATCCTCCACGGCCGCTGGACTAGGGCCAGGACGGGGTCCACGTCGGCCTGTAGCATGGGCGAAGTCCGGCGCTGCGAGACCTGGGATCACAGAAGGTGGGGAAGCGTTAGGTCGAAGTCGAGATTAGAGGTATGGAAGAAAAAGGAGACGAGAATGACAGTGCAGCAAGTCGCACCTGGTGCAGAAAATCGCACCAATGGCAGAAAATCGCAAATCGCAAGGGCAGAATTCGAAAATTTATCGCTAGGATGCGAAAAGCAGAGCCGAGGCATGTAAAGGTCCTAATATCCCGCCGTCGATGATCAGTCAATCCCAAGTCCCCCCCTCTATCGCTCGACTCACCCGGTTGGGGGGTAGAGGGAGCAGCACCAGTAGTGGTGCTGACCATACAATGGGCGTTCCTGCTTCCGAACGGATTTCCAATCTTACAATCACTTTTTGGGGGTCTTTTGATGCTTTCCAAATGCAATCTTACGATAAAAATCGTAAGATTGTAGTCAATTTTGACAAAATATGCTTGAAATGAGCTTGAAAGACGAAGAAACGTACATATTGCGAATGTTACAACGTTGAAATGCCATATTTTGTAACAAAAGGTGTTAACATCAATTCGTGTCTTACAATTATAATTGTAAGAAATAAAGGGAAAGCGGACGGTTATAAGTCGGCAGGCAGAATTCAGCTTTTACATCTTACAATAAAAATCGTAAGTACAATTCATTTAATTTTTCTAATTTAGTAAAAAACGGCTATGTGTCAAACATCTTACTCCTCCTCCTCCCCCCCCTCCTCGTCCTCCTCTTCCTCCTCCTTCTCCTCCTCCATGTCCCCATCCCCATCTTCCTCCTCCTCCATCTCCTCCTCCTCAGCAATGTCTGCATTGTCTCCATCCGATTGCACAGCCTCTGCCCTGGTGTCCTTCTCAATGGATTGACAAGCTAGGAGCATGCTTGTGTGGTACTTTCTCTGGATCTTCATACCCTTGGTGGGTTCGCAGCTAAATTGAAATGCGTCAATGGAAATATCGCCCGTCCATGTTGCTTTTCTCCTAACCCCCACGGTAATAGGCACACGCTTGTGGTTCATCCAATCTTCTGTCCAAGTTGGGTATTGTGTTTCAGTGTACACCAACTTCTGAGCCCCATAGTACAAGGGCTTTAAATACACACATTCCACTTCTCCATTCACTGGTAGTGATTTGACCTCCACCACGTCCCATCCTCTCAATCCGCTAGAGTCATCCATTTGTACTTTGACCACAGCGACATGACCAACAACCAAATCAGTAGTGGGCTCGTAGGCTATTCTTCTATCCGGCTTCGTCCCTTGTGAAGAATATAAGTACAACACATCCTCCTCCTCTGGCCTTTCCATATTAGTCTCCAAAGTGTGTGCGACCTTCATAGTCTTGGCAATCTCGTTACTTGCAGGTAAAATGTCTGACACATCCATGGACAAGTCATCCAATGCTGCTATCGAGCGCTTGGCCATTGATTTCTCAGACTGTGTCAGAACACGACTGGTTGCTGACAACTCCGATGGGAAGTCGACAAAATGTTGGTCTTTCGGGTACTCCCCAGTCACAGCATCATCTGGTTGAGTGCTCCAATAACTCTTCTCAGCGTTGAAGAAATCAGTCCACCACTTATTGCTGGCTTCCCAAGTTTCACGAAGCTTCTCGGCAATATGTTTGAAGGACTGGGCATGGGATGGGCCATCGGCTGCTGGTTCATCCATCGGCTGCTGGTCATCGGCTGCTGGTTCTAGAAGGTCCTCCGTTGCGTGTCGTACACGGACATCAGCTACGGGTCCTGCACGGTCGTCACCGGCGGTTTGTAAAGGACCATCGGCCATGTGGCCTGCAAGGACGTCACCTCCGGGCTTCTCGTTATGAATAGTCTTCCAGACAGCCGCCCAGTTTGCCTCGATATTCTCGAGCTCTTCAATCTTGATCTTGGGGGCTTCCTTAAATACTGTTCTGGTGTCCACCAGTGGGAAGCCTTGGAGGACGTAAATAGGTTCAGCGTCATTGTCCCACTGTCCTCTCCAAGATCCTGACTCGTCATACTCCTTGTAATAGACCCCTGCAATTGTTGGTGTGCAAACATGTATTGTATATTAGTGAATCATTTAGGACACCCATATTCCTCCCGACTATACTCGGGAGCATCCCTTGGATAATACATCCTAGGTCCTAGGTACAACTTCCTTTGTATCATTTAATTTCTATTGAAGACGGTACATGTAAATCAATGAGGACATGGCACACCCATATTCCTCCCGAGCATAATCGGGAGCATTGTGCAGACAGTACATACACGCACGGTAGCATTTAATTTGTAAATATCAGTATATCAAGTATTCTTACCGACTCCCCCGTTGGGTCCTTTCGTTATCTTGAATGCGTGTAAACGGCGATTAACTCCTTTGACGGTGCTAGTGCCATGACCGAACAACTTGTAAACGTTGTCTAGGAGGACAGTGGAGAAGTCCCCTATAGAGGTCACGACGTCTTGCCTTGTGTAAGGGCCCATTCTCTTGAATAAGTTACCAACAATGCCCATCAGATGGTCCAGGGTGTACACTTCCATGTTCTTTAACCCTTGCGAGATCACAGAGTACTTTTGGTCAAGATTGCTATGTGTGTGTCCAGGAGGGAGGAAATGGACGTACACTTCCTCAAACCAGTTCATCTCAACCAACAAGGACAAGTATGCGAACATGAAAGCGTTCTTGTTGTTCTTTGCCGCGTTGTCCATTTGGAAGAAGCAATACGGTGGAAGCTGCCCCTCTTCTTCAAGGACCCGGTTGAAGAAATGTTGGAAGCATGATATAGTCAGATTGATGGACTGCGAGTAGAATGGCAAAGCCCAATAACCAATGAAGCCTCTTCCCTGGGAGAATAATCCTGAGTTAACATAGAAGGAAACATGAAGTCAGAATATTAGCATTATTTTGTGAAGTAATCATTTCAAGTTTTAAATACTGTGTATGCTCCCGATTATGATCGGGAGGACATGTCCTACATGCGCTGTATTTGTACTCACCCATGATGCGTGTCTTTAGAAGTTCACCTCCTGCGGTCTTCTTTGTAAGTGAGAAGTGGCGTGACTGAGGAAGATTAGTCTTCTTGTTGTCCATCCAAGAAGAGCTTCGGATACTGTTCAGACAATTTTTCACGGATGTCATACCTACGCCTTGACTGGTTTTAGGATTGCTTTCCCCCTACTTTTCTTCTCCACGGGAATATTTGTCTGGCTTACTCCTTATGACTTCGGTTGTGGAATCCCAGGAATTCTGGGTACCAGAATACCAGGGATTGGGTGGAATGTTATGATACAGCCTATAGCTGTATCAGTAACGGTGCCGGGCTTAGGTCCGACACCCACTCTAGCAGCTGGTGACCAGGCATCTGCCTGGCAGCTAGCAGTGTAGTAGGTGACTTCAAGCGAATAGGGTCGTTGGGTTTGTCAATGCTCCCGATTATGATCGGGAGGACTGTGGGTATTCTGAGTTTGGTTTTTCTCAATCATTCTCTCGTTGGGTTTGACAATGCTCCCGATTATGATCAAGAGGACTGTGGGTATTCTGAGTTTGGTTTTTCTCAATCATTCGTTCGTTGGGTTTGAGAATGCTCCCGATTATGATAGGGAGGACAATGGGTATGCCAAGTACAAAAAAAAAAAAAAAAAAATGCCGAGTACATGTTTTCTGAATCATTCGCTCGTTAAGTTTGTCAGTGCTCCCGATTATGATCGGGAGGACTGTGTGTATTCCGAATTTGGTTTTTCTCAATCATTCGCTCGTTGGGTTTGTCAATGCTCCCGATTATGGTCGGGAGGACTGTGGGTATTCTGAGTTCGGTTTTTTCAATCATTCGTTCGTTGGGTTTGACAATGCTCCCGATTATGATCGGGAGGACTCTGTGTATTCCGAATTTGATTTTTTCAATCATTCGCTCGTTAGGTTTGTCAATGCTCCCGATTATGATCGGGAGGACTGTGGGTATTCTGAGTTTGGTTTTTCTAAATTATTCGTTCGTTGGGTTTGACAATGCTCCCGATTTTGATCGGGAGGACTCTGGGTATGCCGAGTACAAAAAAAAAAAAAAAATGCCGAGTACATGTTTTCTGAATCATTTGCTCGTTGGGTTTGTCAGTGCTCCCGATCGGGAGGACTGTGTGTATTCTGAATTAGGTTTTCTCAATCATTCGCTCGTTGGGTTTGACAATGCTCCCGATTATGATCGGGAGGACTATGGGTAATCTGAGTTTGGTTTTTCTCTAAATCTGAATCTGATTTTGAATCTGAATCTGAATCCGAATCATTTCCTTTACCAACCTATATGTCTTCCGCAGGGTCTACAATGACAGTACCGTGGAAGTAAAACTCCAATGGGACGGGAAGGATTTGGGATGCGGCGTCATGGACGAATGGACCGAGGAGCGCCAAGTGCCAATGAACATCGAAGTCGTTGTTGGTGGACCAGACTTCTATGTTACGGCTACGCACGCTCACTGGTTGAGGTTTCGCGGCGAATGCAGGCATATGTGCGGAGCAGATGCATTCTGGTCGACACTCACCCTTGCGGAAGTCAAGACAGCCCAGTTGCTTGAAGTCACTAGCATTTGGAGGCCCATGTTAGGAGCCCTATCATGGATACCAGCTCACATTCAGGCTCTTGGGTTGGTGGTTGACAATGCGCAGCAAGCCAGCCAGGGTCGGCGATGGCGAATTTATCGCCGACAAAGAGCTTGAGGAAACTAGGGCGTGGGTTGAGACATGCGAAGGAAAGCTCGGGAGCGATTTCGAGGAGTTTGGTCCTAGCGACAGGAGGACGTCACCTCGATGTACACCAAAAGGGCCTTCACCTGACGCCGGTAAGAGAGCAATCGAACAGACTGTACTGCTGCACCGTGGCTCAGGTTAAATTTTCAAATCTGACAGGTACATTTCGAATGTTACGTACGCGGTGGGATGTACACCGCTCGAAACCATTGTGTGCTGACCGCACTTGCCGCTTTCAATTTCGATAGGATATTGCGTAACTTCTGCACTCTTTACATTTCCTACAGCCTCCGCAGAAAGTCAGGATAGGCGCGACGAGGTCAGCTTCCTACAATCAACAAGAGGACAGATCGCCGACAACTTTGTAAGGTCATCGTTAAATTGTTATCTCCTTATAGCCCAGCTCCTGACATGGGCCTCCGAATGCTAGTGACTTCAAGCAACTGGGCTGTCTTGACTTCCGCAAGGGTGAGTGTCGACCAGAATGCTCCGCACATATGCATACATTCGCCGCGAAACCTCAACCAGTGAGCGTGCGTAGCCGTAACATAGAAGTCTGGTCCACCAACAACGACTTCGATGTTCATTGGCACTTGGCGCTCCTTGGTCCATTCGTCCATGACGCCGCATCCCAAATCCTTCCCGTCCGATTGGAGTTTTACTTCCACGGTACTGTCATTGTAGACCCTGCGGAAGACAAATAGGTTAATAAAGAAAATGATTCAGATTCAGATTCAGATTCAAAATCAGATTCAGATTCAGAGAAAAACCAAACTCAGAATACCCATAGTCCTCCCGATCATAATCGGGAGCATTGTCAAACCCAACGAGCGAATGATTCAGAAAACATGTACTCGGCATACCCATAGTCCTCCCGATCATAATCGGGAGCATTTTCAAACCCAACGAGCGAATGATTGAGAAAACCTAATTCGGAATACACACAGTCCTCCCGATCATAATCGGGAGCATTGACAAACCCAACGAGCGAATGATTCAGAAAACATGTACTCGGCATACCCATAGTCCTCCCGATCATAATCGGGAGCATTGTCAAACCCAACGAGCGAATGATTGAGAAAACCTAATTCGGAATACACACAGTCCTCCCGATCATAATCGGGAGCACTGACAAACCCAACGAGCAAATGATTCAGAAAACACGTACTCGGCATTTTTTTTTTTTTTTTTTTTTACTCGGCATACCCATAGTCCTCCCGATCATAATCGGGAGCATTGTCAAACCCAACGAGCGAATGATTGAGAAAAACCAAACTCAGAATACCCACAGTCCTCCCGATCATAATCAGGAGCATTGTCAAACCCAACGAAAGAATGATTGAGAAATTCCAAACTCAGAATACCCATAGTCCTCCCGATCATAATTGGGAGCATTGTCAAACCCAACGAGCGAATGATTGAGAAAACCAAATTCGGAATACACATAGTCCTCCCGATCATAATCGGGAGCATTGACAAACCCAACGAGCGAATGATTGAGAAAACCAAATTCGGAATACACACAGTCCTCCCAATCATAATCGGGAGCATTGACAAACCCAACGAGCGAATGATTGAGAAATCCAAACTCGGAATACACACAGTCCTCCCGATCATAATCGGGAGCACTGACATACCCAACGAGCAAATGATTCAGAAAACATGTACTCGGCATTTTTTTTTTTTTTTTTTTTGTACTTGGCATACCCATAGTCCTCCCGATCATGATCGGGGGCATTGTCAAACCCAACGAACGAATGATTAAGAAAAACCAAACTCAGAATACCCACAGTCCTCCCGATCATAATCGGGAGCATTGTCAAACCCAACGAACGAATGATTGAGAAAAAACAAACTCAGAATACCCACAGTCCTCCCGATCATAATCAGGAGCATTGTCAAACCCAACGAAAGAATGATTGAGAAAAACCAAACTCATAATACCCATAGTCCTCCCGATCATAATCGGGAGCATTGTCAAACCCAACGAGCGAATGATTGAGAAAACCAAATTCGGAATACACATAGTCCTCCCGATCATAATCGGGAGCACTGACAAACCCAACGAGCGAATGATTGAGAAAACCAAATTCGGAATACACACAGTCCTCCCGATCATAATCGGGAGCATTGACAAACCTAACGAGCGAATGATTGAGAAATCCAAACTCGGAATACACACAGTCCTCCCGATCATAATCGGGAGCACTGACAAACCCAACGAGCAAATGATTCAGAAAACATGTACTCGGCATTTTTTTTTTTTTTTTTGTACTTGGCATACCCATAGTCCTCCTGATCATGATCGGGGGCATTGTCAAACCCAACGAACGAATGATTTAGAAAAAACAAACTCAGAATACCCACAGTCCTCCCGATCATAATCGGGAGCATTGTCAAACCCAAGGAGCGGATGATTGAGAAAAACCAAACTCAGAATACCCACAGTCCTCCCGATCATAATCGGGAGCATTGTCAAACCCAATGAGCGAATGATTGAGAAAACCAAACTCGGAATACACACAGTCCTCCCGATTATAAAAAAATCAATCCTAAAACCAGTCAAAGAAAACTTGATCCACCGAATGCATAGACGGAACAGGCAAAAGGGCTAAATTCTTCTGGGCTATGACATTTCATCAGTCATGCTATGCAAATTAAGCAGGCCTCAACTACACATCTTTGCTTTACCTATTGCAGTACTGGGCCACTAAAACAAACCTAGTAAATAGGTAGGTGGCCGAGGTGGGCAAGAACACAGTAAAATAGAAGAACTGCAGGTGTACATGATCCATATGTCAGTGTCATGTAAAGTACCAATCACAACATAAACACCCAATCACACTCCCGGCAAAGATTAACCAATAAACAAGGCAACCTGTTGGCAAGCAGTAACTTGGTCAACACAGACACAAGGCAGCTAAGTACTGGGCTACAATTGCAGTCTACCACTACAATGCAATTCATAACCAAACCAGACTCTATGGAAATCTTGGAACGGTAGCTAAGGATGCATGCCATATGGGTATGTAGTACTGTCCGCCAGTACTCTGACGCAGGTGCAGGCGGGTAACCATCATGCAGGTAGGCAGGCCTCAGGAAGGTGCAGGCGGGTGCAGAGCTGTTCGCCAGTACTCCGGCGCAGGTGCTGGCCCGGCGCGTGTCCTGGTCTGGTCTGGCAGGTGCAGGCGGGTAACCGCCATGCAGGTAGGCAGACCTATCCAGTGCTCCGAGCGCCAGTGCTCCTGGCTATCTGCCCAGCATCCACCAGAGAAGGTGCTAGGCAGGACAGTGACAGTGAAATGCATTGCGCAAGGGTGCGAGAATTAGAAGCAACTCGGGCGTTATTCACAACCACCCGGTGCTAATGCAGATGCGCAGCAAGGCGATGCCAGAAAGCGAAAGGCAAAGCAGATTCATGAGAACAGAGCTGAAGTGAATTCCCATAGCAGTGAAATGCATTGCGCAAAGGGTGCATGGAATTAGGTGCTACTCGGGACCATGGCAGGGCCAGGATGCGAAAGGCAATTTGCGCAAGGCATGAAAGGAGGTGAAAGCGGCAAGGCATGAAAGAGGTGAAAGCGCAAGGGCATGAAGCAAAGCCTTTCCGACTTATCAAAACAGTCTTTCATGCATGCGCAGCAAGGGGGGCCCGGCAAGGGGGGTCAATCAATGCACATCAAGGGGTCATGCAAAGGGGGTCAAGCTGCCAGGTCATGCAAAGGGGTCAAGCTGCCAGAGAAGGTGCTGGGCATGGCAATCAATGCACAGCAAGGAGTCATGCAAAGGGGTCAAGCTGCCAATCCATTGAGAAGGACACCAAGGCAGAGGCTGTGCAATCGGATGGAGACAATGTAGACATTGCTAAGGAGGAGGAGATGGAGGAGGAGGAAGATGGGGATGGGGGCATGGAGGAGGAGATTCTAGTGCAGCGATTGTACAGGCGCTGTTGTTACCCAACAAGTTAGCATTGGCCCTCTTTCTACAACGTGATAGCCTGTTCCCACAATCTAGAGTAGACAGTATTGTGTCAGGTAGCACCATGGCGTCACTTAGCACATGACCTGTCAGCACCAAGTGCAGAAGTTATCACCAATGGACTTGTTGGCAGCAGTGCAACATTAGCACCGTGCACAAGTTGCACGAGTGTACTAGTTTGCCTTATCAAACACACATTTTTGAGTGATTTCAGGATTCTAGGATGGCAGTTTGCAGATTTAAGGATATAAATTTGTGTTATGTACATAATGAGGCTATGAGGTATGAAATTATGAATAATAAGTCCTGAGTTAGGAGTTATTAGTTCTGACTTGTATAAGGTACATATAAGTTCTGAGTTGTGAGTTATACATAAGTGAGGTACACATAAGTACAGATTTCGGAGTCATAAGTACTAAGTTGTACTTTCGAACTGTTGAGTTGTGAGTTGTGAGATAAATAATTATGAGCAATGCGTTCAAGACTTTGTAAACAGCTTTCACCTTCCTCTTGACTGTCCTCTACAATTGATTTTGTATTGGAATACTTCGAAGGAAATTTCTCTCTCTCCAAACGAGCAAATCAATGTTACAATTGAAATTGAAGGGAATAGTCTCTTTCTCCGGAATACAACAAAACAATCTTACAAATAAATGTAAGATATTTTCGTAAAATACACAAAAAAAGCAAAATCAATTAATTTACGAAAACGATCTTACAAAATAAATTGTAAGATATTTTCGTAAAATACACCAAAAAAGCAAAATCAATTAATTTGCGAAAACGATCTTACAATATTTATCGTAAGATTTCAGTAAAATAAAAAATACGTTCGGAAGCAGGAACGCCCATTTTGGATAACACTCCGGAGAGTGGACTTTGTGTGTGCAGCACGCCAATCTATAAATGCGGAGACGAGAATAAGTTACAAGCACAGGAGACCCATTAAGGGGCACCAGTGGAGGAAGGAGGGCGGTAGCCTGGAACCTGATCAGGGTACAGGCTAGACAGCGCGTGTCAGAAGAAACCGATGACGCAGTCAACAGGAAGCTGGCATAGTACTGTCAGGACCGATAGTTCTAAGGGAGTACACAAGGAGTCACCAAGACATAAAACAAGCGAGAGCACCGCTATTCATGCTGATAGACGGCTGCGTGATCGCAGAGATACAGCAATCCAGAGACAAAGGGGGGCCTGCAGCTCCCAAGAGATCTGTGTCCTTTCAGGGAACCATGTTCCAGGATGCAACGCTTCGCAACATACAGGAAGGGGTCAACGGATTGCGTTCGTTTTACTTTGAAGAGCAGAGTGTGCAGGCAAGCTTATGGACTGTCATAAATTTTTGGAAACACTACTTTCCTTACCAACCGCTACCAACAGAGTTCTCGCGAGGCAGACTACACACTCTACTCGACTTCCAGCTTGTCCTCGACAGTAACCATGCAGCACTTGAAACAGGTATACCTGAGTCCAAGGACAGCCTCAATAGCAAGCACCTCAGCGGTCCCTGTGGTGCACGACCTCCTAATCCCTGCGTTCAACGCTGCGTGCGGCATTACTGCTCGCCTTGTGGAGATTTATGCAGTTTCTGGAAATCATACAGTTGATCAAATAATTTTGGGACACTCAGTATAATTTGAATGATATCCCCTGAAACCAGATACAGGTCCGTGGTTCACTACAAATATTTTTTGAGGAGTTGCAACATGTGATCACCGTTTTCGCCTACTTTACAGTGTGTTTCCGGGGTTTGAGTGATCGATCCCCCAAGAGTATCGACATCGTTCCACCGTTTGATATAAGTTAAGTGTAGTCTGCTTGCTACGGGGACGATGAGGGTCACTTCGCTTCACCGCCCAAGTGTTACAGTGAGAAGCCCAAGTGTTACAGTGAGAAGCCCAAGCGTTACAGTGAGAAGCCCAAGTGTTACACTCAGACCGGTCAATAATGTTACAGATTGTAACATAATTCCCTTGTCCGAGTGTACAGTGTACGCGAGTCATCAAATGAATCCAATCCAATCCAATCCTCTGCCCCGCTCCGCGGTGCCCGCGCTCCCCCTTCAGAAACCAATCGAGCAGGAGTCTGCTTTAAGCCTCCGTGTGAAAATGAGTATACGCAAGTCATCGTGATCCCCGCAATCCGCACGACTGCCGACATGATCGATCATGTATGTATCATCTTCTGTGTCAAGTTTAAGTTGTTGTTTGCATCGAGTTCTTCATGAACACAGATTTGATTATGTTGGAGGGAGTTGTCAATTGAGCATTGCCTAGTATCATAAAATCCGATAGACCAAGACCAATCTGAACTGTTTTGTGTGGCATGCTTCATGTAATTGACTACCTCATCGCATGTATTTGGAAATTGTGCAAATTGTGATGCAAACCCATGGAAATTGGTGATGCTGTGTTTGGGGAACTGCATTGAGTGGGACATGTCTTCATAATGGTTTATCGAAAATCCTCGAAGCATTTTACAGTTTTGAAGCGAACACCAATCGACATCGTATAGGAAAAAACGCAACTCCAGAAATTTCATGTTTGGGAATGTATCAATCAATGCTTGGACATCACCTTGTAGTTTGGACTTCATATTGATGTCGCCATCCCAATATCTTGCTTGTGGAAAAATATCTTCGCCGACAAGCTCGACACAAACTGCATTGCTAATTACTGTTGGATTTGATTTCAACAGTAAACAACCTCCACTCTGGACCTTGATTGTTATGTTATCCACTGATTCACCTCCCATTTTCACAACTTCTGCAATACTTTGTGTGCACCCTCGCTTGACGTAACCGATATGTGTGATATCCATATTCATTTTACTGTTCCGCCGATTGTAGTAGATGCCCTCGTTACAAATCGGGTCATTTGGCATCTTTACCATCAGGTGATCTGAACTCGCCTCAGCCTGAAGATCTCCAAAATGGACATCTTTGACCCCAGTGCAAATCAAGTTGGACGTGCCTAACGCAGTGATGAGAGAAGCGTAATCTGTCATTCTATACTGTATGCAAAAGAATTGGGAGTTGAATGAGCGAACGTGTAGAAAGATATGAAAATCTTTGGGGGGGGGGAAGAGGTGTCACGATGAACCAAGTTTGCTGATGCTGTCCATGTCCGAGATGGAGGGCCGCGGCGGCGGCGTGTGTGTGTGTGTGTGTGTGTGTGTGTGTGTGTGTGTGTGTGTGATTTCCGTTCCGTAAATCAGTAGTGTGTCTGCTGGTTGATGTGACCTGTGGGCTCCCCTCCGGTCGCCCACCCGCTCGGTTCCTCGCGGACTCCTTTGTGGGGGCTCCCCTCCGGTCGCCCCCGGTCGCTCCGCTGTGGGGAATAGGTGAAAGGGGCTCCGCCACTTGTTTAATGTGGTACGGTGGTATTTTGTTACTTTCGTTATTTTTTGATGGGGAGGGCCATAGCGGCACTTGTGCCGACACAGATGCCGCCGTGATGAGAGTGGTCGGTCGCTCTGTGATGTGACTAGACACAGGTGCCGCCTGATGCGAAAGTCTCCCTGTGAGTGACTACTCGACGCCGCCGATGCAGGTGCCGCCTGATGCGAAAGTCTCCGTCCTTGATGAGATGAGGGAGGGGCATGATAAAAGACCCGACGATCCCCGTAACAGCATAATTTCCTTTTGTTTTGTTCTCTCTTCCTCATTTCTAGAAGCCGTATCCTTAATCTAGCCGATAGGTGGGTCACGTGATATGAGCTTCTCGTATTCCCAATATGTGGCGGCTACCTTGACACCACTCTCAACGATCCGATATCCTTATCAAAGGCTGCATACCGTGGTCCTCTGTATGCGCTCGCCTGGATGTGCGCCGCCTCACTTATGTCATTTGGATCATCAGTATCCGACGATCTGCCTGAACGACGACCCTCATAATCCTTCGATGTTGTTGTTGGTATCGTCCGCACTGCGTGTAGACCGTGTGCGAGCAGGGCGTATATTGCCTCGTCCCTGTGTTGTGTTTGCGAATCTATCCATTCTTCGAGTCCCATGTGAAACCCAATAGGTAAAGATACGGTCAATGTCTTTGTATTTATCGTATGTTTCATCTTGTTTTTGTTTTCCGTTTCCATGTATTCTCCTCTTCTTCTTTTATATTATTTTCCATGCTAAACAAAAATTGACGCCTTTTTCCTTCCTTTGAAACCACAACAACAACAACAACTGATAAACCCCAACTGATATCTCCTCTTTTGAACATCCTCGTCTAAACAATATGTCTATCTATAACAACATGTCTGCCGAGATCACCGAGTTTGTGGATAATACCTTTCTCAAACAAGTCCTTCTGAAGAAGTACATAAAGCTAAAAAATTTATCCAGCACCACCGTCGATGATTTGAAAGTCATCTGCAGCGCTATTATTTCCATGACAAGCGTTCTTGCGTGCATGGCCGAATCTGTCTGCGCAATGCAAATTGCGTACGCTGAGTTCATCGCAAAAGATCCCAAAGGGAAGAAGAATCTTATAGAAGCCATGCTTCTACCTGTTGTAGCCGCTGTTGCTGCCGAAGCTTCTGCTCCTGCTGCTTCTGCTGCTCTTGCTTCTTCCTCCTTGCTTGCCCTCGCCAGTGCCCTTGCCCTCCCAGAGGACGACGGCCCCACCGAGGACGTTTGCATGTCGGAGGAGAGTTCCGGTGGTACCAAGCGCCCCCGCACCACGGTGTCACTCTCTGTGGCTCCTGCTGCTCCGGCTGCTTCTACTGCTGCTTTTGCTTCTACTGCTGCTCCTGCTGCTGTTCCTGCTGCTGCTCCTGCTGCTGCTCCTGCTGCTTATGCTGCTGCTGCTTCTCCTGCTGGCTCGTTCTCAACGTGCTCCCTGTCCTCCTCCTTGGCCTCCGGTCGTGTTGGTCGCGGGTCCGTTCTAAAGAACGAGCTTCCTGTTGGCTCCAAACACGGTGAGTTGACCATCGTGGGGTATTCCCCCACCCTGGGCTGCACTGCTGTCACCATTCACGGCAACCCGTGTGGTAGAAAACAGGTGCTCTTAAGCAACCCCAATGGTGGGACCTTCACCACTGGCAAGTGCGCGCACCTAGCGTGCATGAACCAGACTCCCTCCAAGCGTGAGGCGTACCTCGCCAAGAAGCTCGCTGCTATCGAGCTCTCAATTGAGCTTCGCTCCCTGTCCCTCAGCCAGCAGCTTTAGTTATATAGATACTCAGTTATTTAGATACTCTTTTTTTTGATACATTTCTTAGAGACGAGAAAAATGGTCCTGCCTGTATGTACTGTACTGTACCGTACCGTGTGAATTCCCCCCTCCGTTTGCGTGCGTGCGTGTCTCTTGTTCTCCTGACGTCGTCGGCGTCTTGCTCCCTCCTCCCCTCTTGCACAGACAACCAACCAACCAACCAACCAACTTGATCCCTCCCTGCCTGCATCTATCATCCGCGGCGTCGCGTGTGTGTGTGTGTGTGTGTGTGTGTGATTTCCGTTCCGTAAATCAGTAGTGTGTCTGCTGGTTGATGTGACCTGTGGGCTCCCCTCCGGTCGCCCCCGGTCGCTCCGCTGTGGGGAATAGGTGAAAGGGGCTCCGCCACTTGTTTAATGTGGTACGGTGGTTCTCATCCATTGACAAGCAGTTTTGAGGTTGGTTGCTTGAGGATGAGAACAACCGTGATGTACAATGATAGGTTTCCCTGAATTTTGTTACTTTCGTTATTTTTTGATTGGGAGGGCCATAGCGGCACATGTGCCGACACAGGTGCCGCCTGATGCGAGGTTATTTTACGTCTGCATGGCACTGGATACACCACGCTATTTTACGTCTGCATGGCACTGGATACACCACGCTTTACAGTGAGAAAGCCGTGATGCCGTTGCTAGCAGAGAAGGCCTGCTGCATCTGGTTGTGGAGCCACAGGATGTCGACGCCACAGACAGGCAGTACGTAGCTTTCAATCCACACGATAAGGAACTCATTGTTGTAGACTGGGACGTTCACATCCTCTCCGGTGCGCAATGAGACGTTGACAGGCATCGGCAGCGTGTTGCCGTTCTCATCTGTGGTATAGATCTTCGCAACGTTGTTGTCGATCGCCTCCACTCGGACCTGGAGCTGATTGGTGATGTTGAAGCCGTTGACGGTGGCATTCTTGTAAGAGAAGCACCCCTTGGCTGTCATTTCTGCACAGCATAACGTAGTCATGTCAGTGTTGTGCATTAAAACTAGAAAAGTTTACAGCCAACAGTAACTAACACACACTACTGCACTTTTCCGTCGCTTTTATCTCGTGGAGACAGATGGACGAGACAATGAGGATGCGCTTGCCGCCGCGGTGTCTTTTGGAGACAGATGGACGATACAATGAGGATGCGCTTGCCGCCGCGGTGTCTTTTGGAGACAGATGGACGATACAATGTGGATGCGCTTGCCGCCGCGGTGTCTTTTGGAGACAGATGGACGATACAATGAGGATGCGCTTGTCGCCGTGGTGTCTTTTGGAGTCAGATGGACGACAATGAGGATGCGCAAGCCGCCGTTTGCGTGGTGTGTGCATCTTATTCCTGTTCACTTGCGTGAGTCGTGAGGGCTCCCCTTTGTACGTCGCTTGTTCCGCGCCTACGATCACTATGCTACTTCTGCTTGAGGCGTATTTAATGTGTTTTGTGCATTTTGAGAGGCACGTAAATACGCACAAGGAAAGCACCGGAGGGCTTGAGTTGGCATGAATGTGCCAAAAACTCAGACGACATCTGGGTGATCTTAATCAGATCAGATGAATCCGACGTCTCGCCAAATTGTATAAAGGGTTCCCACTTTATTTGAGAACAACTGTAAAACTGTACAGCTCCATCCATACGACGAACTAGACACCGTGCGAGAAAAAACAAATCAGGCCAAACCATTTACAATAATAGCTCGAATAACGTCAGACCGTTTTGCAGGAAAAATCAAATATGGACAAATGTCTCATGGTCATTCAAGCATCCACTCAACGTGTTGCTGATGTGGATATAGTTATTTCACGTGAAGCCTGCTGTAATATACCTGTGAGTCTGAGCAATGAGATCTGTGAAGACTTCAACGACATAGAAATTGATCTGCCTCACATGCGAACAACTGGAGAACCAGGGAGATTGTTGGTAATGAAGGAAAGTCGTTTCTTGCATGCAATTTGTAACATGGGTCAAACATATCCACGTGACATCGAAATAGCCCTCATATCTGTTGACTTCTTCAGACTACATCCAAATGAAATACACTTCCTTCATGTTTGCAATAAACATAAATTGCATTTAAACAAGTATCTATTCACCAATTAATCTTGCTGGCTGTGAAGAGGAGAATAAGGTTCGTTACAGGGTCTTCTGCGTTGTTTACACCACTTCCACGAGACGATGAGTGACGATGACGATGATCCGCCACCGTGTGTCATGAATGGACGGACGGACGGACGGTGTGGATGCGACAGTTTTCCACAGTTTTGCGTGTGATGATTGATGCATTGACAGGTTTCTGCAGCTCAATTCCCCTACCCCACTCCGTGGGGCCCGCGATTCCCCTATCGATATACGAGATCTATTGTCTAGCAGACCTCATCTTGACATGTGATCACCGTTTGCGATTACTTTACCGGGTTTTCCGTCATCGATGAGAGTGCTGTCAAGGTAGCCGCCACCGCTTGCGAAGACGAGCAGTTCCTCTGTCAAAAGAGGAATCGTCAGACTCTCTCCTTCCAAGCTGTGAAAGTCTCATGGGCACTCTGTACGATCCTTGAGGGTTCCTTGAAGCCGCCGTAGTAGTAGAAGTATCATGATGATGATGGACCGTAGTAGTGTGTGATCCACATAGCATACTTCGCTGCATCTGCTTGACACAGTTTCCTCCTTGATGAGAGCGCGAGTGGTCGTCGTGTGATGTGACTCGACATGATCCGCCTTGATGAGAGCGCGAGTGGTCGTCGTGTGATGTGACTCGACATGATCCGCCTTGATAAGAGCGAGTGGTCGCCGTGTCATGTGTCGTGTGGAGGCTGATGGACGAGGATTCTTCGACAGCCGCCGCCGTGTGTGTCGTGTGTGAGGATGCGGTCGGGCGAGCGCTCTTTACACATCCCATCCATCATCCCCCTTTTGTTTGTGATTCGTGAGTGAGTGAGTGCACTACTGCGGATTTTGACCACCTGATTCCTTCACCAATCTGAACTACAAATGTGACGTGTTTTTCAAGAATCATCGAATCAAGCGGCAGTCCTGCCGCCTTTTTGTTGGCTCTCAGAGTGTCTCAGGTCATTTTACTGTTCCGCCGACTGTTTCATTTTACTGTTCCGCCGACTGTAGATGGTTACAACTTAGTCCCTGTAGAATGGTCCAATCACTTCCCCATCAGGGTATCTGTTGAATCCATACAAAAAAGCACGTGGCTCTTCGTTGACCAAGGTTTGAATTGCAATGTGTGTGTGGAACCGATGCTGATTATCTAACTCTAAGTGGATAATAAGCACTTCGTGTGCAAATGGAAGCCTTAGTGTAATGGCGTTGGAAGTTGACGTAATATCTTGGACAAACTTGGAGTCCCAGTCTTGGTCCATAACATGCATAGACCGGTCAATAATACTATATATATAGTTTGAATCTCTATGTAGTTTGGCCAGAATATGTGTTTTCTCATTGAACCGCATGGGGCTTGAGGAGTGGCACATCCAAGATGAAGAGGCAATCCCCATCGATGCTTTCGGGCGTGAGCCACAAACTGCACTCGAGGCTCGATTCTGTTGATACAGTCGACGGAATACTAAAATGAAATCGCCTCGTGTACGGCACACCTTACGGTGTAACCTAATGGTGTAGCAACCCACGGGGCAGTGGAACACCAATACGATTTTGAATCAACAAATTGCAGGATGTTAACGAGAATATCGTGGTTCTTTTTTAGATCACGGCTCTCCATCCTGCAGACTCCGTATCGTTCTTTTGTCGGTACTTTCGAGAGTGTCCATTGAAGGACCAGACAGCCGCACTTAAGCGATCGCCTCTTCCCCAGTACCGTGGCCCAAAAGAACATGGGGTCTTTGTTGATGTGCAATGCGTCATGTAAGGAGGTTTCTTTGCTGGACGGGTCATTTTTGCTGCGCAGACATTCATTCACATTCACGACGAATTCGATGACCAGCGCGCACCAATCTGGCCGAAGGTGAGTCCCCCGATATTGGTAAGCGACCGACTCGAGGACATGCTGAGGGGCATGAGGATGCATAAAGCTGCATCGTGTTGGTTTACATACAGAATGGGTGATGTCATGAAAACTGCCTCGCAAAACCTACACTCCGTCCGGCCAAACGGGCAAACCCTTTGTCGTGTAGATTCCAAGCAGGACATGGCAACCGACGACCAGGAGCCCCCCCCTGCATGGGCCACGTCCATGCTGCAGCAGCTCTATAAACTTGAGCATGCAGTGTCTGACATCAAGTTGGACATTTTGGAGATGAAGTCATCTATCAGGTTGGCATACTGTCGTCATCTTGGGATGATAGATATCCTTGTACATAACACTGATGCTTGCACCGCGCTGCTTGCCATGCGCAGGAAAATGGGCTCGTCCTCCAGCATGAGCATGGCTGAGATAGTTGCCGATTACGAGGTAAACAATCGTGGAGAAGGACTAGTCGGGCCTTTCGGGGGCGACTGCCAGTTTGCTGCTAGGGCTGCTGAAGAATTCTTCTGAAAGATCCATGGGCTGATGCGTGCGATAATGGTCACTGTTGTAATGTACTCTCCGTCGGGCGCCACCCTATCATTGGCTCCAGGCATCAACGGCACTGCTCCTGTCAAAGACAGAACCGTCCCAGATGGTGCTAAACCGTACAGGCTGACAGAGGGCAGTTGCGTTTGGACTCAGGATGATACGCAACACCCGGGCCCTTGCAAGGGATACGTCCACTATGTTGCCAGTGTGGTCACTCTGGATGGTCACAATATCATGGTTGACTGGGGTATTGCTCAATTTGCAAAGCTACCGAGCGACATGATGATGTTTGTCTGATGATTGCAAATCCTTGTTGACCGCATTAGTGCTTGCACGCACTGCATGGCTGGTGGCATGATGTTGCATGACCGTGTTGGAATGCATGCATGGTGGTCAGGCCTGTGTTGTGGTTTGAGAGAGAGGCGATTGTTTACATCAAGCTCCCCTTGGATGTCGGGTACCACACTTGCTCTCTCATCACTGGCTTCTGTTCTTCATGGCTGCGTCCAATGGCACCTGCAATCAGCAGCATTCACAATACTGACGTGCGCAGCCAAAACATATAGATGACATATTGTCATTGCTCATTGCATGCACACACACCTCCTTTGCAGGATGACCAAATTCACCGTCCTTGCTGTTCATGTTCTGCATGGTCACGCGTACGTTGGGGCAATGCTCCTTGAGCACTGTTCCCAGTTTGTGGTAAGTCGTAAGCTGTCCCACTGCCACCCACGCGTCCATGAACTCGCTGCCTCCCGCTCCGCCCCGGGCCATTCCAAACATGGTGGACGCGGCAATAATGACACCATTGTAGTCAGCAATCGAATAGGGAATTGATGCTTCTGCAATACTGCTAGATGCGTGTTGCTGAGAATATTCCCACTCTCCCTTAGCCTTGGCTCTGGACTCGTAAAATGTCAGGCTGGGTGCCTCGTTGTTGCTGGGGTATCCCTCTTCCTCGCACATGTTCAGCACACGAACAAACGTGCCGGTGAACCCTTGCTGTGCTACGATGTCCTCGATCTCCTGTGCTGTAATCTGCTTCCCAAACGAACAGACAAGGGCACCATGTTGCGTTGAACCACTCCACGTCCCATGGCCACAGAATAGCAGAACTGCGACATCCGTGCCGGGCTGCAGGAGATGCTGTATGGCGGCTCTCAGGTCCCGTTTTGGAACCTCGGAAGTGCCGCCCATAACGTTGCAGCTGAATCCTTCTCCCAGCGACTCCTTAAACCGCTCAACATCCGTTGCAAAACCCGTCGTGCTGTACGTACGGAGGTCGTGGGGGAGCAGAGCCGCCTCCTCTAGGACTCGCGTTAGGCGCGCCTCCAGGTTCAAGGCGTAGCTGGGTGAGACTAGCAATGCACGCTTCATCTTGTGGTAATAGTCTTGGGGGGGATATAAATAAATCACAGTCCTGCGCGCACAACACCAATATGCATTAGATAACATAGATAACATTGACTGCAGCCGGGTGTTGTGCAAGTAAAGCATCTAGTTCAGCGTCGCCATCCATGACCTGCAATAAAGAACATGAATGGATACTTTTTATACAGATTGCAGCCACGCACGCGAGCGAATCTCTCAATGTTGAACAGCGCAGCGACACATGCGATGCGTCTAACAAATCAGAATTCGGCCATGCAGATCTAGTCGCCCCATGCATGGGATCATACAGTGCGTCAGCAGCTGAATGCCTCTGCCCCGCTCCGCGGTGCCCGCCCTCCCCCCCTCAAAAACTCAAGATAGTGTCAAGCAGACGTCTGCTTGAGGAGAGACCACTTGACTGTCTTCATCCCCTTTGACTCTGTGTGTGGTGTCTTGGCACCCCATGTATCATCCGCGGCGGTGCGTGTGAGCAGACACATCGTTACTGTCCCCGCTTTCCTCGAGATACTTGTGGAACAAGGCAACGCTCGACTCCCTGAAATCTTCCTCAAACTCGCAGTTCTCGGCGAGGAACGCTTGCACACCGTCCTGCTCCGCCAAATATTCGATGACGAGTGGACAAGGAGAATGCAAAAGCCGCCGTGGCATGTGGAGGAGAAAGCCGCCGTGGCGTGTGCGAGAATGGAATATGGGCAAGCCGCCGTGGCATGTGTGTAAACAATCTCCTCTCCAAGCACACGCCTGTTTCCCCCACCGTTTAAACCATTTTGTCTCTGTTGTCATTGGGTGGTGGTGTGTACAGTGAGAATCCCAAGCGTTACAGTGAGAAGCCGAAGTGTTACAGTGAATGGTGTATGTGAGTCAGCTCCGCCATATCCCATCAGAACACACTATATCCTCTCAATAGCTTCTGGCGCCTGGTTGAGCATCCGGCCAAGCGCATCACAGGCGTCACATGCGTCATTGAACAAAGGGAAAAGCAAACCCCTCAGGACGGGGCCGGTTCTCGTGGTGGCATTCACCGGGAAGCTGATGTCCCAGTGTCCATACGTGTTGTCAGACAGTCTCAGCCATGGAATGTAGTGTTTGGCAAAATTGCGGAGAGTGTTTGCCGTCACGCCCCCTTTGATAATGTACTCGGTTGTGCGCTCCTTGATAGCCCGCAGCTCGGCAAACATGGGATCCAGGAATGTCCTGTCCCGATCCCAATACACATCGCCGTCAGCAGGAGGTTCCTGCATCTTCTTCTCAACGTATACTGCAATTCCATCCAACAAGCTTACAAGCAACGCTGTGCCGGTATGAGAGTTGTAGCACAGATCGTCCTGGCTGCCGCCCGGTAGAGCAGTAGCAGCTGCAGCCATTAAGTGAGCCCGGATATGGCGGAGCGCATTGTGAAAGGAACGCATGACACCGGGGTCATTTAGCCCGGCCACCGGCTCAAACAAGTCTCCAGCCCCCTGCAAAAAATATGCAAGAGTCAGCATGTTCTGTTTTATTTCTTGCATCATTCCATCTTACAGTTGTTCTCAAATTAAAGTGGGACACCCTTTATAATCGAACTTGCAGGTCGTTGCTTTTTGGCGACGTTGGGGGATCCTCAAAAAATATTTGTAGTGAACCACGGACCTGTAAGAGGGTTGATCACCCGTCCCGAAACGCACCAGAATGCCGCCGGCAAATGCCTGCTTCGTGGGCATGTCTACGCTCGGTCACGCCACCCTGCGAAATACAGAAATGCATGCAACCCTACAGTCAGTGGAACAGTAAAATGAAACCTCCCAATAAACGGTATGAGGCGGCGACAGACGTTATAGTGTGCGTTTTGCCATCCATGTTCGAGATGCACAAGCGTGCGTGGATGCAGAGGCGACACTGCTCAGGTACATGCGCGGTGGTTACGATTCCAGAATCCAGTCACGAAGAGATGTGGGCACATCAATCCCTATTTTAAACGTGTTCACATGAACACCTCTGAAAATACTCTCCATCTCGGGAACAACAATTATTTCAACAAAAAATAAATACTGAAGAATGCCGGAGGCTCACATCAATCCCTATTTTAAACGGAAAATGAACAATAATATGTTGACCTCAATAAGATGCATATCGATAACTTGTTTAAGGTGTGCGACAATCTTTACCTATCAGGCCAAGAAGCAGCTCTCAACCACCAACTTTGTAAAACGTTGCAATTCAAGCTTGTTGTGAACTGCACAAACCACACACCGTACATAAAACCAAGGAACCCCAACACAACATACATTAAGGTTGCTGTTGAAGACAACTGCAGGCAAAAAGAGATCACGAAACTCACATCCCATCTACCATATATTGTTGAGGTGATGCATGGAGTGTTAAGTCAAAACAATGTCGTGCTTGTGCATTGTCGGTTGGGAAGACAACGGTCTGCAACAGTTGTTGCTGCTTATCTGATGTGGGAAAGATGCATAACGATGACAGATGCGATCAAGCACATTCAAAGGTTGAACCCCGCCGCATTCCAACCAGAAGCCAACTTTCAACGGTCCCTTGAAATGTTTGAAGTTCACCTGAGGGGCACGGTCATCCATGGCGGTGCATCCTTGTCCCATCACGATGACAACCGTGAACAAGATCAGCGTGAACCTGGGGTGAAGATGCTCCGCGTGAGATTCGAACCTGCGCCTCTAACTCCAGCGCCTCGTTTTGGGTAGCGGACCTGCGTACCCGGATATTTATAACTTTTGTAACAAAACAAAAGTTTGGAATCGCCCCATGCATGGGATCAGACAGTGAGTCAGCACCTGAATTCCACTGCCCCACTCCGTGGGTCCCGCGATTCCCCTTTCATAATCCCGAAATAGTTGTCAAGCAGACTTCTGCTTGAGGTTTGTTTCTGTAGAAAGAGGAGAACGTTCCACACACATCAAAACAATGCTGCTACTGTAGAGAGAGAGAGGGAACGTTACATCCATCTGGGGGAGAGGGGGGACGTTACATACTCAGCAAAACAATGCCGAGACCTGTATGGATCAAAGTTGTTTACACTCGTTTTTATTAAAACAATGGTTTAGTTGCTAATCTGTCATCGGGGTTGTAGCTCAGTGGTAGTGCGTGAGGTTAAGCCAATTTTCTTCATTCCTTGATCATGTCGCCCACTGATGGGTTCGAATCTCGGTACCTCCAGTGTTTTGCCAAAGTTCCACCTTCAGTTAATCAAGTTACCTGAGTTAATTAATTTAACTAAGTTAGTCAATTTCCTGGCTGCGGATATCTTGACTGAAGACGCGTCCACCGCGATCCACAGTTGTCACGATCATACGACGAATTGTCACAGATCCAAGTGTTGTTCCGTCTTTCATGTCAATGTTGATGAGATGCGGTAGCCAGGACGAAAGTCTACTCGCGCACATAGTGGCCTGCTGTATGTCTTTCAACACCTTGGCATTTCCAGTTTTGGCAGGGGCTTTGAGGATTTTCGTCTCCACGACGAAAAGTGTGTTTATAGCATGTGATAATACAAGGGGGGCGTCCCCGTTGGCGCGCTTGAAGCATCCGTCATCTAAGACGTACTCCACAGCGACGAGGAACAAACGTGACGATGGGGATGTGTGGTGTTTTTGTTTAATTAGGTGGCGCAATGCGTTATACTCCAAGACACGTGGATCGCCGGAAGTAGCCGATGACGTCCGCAGTGCATTGAGACGTCTGACTCGGCAGTGGAGGCGATCAATAAACTTGGATGTGTCGAGACTGTCCATGTCCAGCGCCCTTCCTATTTTGCGGACTGGGTTTGAAATGGGCTGACAAGGTTGTGTCGGCAACGCGTCGATGAAGACTCGTTTCTTCGCACATACGTGGATGTGGCAATGGTTCTTATTCGTGTGTGTATGGCTGTAATCTGTATGGATTTTGCTTTATTTGTAGATGGAAGAAAGGAAAGGAGGAGGGTGGTGTGCGAAGGACGCGCTAGGGAAGAGGATGAGGAGGAGAATAAGGTTCGTTACAGGGTCTGATGCGTTGTTTTCACCACTTCCACGAGACGATGAGTGACGATGATCCGCCACCGTGTGGCATGAATGGACGGACGGACGGTCTCCATCTTGGGAACAACAATTATTTCAACAAAAAATAAATACTGAAGAATGCCGGAGGCTCACATCAATCCCTATTTTAAACGTGTTCACATGAACACCTCTGAAAAGACTCTCCATCTCGGGAACAACAATTATTTCAACAAAAAATAAATACTGAAGAATGCTGGAGGCTCGATAGCGGATTTTTTGATGGCTTTGACTGCATGGGGGTATAAAAAGTATCCATTCATGTTCTTTATTGCAGGTCATGGATGGCGACGCTGAACTAGATGCTTTGCTTGCAAAACACCCGGCTGCAAGAGCGGCATATGAGCGTCGCATCGAGAGGCTAAGGTTTGTACATGCTTGCCTGATGATAGCCGAACGACATGTGTTACGCCACACTACTTGCCGTAGAACATGCTAGCAAATGACACACAACATTCGTTTATCTCTTGCTGTTGCAGTCCGACGCGCACTTGGACGGATGTTGTCATTCGAGCTCTTGCCACTCTTGTGAACTCTCCCATGGATGAGCAGCAATTTGCCAAGGCGCTCCTGGAAGAGTTTGTAATCGGTGCCACCACCCAAAATATTGATGCCATGAATGGTCTTGTGCGTGGGATGTTCACTGGTGTGAGGAGAAATTGCAGCACGACCATGCTGGAGGTGGATGATGCAACTGCAGTCACGTTGAAGAGTGGTGCAGTACCGAACTCCTCCGCTCGCTCTTTGTGGACTCAGCTCACCTCATGGAGGTAGCAATTGTGGGATGGTGTAATACCAATCTAATACCAACAGGTGCCGCCGTGTGTCCCGCGATTCCTCTTTCATACTCCCGACATAATTGTCAAGCAGAAGTCTGCTTGAGACGACACATCGGGAACGCCCAAGTGTTACAGTGAATCTTTTACAAACAACATACACATTGTGTAAGACTTGACAGTTAGTTACACAGTAGTGTGTATGTCTGCTGGTTGATGTGACCTGTGGGCTCCCCTCCGGTCGCCCACCCGCTCGGTTCCTCGCGGACTCCTTTGTGGGGGCTCCCCTCCGGTCGCCCCCGGTCGCTCCGCTGTGAGGAATAGGTGAAAGGGGCTCCGCCACTTGTTTAATGTGGTATGTTGGCGACATATATCACTTGACAAGCAGTTTTGAGGTTGGTTGCTTGAGGATGAGAACAAAGTAAGGCAAATCAAACTGCAACATAAACAAAACGTATAGATGATGCATTAGCTAACGCAAATCAAACTGGTGGTGCTACACTCGGACAAGGGAATTATGTTACATAATATCCCGAGTCCCCCAAAATCCTCTTGTATGTGTTTATCTTCTACACTTCGCTCGACACTGCGTTCTGTAAAGAACCTGTCAGCTTGTAATCAATTTTGCGTCCTACCACAACTTCCAGTTTGCAATATTTCTTTGGCCTCGCAAGAATTCCAGGGCGGATTGGGTACATTGTAAAGCAATTGTGGATGTTAATGGCTGCATTTAGGTCACGGTTTACAAACAACTTGCTGTTCTCCATGGTGGAACTGCACCATAGCAAGCCTCGAACCGTGCGCCCTTCTTTTTCGGACTGCACACTCTGGAGGACGGTGGTGCTGTCCTTGTGCCAGATCTTTGTGGTACGGAATTCGTCAATGACGGCAACTCGCCCCTTGAAACGGTCGCTAAACGCCTTGAACGCGCTCGTTGTAGGGACAGAAAGTTCACCCTTGCCACCAGGGGCAAACTCAGCAGAACCGTATGCGACGACAATTGTTTTCCTCTCACCAACATCCGCCTGGACCTCGTTGAAGAAGCGTGCTAAGACACGTTTCTTGCCACCGTAGAGCCGCAGGCGCTGCGCGCCCCACCGCGACTTGGACATCTCCCCCCATCGAGAATCCCAATGGTTGACCATTACAGTCACGTAAGCGTCAAACGACACTAGAGATGTGCGCTTGGGACTGTTGTCCTTCAGGTCGTCAAGGCAGTCCTGGATGTTAGACAACCACTTCTTGGTCGGCCCTCTAGATTTGAAGACCCCGCTCTCAACGTAGTACCGCTCCCGTGTGAGTCTCTTGCTCCCAAACTCGCAGTGCCTCTTCCTCTTCCTACCCCCTTATCTTTTTCTTCGACCTTATTTTTCTTCCAAGTCAAAAAGGCAATGTTGCAGCGGCCAGGGTCGTTTGCAACGACCACCACATTGGGGTCGGACTCGGAAAACTCGCGGAGAGTCTTGGTCTGCTTCTTAATCGCCGTTCCGTCGTCCTTGATTGAAATCTTTTTCTTCTCGGCCCTAAGAAAGTGGGTACAAGCCATTACGCCGTCAGTGTCTATGGTGCATGTAAACACACCTTTCCCAGTAGAACGGGTGTTTTCCACATCGAAGACCGACTCCCAGTGCTCCTTGTTCGTCAGCGTCTTTTTGAGACTCTCGATGAGACCCACGTCCTTGAGGACGCCCAGTAGGCCGTCGGTGTCTATCGTGATGAAGGCGTGCTTGACTGTTGGGATGGGAGCGATGTTGACCAGCTTGGCGTAGCCCTCGTCCTCTGTGGCCTCGAGGTATCGATTGATAAAGACGTTGTACCGGATCATCTTGGCGCTGTTGGAAACGCTCTTGAGCCACTGTCGGTTGATCTCGTCCCGTCCGAGGATCGAGTGCTGAATCTTAAGCAACATCTTTGTTCGCTCCGGTAGGAGCGAATGTATCGCTATGAGGTCTTCCTTTACTCCCCAAGAGTGGATATCGTAGAGGAGGTATCGGTGGAATACGGTCTCGTCAATGCCGTGCTCATCTTTGAACTCCTTGGCCAAGATCCTGTTTTCCTTCGAGTAAACGAACTTCTTGATCCATGTGGAGAGATGGACTCTGTAGTGGTTATTGAAGTTGGTCAGGTACTTCTTCGACGCGTGGCTGTACAGGTTTCGATCGCCATCGTAGCGAGCGATGGCACCCACGTATTGTGTCTTCTTTTTTACAATTACCTCGCGCCCCTCAATCTTCTCCCTAAACCAATAGTTGTTGTGAAAGAACCTTTCGACTGTGGCGTCCCTCGTCTCCATGTGCGCCTGTCTCGACCCCACCATAAGCTGCCGAATGAAGTTCTGGTCGACGCTAGGGACACTTACAGTGTGAAGTTGCGCATCTGGTACCCCTTCGAAGACTTCTTTTAATATCCGGTTCACCGCAACACCGGCAAGATAAGTCCTCTTGGATACGCTGTCGACCCGCTCCTTAATCACCTTGATGATAACGTCCTTGTTGTCCATATCCGCTATGATCCGACTCAGTGTACACTTGACCACGTTCTCCTCGCCGTTTTTCCTGTCCTTAATTTTGGCCGCCCGGTCCGGTCGCGTACGCTTGTCCGGAGGCTCTTTATTGACTATCGTCTCCATTTAGTAGCCAATGTCGCTATTTCCTTGTATCAAGGTCCAGAAATTGTATTCAATGACTTTCGAAAAAAAGCCTCTACGTGTTTCTCTTTAACAGAACTCAAAGCCTTATACACATCTTGGCTTTTATAGAAATCGCGTTTGACGATGGAGAACACCCCTTCTATTGGGTTGAACCAAGGTGAGTAGGGAGGAGTGTATAGGAGCTCCCACCCCCTCGAAGCTGCAAGTGTTTTGACCTTCTTGGAGTGGTGAAACGCCACGTTGTCAAGTATAATTACTGTGTCAGTTGGACAGTCCAAATTTTCTAAAAACTCAACAAAAGTATGCGTGTTGAAAGACCCTTGCCTGATGTTAAAATAAATGTCTCCTTTGCCTTGTTGAATAAGACAAAGTGCCGACATTGTCGTCACCCTAGGTCTCAACCTCGGTACAACCAGTAGCTCTCCCTTTGGTGAGTAGCCAAACACGTCTCTCGTATGTCTTCCAAATGAAGTTTCGACGATCGATACAAAAGTCCTCCCTTCCTCTTTTAACCGTTCCCTTTGGCTTATGAATGACGTGGTTTTCTCATATAAGTTATCAGGCCTGGAGAAGAACTTTGCTCTTTTCTTTGTGAGCCCAAGCCTTTTTATCACAACGCGAATCAACTCTTTTGATACCTCAAATCCGAAAGCATCCTTTACCTTATGACGAAGACCAGCAAGAGATGCGAATGGATCTATTTTTAATGACGCCTTTAAGAACTCTATGACCACATCCGATTTTGTAGGTTTATTCCGTTTGTACACTTTTTTAGTGGGGTTTGCGATCCACCTCGAGACTGTCATGTGGCTTACATTCGCAAGTATAGCCACTCTCCTCAAACTTTGCAGCAATGTGTACATGTGTACAACAATCGACCGTCTGTCCAAGTTGTACATAGAGAATTGGAATTGATTCAATATACTGTAACATTATTGACCGGTCTGAGTGTAACAAAAAGTCATATCAAAAAGTCTGTGGTAGTACTGAGTCGAAAAAGAAGGTCGTGGCAAAGCATCTAAAGTAGGTGGATTCTCTGCACGATTCTCCTGAGCACCAGCACAGCCGAACTCCTCAGAATGGCTAAACCGAGTCTGTACTCGGTGTTGGAGACGCAATCTAGAGATCCGCGCTTCGCTCCCTTCGTGCATCAGGACGCCTACGGGGTATGGGGACTGAAGCCACAGCTATTGCCCGAGATAATCTTGAAGCTGGTGTTGGGGATCCTCGTCGCGCCTCTCAAGGCCACCTTGACGGTCTTAGGCTTGGCTTTAGCTTGCAATACTTGCCGCGTTGAAAAATACTTGATGCCGGTGCTATCGATTTCTAAAGAGTATAGGGCCGCATGGACACTGTACTGGGGCAAGATCTGGATCCGCCTCGCCTTGTTTGGTTTAGGCTTCCTCTCAGTATCATGGATCAAGTTGGACCACCTGGACGTCAGAAAGCAGGCTGAGACAGAAACAGAGGCCCCTGTCATTGTGTCTAACCACATGGGTTGGTCAGATATCTTGGTGCACATGTCAAGAAGCTGGCCTGCTTTTGTGGCCAAGGAAGGCATTGATAAGGTTCCCATTGTAGGGTATATCAGCCAACACATTGGATGCATCTATGCCATGCGAGCCATCAAGGAGACTGGCAAGAGTGCGGCTGTCCAGCTGAAGGATCGTATTTCTGCAAAAGCCATTGACCCTACCAGCTCTGTACGCCCCATGCTGGTGTTTCCTGAGGGCACCACCACCAACGGGCGCTACCTCTGCAAGTTCAAGACCGGAGCTTTCCTGGCAGGGGCACCTGTACGACCCGTGGTCATGCACTTCCTGAACCAAGACTACGTCTCCCCGTCGTGGGAGAGTATCAACATCAAGCGACACATCTTCATCATGATGGCCACACTCTTCCACAAAGTGATTTGCTACGAGCTGCCAATCTACTACCCATCTGACGCAGAGAAACAAGACCCAGTTCTATTTGCAGAAAATGTGCGACAGAACATGTTAAGCTACTGCGGGAATCATGGAGTCCCCAACCTCATTCCATGTGACTCCACTCTGGAGAACAAGTTGGAGCACCACAAGCTGAGCAAGGCAACCATTGCAGAGCACTCCGGCAAGTTTCGAAAGAGCATCAAGAAGGAGTGATGTTGGATTGGATTACAGTCAACGGAATACTAAAATGAAACCGCTTCGTGTACGGCACATAGAAATCCACGGGGCAGTGATCCACTGTGTCTTTGAATATCGTGGTTCTTTTTTAGATCACGGCTCTCCATCCTGCAGACTCCGTATCGTTCTTTTTTCTGTACTTTCGAGAGTGTCCATTGAAGTACCAGACAGCCGCACTTAATCGATCGCCTCTTCCCCGGTACCGTTGCCCAAAAGAACGCGGGGTCTTTGTTGATGTGCAATGCGTCATGAAAGGATGTTTCTTTGCTGGACGGGCCATTTTGTAGGACCATCCACTCGTACACTATACAGTTGTTCTCAAATAAAGTGGGACACACCTTATAATCAATCATCCAGACTGCAGGTCAAGCTGCTGCAGCTGTCGCGCACACGCAGTACATGAACATAATCATGGACCACGCCTGATACCAGCAGACGTATGTGTACGAAAGGGACCGCCGCTGGGCGAAGACGGACCTGAAAGACTCGCTGCTGGGACAATCCAATCCAAGTTACCTCCTGCTTGCTGATCTTTAGAATCTTGCTGGTGTGCTCTGCGCTGTATGCATTGTGACAGTCTACAGTCGGCGGAACAGTAAAATGAAACATCCCAATAAACGGTCGACAGACGTTACAGTTGTTCTCAAATAATTTTGGGACACTCTGTATAATTTGAATGATATCCCCTGAAACCAGATACAGGTCCGTGGTTCACTACAAATATTTTTTGAGGAGTCTGAGGAAGGTTTGTAATATATACAACGTGTCCAAGAGCTCACTACACAGATGGGTCAATGCTGATCAGGCTGGTAAAAGTAAGCGTTTAAAACCGTACAAGTTTATTTTCGGTGCGAATGAGTCCGCAACTCAATTCCCCTGCCCCCTCCGTGTGTCCCTCGATTCATCTTTCATACTCAATAAGTTAGTCTGCTTGAGACGACACCTCGGAACGCCCAAGTGTTCCAGTGATAAGCTCAAGCGTTACAGTTACCGCGAGCATGCAGCATGTCCACCCTTGCATGTGATTTTTCAAGAGGTTTGTCAAAAACTTCACGAATTACATTCTTACACAGTCAGCATCCTCCTTGTCATCGAATGAAGTGTAAAAAACACAGAGGACTTCTGCTCGACACCCAGGACTTCTCTCTTCTCTCTTTTTTTATTAACTAAAAAAAGATGTAGCGGTTGTAGCGCCTCCAGCAATGCGAATATACGCGGCTGGAAATCTTAAACTAGGTACTCGCTCCTTCCAAGCTGTGAAAGTCTCCTGGGCACTGAATGGCGATACGGTATAAGGCTGTTACATAAGGTTTATATCAACATCCCATATCATCATGAGCCATTCTTGTGCATCAAGTACATATTTTCCATTGTCAAATGTGCCAGGTGTCACAAAATGGTTTGAGACAAATTACTTGCACACTATAAATGACCCAATTACTCTAGTATTCACAGAGGCTGGCCATGCTTGTGCAGAGCTCACATTGGCAAAACAACTGATTGAACATGGGTTGAAATGCATGAGTATCATCATCATGGACCGAACATACGTAGGCATTATCTCACCATGTCGAGCTCTTGTTCATCAAATTGAACAACGTGGCATACAAATTACGCTAATCGGTACATACTGTTCTCTTGTTCCCCAAATCCTCACCATCAGGGGAAAATTCGCAATCATCGGACTTCATCAAAGCCATGTTTTTCACAATTTGCAAGAAGTTGCAGACTACAATATGTACATACAGGCTTGTGTTGCTGCTCGATGCAACGGTCGCTTGATCACACCCTACTTAAATATCATGGACTGTTCAAGGTTGCATTTCGCATTAGTGGCCCATAGACATGGGCTCTTTAAACCCATGCTTAACACTGTCCATGAACACACGTACATCAATTCCACTCCATGGGATGAATGGTATAGGTGGATGGAATCACGAAAAAACCTGAAGTGATTTCTTGTCTACCCATAGCCACGCAGCATAGGTTGACAACCAACGCGTACACGACATTGGTTGTAATGTGCGCCATGATCGCTGTCGAGCTGCTCCTATGCTATCCCAATGCGCGCGTTTACACCACTTCCACGAGGCGATGATCCGCCACCGTGTGTCATGAATGGACGGTGTGGATGCGACAGTTTTCCACAGTTTTGCGTGTGATGATTGATGCCTTGACAGGTTTCTGCAGCTCAATTCCCCTACCCCACTCCGTGGGGCCCGCGATACCCTATCGATATACGAGATCTATTGTCTAGCATGCCTCTGCTTGACATGTGATCATCGTTTGCGATTACTTTACCGGGTTTTCCGTCATCTGTGAGTGATATCTTACAGTATCGAGGTATCGACACAGGTGCCACCGCCTGATGCGAGAGGTAGCCATGTGATGTGAGTCCTCTGTATTGGGCGTTCAAACCTCACGGCGGATTTTTTGAAATTTCTACTCAGAATTTAGAGCCTCCGGAACTCGTTAGTTAGCCTGATATATCAGCACCGAGGAATCACAATTCCGCTCCAATATAGGTTAACACAAGAGACCGCATGGCACACATGGAGGATACGCGTCCATCGGACCGCATCATGCATGGAAGAGCAGGGGATATAAAGAACCCACAACGGCTTTTCGTGGGCAGTAGGCGTAGTCGTAGAAAACATTACATTACAGCGGATGTACAATATGTAGTGTTGACAGGTGATGGGTACCTGGAACCCTCTATATCTACTTCTGCTGCTTTGCTTGAGATGAGATACTGCTGCTGCTTTGCTTGAGATGAGGTTCTGTAGCTCAATTCCACTGCCCCGCTTTGCAGTGCCGCCCCTTCAGAATCCCACATAACTCATCTTGGGATGCTGAATGTATAATTACTCCATTTTGCGTGTCGCATGCTCAACTTTCAGTTCAGCACCATTCTCTGGGAACATGGACTGTTGCAGCTGCCTGTGAATTCTCAAAATAATTACTCCTTCTAACACCACCACGACGTACGAATTCTCTACTTCCAGAATGTAAGTGTTCTGGACTCGAGGTGCATCCACCACTGATTCGGTGCTGGCCGTCGTGTCTAAGACACTCATATCAGGCGTTTTGATGATCTTCCCATCTTCATCCTCCGTCCACAGGCTGGCAGTACCAGTTGTAATACTTCTTAACTTGATCACGATGCCAGGCAACATCTCGGTCGTCAACACATGGACATTACGATTCAGATAGCTCAAAGACGGCATTTTTTCTTCAGCTGCACGCGACATTCCACAGTTCAGCTGATGATGATGATGATGATGATGATGATGATGATGATGATGATGATGATGATGATGATGATAATGATAATGATAATGATTGCATGTCAAACATATTTATACTCATGCAAGTGAACACTTCGTTCAAATTTGTGCACCGCAAACTGAGCACAGGTAGTGTGCTTCCATTAGCTCTCTGCTCCAAAACAATTGCCGCAAAGGGCTCCGCATAGATACAACAATACAGTCAGTCCCATCTGCTGCATGGCATGCAGGAGAACCGAGCCATTATCACCCCCCATCCAGCTTGTGCACCTCTGAAGCAAACCAGCAGCAGCCAGTCATCCCCCATTCACCCACAAACGCATTCTCAGCCCGTGTCCCCACAAACGCAGGTTGCAGGTTGTACCGTCTGGTGGAATAGCAGTGCAATAGCAGTGCAATAATGGTGTACACGCGCGCATTGGGATATAGCATATGAGCAGCTTGACAGCGATCATGGCGCACATTACAACCAATGTCGTGTACGCATTGGTTGTCAACCTATGCTGCGTGGCTACGGGTAGACAAGAAATCACTTCAACGGAATACTAAAATGAAACCGCTTCGTGTGTTTTTCTTCTTTGCTGTCTCCGATGAGTATCTCCTTGGACTTTTCTTCTATCTGTTCTATCTCCTTGAATTTTTCTTCTATCTGCGATCAATCAATCAATGAATCAATGATTGATTGATCTCGCACAAGCGGGCTGGAGTGCGCTGGAGTAGGGTATAAAGATATAAGAATACTGGCCAAAGAAAACGCATTCATTGGAATGAAAAACATTGCATTGCATTGCATTGCATTGCATTGCATTGCATGGCATGGCATGCCTCCCCAGGGACATCCAGATCAGAATAATGTCTCAGTGCAATATGGACATCCGCCGCATATGTGGGAGAAAACTAGGAAAGCTGCAACTGCCCTCACAATTGCAGCAGAAGCTAGATGACATCCTTCAGAGACAAATACAATACGTAGCCAAGTGGCAAACTGCTTACAACTACCTTCGAGCAGGCCATCATAACCTCTTTCTAATGTTGTTATGTAGTCTCACACAACATGAGATTACTAAAACCAAACCCTGGTGAGCTCACGAGAAGATGCCCCGAAGTTTGTTGGATAAGCAAGTAAATGCCAACATGCCCAGCTCAGGGCACAGAATAGATGCAAGTACCTCCACGGAACGTGGTGTATTGCGCCTCAAGACGTTCTCGAATATCTTGGCGACCAGTCGAGAGTATCATCAATGCAGAACGATGTCGACTTACGGGGGACGATCGCTCGCATCGCAAAGAAGTCGATACTCTCTAAGATATTATCACTCACAGATGACGGAAAACACGGTAAAGTAATCGCAACCGGTGATCACATGTCAAGCGTGGTCGCCGTGTGACTCGACACAGGTGCCGCCGTGATGCGAGAGGTCGCTCTGTGATGTGACTAGACACAGGTGCCGCCTGATGCGAGAGGTCGCTCTGTGATGTGACTCGACACAGGTGCCGCCTGATGAGAGTGGTCGCTCTGTGATGTGACTCGACACAAGTTCCGCCTGATGAGAGTGGTCGCTCTGTGAGTCAGTCGACACAGGTTCCGCCGTGATGCGAAAGTCGCTCTGTGAGTCAGTCGACACAGGTGCCGCCGTGATGCGAGAGGTCGCTCTGTGATGTGACTCGACACAGGTGCCGCCTGATGCGAGTGGTCTCGACATGATGCGAGTGTGACTCGACTCGACAGGTGCCGCCGCCTGATGCGAGAGGTCGCCATGTGATGTGACTCGACACAGGTGCCGCCGCCTGATGCGAGAGGTCGCCATGTGATGTGACTCGACTCGACAGGTGCCGCCGTGTGTCCCGCGATTCCTCTTTCATACTCCTGACATAGTTGTCAAGCAGAAGTCTGCTTGAGACGACACATCGGAAACGCCCAAGCGTTCCAGTGAGAAAGAAGCTCAAGTGTTACAGTGATAATAAACCCAAGTGTTACAGTGAATCTTTTACAAACAACATACACATTGTGTAAGACTTGACAGTTAGTTACACAGTAGTGTGTAGTGTGTCTAATGCTTGATGTGAACTGTGGGCTCCCCTCCGGTCGCCCACCCGCTCGGTTCCTCGCGGACTCCTTTGTGGGGGCTCCCCTCCGGTCGCCCCCGGTCGCTCCGCTGGGGGGAAGAGGTGAAAGGGGCTCCGCCGCTTGTTGAATAATACAATCCGTTGTTTGCAGATGGACTATGGCTGTACATGGACAGCTCGTGACCCGAAAGGGCAGCGGCGGCGGCGTGAGGTCCGTGCGCAGAAGACGAAGTTTCAAGAGCTCCAGCATCCGTGAGACACTCTCCGGGCACAGGCGGTAGTTCCTCTCCTCCTTGGTGCGCTTGCCCTTGACCTGCGCGCGCGTGGTATCGACATGGTGAGCGAGACCAAGCGCATGCAGGTCAAAGGCAAGCGCACCAAGGAGGAGATTAACTACCGCCTGTGCCCGGAGAGCTGTACATGGACAGCTCGTGGCCAGAAAGGGCAGCGGCGGCGTGCGCGCTGAGTGGCGTGAGGTCAGTGCGCAGAAGACGAAGTTTTACGAGCTCGAGCATACGGCAGACACTCTCAGGGCACAGGCGGTAGTTAATCTCCTCCTTGGTGCGCTTGCCTTTGACCTGCACGCGCTTGGTCTCGCTCACCATATCCAGACCCACGGCGTTCAGGATCATCTTCACAGACTTGGACACCTTGCACAGGTCCCACCCGTCGCGAACGCCGCACGAGGCCTGGCGGAACAGCCTAGCGGTGTTTGCGTAGTCGCGGAACATCTGTGTTCCCTTGAGCTTGGCGTCGAACACCGTCATCAGGTTCGGGATGATTGTCTCAGTGTCGAACGGGGACGAAAAACCCAGACTAGAGAGTGTCTCCTCTATCAACACGATCTTCAGAAGATCGGGGTGCAACGGCACGCCACGAAAGGGGCGCTGCAGCTCAGGGCACAGAAGAGATGCAAGTACCTCCACGGAACGTGGGGTTCTGCGCCTCAAGACGTTCTCGAATATCTTGGCGACCAGTCGAGAGACCGTCTTCTCTCGCTGCTTCTCGCGCTCCTTCTCTCGCTGCTTCTTGTGCTCCTTCTCTCGCTGCTTCTCTCGCTCCTTCTCTTGCTCAACAACAACAAAGATGGGGGGGTCGGGTGGCACGTCCTCGGTGCCGCAATCAAGGCTGTCGAAGCCACCTGTCCACACGTATTGGAAGACGACACCGGCCATCTCCCTACAGACGACACCTGCATCACCCGCGTCAAATTGGTAGTACTCGTACCCAACATCGCGACGGGGCTTGACTCGAGGGTCTCCGCGAAGGTACCGGAGCAGGACAGTCTCAGCCTCCACACAAGCACGCGGATTAAGTACGTGGATTGCGAATATCATCTTTGAGTTCTTCGGGTACTGAGAAAGTCGCTGAACAAAGGGATTCGACGTCCTGCCCACCTTGACGACGATCTCATCCTTCTGAATGAACTTGTGCTCAACCAACGCGTACACGACATTGGTTGTCATGTGCGCCATGATCGCTGTCGAGCTGCTCATATGCTATATCCCAATGCGCGCGTTTACACCATTATTATAGGCCTGACGGCTCGTCGTCGTCAGGCTCGAAGACGTACGCGACAGGAGACGCGACGTCAACCAGGTGGCTGTACATGGACAGCTCGTGTCCAGAAAGGGCAGCGGCGGCGTACGCGTTGAGCGGCGTGAGGTCAGTGCGCAGAAGACGAAGTTTCACGAGCTTGAGCATACGACAGACACTCTCAGGGCACAGGCGGTAGTTCCTCTCCTCCTGAGTTCTCTTGCCCTTGACCTGCACCCGCTTCGTCACGCTCACCATATCCAGACCCACGGCGTTCAATATCATCTTAACCGCCTTGGACACCTTGCGCAGGTCCCACCCGTCGCGAACACCGCACGAGGCCTGGCTGAACAGCCGAGCGGTGTTTGCGTAGTCGCTGAACATCTGTGTTCCCTTCAGTTTGGTGTCGAATGCCGTCATCAGGTTCGGGATGACGGTCGTAGTGTCGAACGGGAACGAAAACCCCAGAGCAGCGAGTGTCTCCTCGATCAACACGATCTTCAGCAAACCTGAGTGCTCAGTCGTGTGCACGTCGGCGCCGCGCACCGGGCGCAGGATCGGGCACAGCATGCGCAACAGGAGCCGCGCCTTCGGAGAACCGACAGCACCAGGCTTGTTCTCCAGCAGGAACGCCTTGTCAACGCGGTCGATGCCCCATGCAGAGCAGTAGCGGCTCAGGTACAGAAGGAACTTGTCGTCCTCGCTCGCGTCGTTGGCCATCACCCGCTGCTCGATAGCATCCATGAGATCCTTGCGCCGCATGGCACTGGGCACATCGCTGAGGATGTCGGTGGCGGCGACAGGGACAGGGGCAGCGACAGGGACATTGTCAGGGGCAGCGACGGCGACAGGGACAGCTCCGGTGATCGCATCCAGCTGCTCCTGAGCCTTGAGGACGCGCAACAGGAACTCGCTCGTTGCCTCCACGTTGCCCTCAGCCGGCGCGTGCACGCGGGCGGCACTGACCGCAGCGTAGCTGGTGCCGAGGTCCACTCTGTGACCTGCATGCTCCAGAAGGTCGGCGAAGCAGGACACGTAGTCGAAGCTGGCGTTGTATATCTCAGCTAGAAAGTAGCTTTCGACAGTCATCTTCAGTGTCGGTGGAGCCACGGTCGTAAACAACGGGGCGAGAGCGCCACCCGAGAGCTCTTGCAGTGTGTGGTCGTCTCCACCGTCAATCGCGGGTACGTGCTTGACCTCTAAGCAGGTTGCGAAACCTTCCATCCACCTGCGTCAGTTTTTAAGCAGTGGTGGGTAAAGTCATACTTAATTATATAGCAAAGAGTGTTTTAGAATTGTGACTTTACCCGCCACCTCTCTATCACGCTGTACGTGCTTGACCTCTAAGCAGGTTGCGAAACCTTCCATCCACCTGCGTCAGTTTTTAAGCAGTGGTGGGTAAAGTCATACTTAATTATATAGCAAAGAGTGTTTTAGAATTGTGACTTTACCCGCCACCTCTCTATCACGCTGTACGTGCTTGACCTCTAAGCAGGTTGCGAAACCTTCCATCCACCTGCGTCAGTTTTTAAGCAGTGGTGGGTAAAGTCATACTTAATTATATAGCAAAGAGTGTTTTAGAATTGTGACTTTACCCGCCACCTCTCTATCTCACCTGAGCCACTGGTAGAGGTCGACGTGCGTCAAGTGTTGTCGGGTTGCATCGCGTGCCACTCGCATGTTCTTGGCTACGAGCGTCCTGACGTCTGTGTCGACCAGGTGACGCACTCGTCCGGTCATCTGCAACGCACCCATCGGCGCCACGGACCCGGGGCACAGGTATAGGTACATCCTGTCAAAGTGCTGAGTGCTGAAATCGACGCCCGCTGATATGGTTGGCGTGTACACGACGATCCGTTTGCTGCTCCAGAGTGCGTCTACGTCTATGAGCTTTGCCTTGACTGCGTCGGCTGTCTTGGACGTGTGCAGCAGGCAGAGTCTGGCCGCGTCCTTCGGGTCGTCGAATGTGTCAAGTGCGGCCTTGTGCACCTGCATCGCGCGCTCCTGGCTGAGCGAGACGACGACGACGTTCCTGCCTGCGATGATGTTGTCTCGGATCTGCGCGCTCCATGTCACCTCGTCCTTCGATATGGCGAATGTGCGCGCGTTCTCTGTGCTCCGGTAGTCGTTGACGACGAGCAGGTTGCGCAAGCCGGCTTGAGGAATTCTTTCGTGACGCTGCCCCATGTCGCGTCCATTGTGACGACGCCGGTTGTCGTCGCGTTGAGCGTGTCCGCCAGCCCCTGTATCTCAGCAAATGGGTTGACGACGGTTGGCGACATGAAGTGTCTCAGCAGCGACTCCACCTCGTCGAGCACAACTATGTCAAAGCCCGATGTGAGGTATCGCATGCACGTGTGCTCTGCAAGCCTGTGTAGCGACTCGATCTGGCAGATGACGCGCGGTGTCTTGTCCCTTCGCCTGAGGTCCTGTGGGGTGACGTCGGCGTCTAGGTATGATACAAATCCCTTGCGCGCCAGTTTTCTCTTGTGCTCTAGCGCGAGCGACTGTCGGTATGTGACGACGAGCACGGTCTTGTCCTCTCCCACGCGTTCTAGGAGTGCGTCTAGCATGGTGGACTTTCCTGACCCCATCGGGCTGCGCACTGAGAGCGTGTTGACGTCCTTGCGCTCCGTGTCTAACCACACGTCGACCGCCTGCTGCATCTCTAGGCATGCGTCGATGTCTATGTACCTACTGTTGACGTGCACGGCTCCCGGGTCCCACGCGTCGCCTGCTGGTTCCGCGAGTCTTCCGATGCACGCGGGCGCGTGGTTGTCGCAGGTGGCGGAGAAGCACTTTACGAGGCAGTTTCCTGCTGTGTCTACGAAGCATCGCATGTTCTGCTCTCCGTTGTGTATGTTTCCTGTGTAGCACGGTTCACTCCTGTCACTGTAGTTGAACCTGACGCCTACGGCTCGATCGAATGCGTCCTCTGCGGGTCGTCTGTCGTGGAATGCTGACGGGTGCATGTCTCGTCTGAGTAGGTCGAGCATGCGCACGATTATGTCGGCGCGTCGGACGTGCGGTTCCTTCTCTACGGCCTTTGCGATGATGGTTCCCGCCGCTCTGACTGCGTCTGCGACTGTTTGCGTGCGCGGTCGTGCCGGCCATGCGATCCCGTTCTTCTTGACGTATCTAGGTATGTGCTCTGGCACCTGTATGACTGCGGCATCCTCTGGCACGTTTGAGATGACTGTCCTGAGTGATGTGTCTGGGTCATCCTTGTGGTGCTGCTTTAGCGGGACGAGGACCGAGTCCGCGTCCTTGTTGAACTTGCACAACCCTAGCATGCGCATCTCCCTGTCCCTTGTGTACACGCCTATGTCTACGAGCTTCCCGACTCCGTTTGGGTCTAGCTGCTGCAGTCTCATGGCGAGGTGTGCTGCGCCTGTGGTGTCTGACTGGTGGTTGCTGCTGTACACGTGGAGCGGCGTTCCTGTGCGCGCCGTGTCGATGATGAGGTGCAGGCTGAGCTTCTTGGCGTTTGGGCTGACGAGCCATATGAGGTCGTTGTCGACGTCGATCTGGATTCCGTATTCGTTGCTGAAGATCATCTTGATTGCGTCCTCTGTGTGTGAGACCAACGCGGCGACGTCTGGGAAGGGCACCTGGTCGTTCGGAAGTGGCGGACCGTCGATGTCAAGGTACGGCTTGCATGGCTTTCCAAACGGTATGATCTCGAACGCGTGTCTCGCGTGTCCCTTGAGTCTTTGCAGCGCCTTGTTTGCGTCTGTCCATTCCTTGTAGCATCCGAACTGTCTCCATCCACTGAACGGGTCCTGCAGCTGCATCTGCGCGCGTGCGTGCATGATCGTCGCATCTGCCTGCATGCTCGCCTTTGCGCCTGCGCCCCTGTGCCAGTTTGCTCCCAGCCCCATGATGGGTGGGCATGGCGCTAAGTTGGCCTTGGGTTATTTGTTGCGTCCGTCGGCATCGTTTCAACCTTGTTCAGTCGGATAATCCAATTGCGTGGTTGAAATGGTGATTCGTGTGGATAACCCTTTGGTCTGATACATCTACATTTTGCTTACTCTGATCCTGTTTACACCATAAAACATGTCAGATCCTGCACACCAGTCCGCATTCAATTCCGTGATTGACCTCCAAGCAGAGATAGCAAAGTGTGTTTTAGAAGTGTGACTTGGGGTACCACTTTTACAATTTCACAATTCACCCCGTGTGTCAAGCAGACGTCTGCTTGAGACTACACGTGTTCCCCATGCGCCTCGAAGAGCGCGTGTAAGAAGGTCAGATCCTACACGTGTTTCCGCGAGTCATCAGCTGAATTCCACTGCCCCACTCCGTGGGTCCCACGATTCCCCTTTCATAATCCCGAAATAGTTGTCAAGCAGACTTCTGCTTGAGGTTTGTTTCTGTAGAGAGAGGATAACGTTACACACACAGCAAAACAATGCTGCTACTGTAGAGAAAGAGGGAACGTTACATCCATCTGGGGGAGAGGGGGAACGTTACATACTCAGCAAAACAATGCCGAGACCTATATGGATCAAAATTGTTTACATTCGTTTTTATTAAAACAATAGTTTAGTTGCTAATCTGTCAACGGGGTTGTAGCTCAGTGGTATAGCGTGAGGTTAAGCCAATTTTTTTCATTCCTTGATCATGTAGCCCACTGAGCGATATATAAGATCCGGGTTCGAATCTCGGTACCTCCAGTGTTTTGCCAAAGTTCCACCTTCAGTTAATCAAGTTACGTGAGTTAATTAAGTTAACTAAGTTAGTCAATTTCCTGGCTGCGGATATCTTGACTGAAGACGCGTCCACCGCGATCCACAGCTGTCACGATCATACGACGAATTGTCACAGATCCAAGTGTTGTTCCGTCTTTCATGTCAATGTTGATGAGATGCGGTATCCAGGACGAAAGTCTACTCGCGCACATAGTGGCCTGCTGTATGGCTTTCAACACCTTGGCATTTCCAGTTTTGGCAGGGGCTTTGAGGATTTTCGTCTCCACGACGAAAAGTGTGTTGATAGCATGTGAGAATACAAGGGCGTCCCCGTTGGCGCGCTTGAAGCAGCCGTCATCGAAGACGTACTCCACAGCGACGAGGAACAAACGTGACGATGGGGATGTGTGGTGTTTTTGTTTAATTAGATGGTGCAATGCGTTATACTCCAATACGCGTGGATCGCCGGAAGTAGCCGATGACGTCCGCAGTGCATTGAGACGGCTGACATTCCGGCAGTGGAGGCGATCAAGAAACTTGGATGTGTCGAGACTGTCCATGTCCAGCGCCCTTCCTAGTTGGCGGACTGGCTTTGAAATGGGCTGACAAGGTTGTGTCGGCATCGCGTCGATGAAGACTCTTTTCTTCGCGCATACGTGGATGTGGCAATGACTCCAATCTCAAAAGAAGGCTTTACATATCCGTCTGTGTGGCGTGTGGAAAGAGAGAGAGAGAGATAGAAAGAGAGAGAGAGAGAAAGAGAGAGAGAGAGAGAGAGAGGGATAGATATTCGCGTGTGTATGTATTTTGCGTTATTTGTAGATGGAAGAAAGGAAAGAGGAGGGTGGTGTGCGAATGACGCGCTAGGGAAGAGGATGATGAGGAGAAGAAAAGAAAAATATGCAGGCTCGGGGCGAGGAGGGTATTTTATGATGCCCGGCGATCGTACCTCCAGCAATACACAAGGATTGGGCATGCCTGTGTACGCAAAGCGCCGGTCCCTTTAATCTGAGTGAGTGAGTGATTGAGTGATGGACGATGAAGATGAGTCGTCTACATGTGTTCCGCCGTTTGCGTGTGTCAATGAGGGTCCTGTGTGTGCCATTCGGTGTTCGGCCTCTTGTGTCCTCCGATACATTCGACAGTGTTCCGCATCTTGTGTCCTCCGATACATTCGACAGTGTTCCGCCGTTTGCGTGTGTCCTCCGATGGACAAGTCAGATCCTAGGACGCGTGTTTCCGCGAGTCCGCAGCTGAATTCCCCTGCCCCACTCCGTGGGTCCCGCGATTCCCCTGCCCCACTCCGTGGGTCCCGCGATTCCTCTTTCATGATCCCGAAATAGTTTGTTAAGCAGACGTCTGCTTGAGACGACACGTGTCCCCATGCGCTCATGAAAGAGGAATCGCGGAATCGAGGAATGACTCCTGAATGTTGGGGAAGGGGATTCCGTATTGTTTGCAAAGATCCTCATTGAGACGCCTGTCATGATCATTCAGGGAATTCCATTGCTCGGCAGTCATGCTTGACAGTTCGTACCTCAGTTGCTTCTCAAGTGCTTCTGCGCGCTCAGTCTCAATCATCAGTCTAGCAACATATGCCTTATTTCGAGCGCGCTCAGTCTCAAGCTCAATCTCCAGACTATTCACTCGAGAAGCATCTGCCTTCTTTAGAGATTGCTCAGTCTCAAGCTCAAGCTCAATCTTCAGTCGAGCAGCATCTGCCTTATTTCGATCGCGCTCAGTCTCAAGCTCAATCTTCAGTCGAGCTATGTAAATAAAAGCGAAGGTAGCGATGCAGATAGGTATTAGTAGAGAAAAACACTTGTCAATCATATTGATTACTTCCAATTACGTAACATTACATTACATTGATTGCCGGAGCGGAGGTACAATATAAACTTGTAACTACTTACTTTGGCCTTGCTACGGCCAGTAAGACCTTGCCCCCTAACCTGCTCCCGGTCATGGCGTAGAAAACGAATGACCAACCCCTTGTGAGAATTAGGTGCGCTCCTCCCAAACGGTGCGCATCATCATGCGAGTCGAGGAGTGTGTACCTTGCAGCACCGGGTGTGTGTGACAAAATGTTGACTGCCTCCTTCAGCATCTCAAAGACCGACGCTGTATAAATTGATCCGTTGGGTAAATGTAGGCAATGCAACCATACTGCGTTGCACTCCCACATATCGTCATCGAATGTAACATGGTCCACGTACTTGAAGCGAAGTCTTGGCTCGATACTAGAGATGTTGCACCAAAGCCTATCGGCTCCCGGCCTCAACCAACCTCGTAGACGCGGCATTTGCTTGCGCTCACCACGGAATTCGATCATAAGGCGGCCTTGATTCCGACTTGATTCCGACACGCTAGCCTGCTTTTGCTGATCTGAAGAAGCACTTGGGGGCTTGCAAGAGTTGTCTTCGAGCTTCGATGGACTGTACTTAGGCGTGGCCAAGGCCCCCTTAAAAGTATTGAGTGTAGCCATTGTACGGCTGTAATCTGTACGGATTTTGCGTTTCTTACACTCGTTTTTTGAGGCGCACACGAAACCCTTGTCGTCGACTAAAGCCGCATGATGAGATGGGGTAGCTGGGCACTATTCAAGCGCATCCGCCACAGTCAAGCATTGTTCTGCGCACCTCTTGTCTTCCTCGCGTCCCAACTCTCGATCAGCATCCCTATCCCTCAAGGCGTAATCCAAGGTGTTTTCGCGCGCCTCGAAGCTTCACACGAGTCCGCAACTGAATTCCCCCTGCCCCACTCCGTGGTTCCCCCGATTCATCTTTCATACTCCCGACGTAGTTGTCAAGCAGAAGTCTGCTTGAGACGACACGTGTCCCCATGCGCCTCGAACCACGAGTGTAAACAAGTCATATCCGACACATGTCCCCATGCGCCTCAAAAAATACGAACCCTACTTGACGCACCCAGGCCAAGCCACACCCAGCCATGTCAATCTTAACCAAGTACCGAAGTACTCCAATTCTTCGCTCACGAACTCAGTGTGTTAGGGAGTATCCAGCAAAATCCGAAAGCTAATTCCGAGGGTGAACTCAGTGTGTTAGGGAGCTAATTCCGAGGGTGAGTTCAATAGTAGCAGTCATCGAGATCTAGTCATGGTTACTTTCATTGCTGCTAGTATTTGCGAAGTTCGCGTTTGGATTGCGCTGGCTTGCTAGCTCTATGGCTCCACCTGCGAAAGCATTATCCAGTCATGGTTACTTTCATTGCTGCTAGTATTTGCGAGGCTTGCTACCTCTATGGCTCCACCTGCGGAAAGCATTATCCAGTCATGGTTACTTTCATTGCTGCTAGTATTTGCAAAGTTCGCGTTTGGATTGCGGCTGGCTTGCTAGCTCTATGGCTCCACCTGCGAAAGCATTATCCAGTAATTGATTGCGAAGATTGTGCTGGCTGCGAAAAGCATGAGCTGACCAACTATCCACCCATGTTCGCGGCACTGAAGATGGCTATGAAGAAGAAAGGGTCTATCAAGATTCAGCTCCGAACTGCAATGTGTATGGATTTCGAGTATGTAGGAAGTTGCCGTACATAAAGCATGGCAACTTTTGCATCATCGACGAGGATGGTGGCGAGGATGTCGACATAGAAGGGGTTCGACTGCGAGATTTGAAGCACTCGTCATCTCAGATTTTCGTGTCCTAATTATGGAGATGTTTGGTATGCCTCTCCCTTTGCTGGTGAATTGCAGGGATTGCCCTGCAAATGCAGTTTTGACAGTCGATCACTCGACTACATTCGGAGGCCCTGTAACTGTGGTGTATGCCCACTTAGCATGGCGGCGGGTGGGGCTGGAGGCGATGAGGTTGGGGATGGAGATGGAGATATATTGATTGAGAGCTATTGTAACCAGTTGCATCCGCCCACTCTTCTCCTTGTCCCACTCCTTGTCCCGCTCCTTGTCCCTGTGGACACTCCAGGGAGTGTCTTTTTTAATTTGTATGAGTCGTTCCGGAGGCTCTAAATTCTGAAATTAAAAATCCTCCGGGAGGAAGGAACGCCCATTACATGCATAATCGTCCGCACTGCGGTGTAGACCGTGGGCGAGCAGGGAGTAGTGGGACACCTTGTATTTCACTACTATTTGCTTAATGGGTTTAAGTAAATCAGGCCAAAAACATAAGGCGATGATAATTCTAAAAGAAAAAACTAAGATGAACGCTTGTCGCTTGGTTATTCAGGCATCCACTCACCCGTGTCTGATATAGATAGAGTTGTTTCGCGTCAAGACTGCTACATACATGTCGATCTGAACAGGGAGATATGTGAAGACTTCAACGAAATAAAAGTTGATTTACCTTACATGCAAACAACTAGAGAACCAGGGAGATGAGATTGCTGGTGTTCAAAGAAAATGATTTCTTGCATGCAATTAATAACATGAGTCAAACGTCTCCACATAGTATCGAAAAAGCCCTCCGATTTGCTAACATATTCGGACTACATTCAACTGAGCTGCACTTTCTTAGAATTTGCAGTAAGCATAAACTGCACTTGATCAAGTATCTATTTACCGATTAATAAGCAAATATGAAATGAAGGAAAAACCACAGGGCCTTTGTAGAATTCGGCGGCTGAATGCCACTCGACGAAATACTAAAATGAAACCGCTAAAATGAAATCCCTCTGCACCGCTACACGGTGCCCGCGCTCCTCCCTTCAGAAATTCACTAGGGTTGTCAAGCAGAAGCCTGCTTGCTACACACGACTTTCTTTTGAGTAGTGATAATTTAATTCTGCGATTTTTTTATCGACTTTTTAGGGGGGGGGGGGAACTAACCTTTTGTTTCCAAAATAGGGGGCCTGAGCATCTTCCTCATCCGGTGATACCAGGAGGCAAAGTAGTACCATTCCCTATTAATCCAATTATCATGTACAACTCCATGACGCAATGGATCAACCCCATGCCTGCCTTCCAATCCCTCCCTGCACCAGAGCGGCATGGCCACTTGGTTGAAGGACTTGCAGGGCAGTCTGAAGCACCGATTTCTCCGTTGAGTTGATGAATGCGCCACCCGCACTGCCTCATCAGCTCTCTCAGCAGTTTGGACAAGTGCAGCCAATGCAGCATTCTTGTGTGGCCCTCCGTCAGCGATGATGATGCCTAGCTGAGATGGTGATGTATTAGTGAAGTCCATGCTTATTATCTGTGTGCATGAAAAAATGAAAGCAGAGTTCTGACAAACAAGATACTGTTCCGCCGACTGTAGGCTTTAAGTAATACCGCGTGTGGCCGTACACAGAGACGTTTCATTTATATGTTCCGTGAGTGTATCCACTTACTTACACTCTGACAATACAGGTCGTGTGCTTTGTGTGTCATCTGTCAAGATGTCTACAACGCTACACACGCAGACTTGGCTACACCTGGCAGACACCTGTCTGATGAGAATGATACCATGTTTATTTTTCACAAGTATAAAAAATCAAGACTATGCCTAGTATATTGCTTTGCGCACCCTATATCTTCTGTGTAAAACAGAAACAATGGATAACTTCAAGAAGTTGGAGACAAGCATGTACGTGTGTTTCACAGTTTTCAGGCAGTACGTGGGATGACAGGAGCAACAAGTTTATTTTAAATGGAACGGTGGGTATTCGATAATGAGGACGACGCCAAGAAATGTTAGAAATACTCGACATTTACAAAGAGACATTCTACTTCAGGCGTAAATCGAACGTGATGAATAAGACTATGTTCACGTTTGACGGCACGACCATCCACCTATTATCTGGTGCCACAATTGAGTACGAACAGAATGCTGCTCGATTGAAGAAGATTGTAGAGATAGAAAAAACGTGCACGGCAAACACGTGGGGATACATGGACGATTACGTAAGGCTATTCGGGTATCGTCCGCTCAGGAAAAGGGCATTCTGGAGCTGCTTGCTGTTATGTTTTCTTGCAGTTGTATATTCTGTATCGATCCATGCTCTTACGAAGCTAAATATCCTCGCACGTAGGTGAGCTCATGCACCCCCCAACGTTGCCCAAAAGCAACAATCTGCAACAACTAGGGTTGTCAAGCAGAAGCCTGCTTGATACACACGGCTTTCTTTTGAGTAAATGCGGTTGCGTAAGACCCTGCCTTAACAATCCCCGGCACATCCCTTTCGGGGAATATCGCATCGCTTCGATATTGCGTCCCATGCTTTGGTCGCCTTGCCATATTTCACGCCTTCATTCGAGCAATGGACGGCACCGCATCGCGCGGTGCTTGAGTGTTTATCGAACGAGCTCATGGCGGTTTGGGAATTATTGGTCAGCCTCGCCATGAGTTCATAACGACTATGACATTTGCTCTCGATACAAGATGTGAGGGGCTTTAAAGTTTTCTCAATGACTTCACCTGCAGCCGAGAGTTTATCGTTGCATTTTGTTACTTTTCTGCACTTCGATGCTTTCATGCGGAGCGCGCCTGCCCACTCTATCCATTCATCAAGCGTCCGTTCTTTTTTGTCAGAGACCAGACGGACAGCCTCAATCTTCATAAACGCGACGAACTCTTCGGCCGTGTACGAGTCGTCCTTCTTTCCGCCGCTGACGGGGGACCTGTGTAGCACACGACATCAGATCGTATCTTCTTTTTCTTTTTTCCCGCTGAGGTAGTTTTTGCCACTCGTGGCATTCAATGAAGAATTAAAGTGTATATATTTTAAATAAAAAAATGGAAATTATCTATGACTATGTTGGTTTTGGCCCCCAGGAAATAACGCTATAATTACTTCCCCAGCGAGCTTTCTGGTGCGTTCACTCTTCGCACTCTCATTCTTCTCCACAAAACCACTCACACATTTTCAAGTTGAACCAAGTTAGATTCTCACATATATTATCTCACATAATTTCAACACATGGTCAGGCTCGGGAAGAGCCCTCTTGCCGCCATCCTCACCTCGCAATCGCCCACCTCAAGCTAATGCTTCCAGATTGGTCATACCACCATACCTCGCTCGGGCACCCTAGGCTACCCTGGACGCCGTACACGACGGCTATGCTTGCTCGCACTCTTAATCCTGCGCCCATCATGGCAAAGACGCATCCGGTTACAGCACCATGTCAATCTTTGTCGGGCAGCAAGTGGTGGCACCAGGTGGAAACCAGGGGATATCGAGTCCCGACCGTCGTTATGTGTGGTGGAGTTTCGAAGATCAAGGGCCCAACGCTCCTTGCGATCCTACGAAACTTCGTTGCCAACGGCTCTATCTTTTGCGTAGGCTTTGTAACCCCGAGGGCTGTCTGATCAGACCCTCTCGGCAAGCTTTGCCCTCGCTCTGGT
>JACBWV010000507.1:0-74370 GCA_013435795.1 Chlamydomonas sp. ICE-L
TGGGTTGGGAAAGGAGGCAGAGTCAACCCCCGGGAGGGGGGAGCACCAGAAGCAAAAAACGGAATGGAGGAGGAAGGGCGAGGGGGGGGAAACGCCGAAAGGAGGCAAGGAAAGGGGAAGGCGAAAAGGGAAAACGGGCAACACTATGGCCCACGAATGGTCCCCACTACTTGCCACCCACGTCCTACAACCGGGTCCTACTGACGTGCCCCCCTTAGCAGGCTCGGACAACTTCTAAAGGGCTATACACCCCCACAAGGGCCCAACAAGCAAATTAATATTAGGCTCCACCAATATGATGGACTCCGGCTCCCCCCCCCCCACAAGTTTTGAACGTACGACACATCCAAGGTGTCCGATGTATTTTCCACTAAACGTGTTCCAACGACTGCTCCCAATGTGACCCCCCTTCCCCTTTTTTCTTTCTAGCCAGCTCCCTCTGTCCCGTCCCCCCTACACTAACTTCTCACCGGCCTCTCCACACCCACCTCTCCCCAGTTCCTACTTCCATTCCTTGCTCTTCCTCGTAGGGTGTCCCCAACTGCTATTCTCGCTTCTCCCAACGACAACCGCTTCACCATTGTCCCTTTTTTTCCAATTAACACGCATTAAAGGTGTCCATATAACTTACAACCTGACTACAATGTCTCCAATGTGTTGTAGACCTATCTTCTCAACAAATTATTACTTTCCAAGCTTATTCCAACAGGACAAAGACCCCTTCACAAGAGAGTGTCCTTGTAACCAGCTCCACCTTACATTTGTCCATAGACTTGTGAACATGATTATAAAAACCTCTTCCAGAGGTGTCCCTCACGCACAATCTGGATCCACCATAAAAAATGTCAGATATTAGATAGATGGGCGCTGGCCCCCAGTACGACTAACAGGCTCACACCGCGGTATCCCCACTGCACCATCGCCTTGGGCTCACACAAAACCACCTATGCCCTAACAAAACCCTCCCTCAAAATCCCCATGGTTATGGAAAACCAGCTCCCGGTCCCCCAAACCCTTCACCCCCTCCCTAATATGGACGAGGGGAACTCACACCCTGCCAATGCATGAGACACAGGGGAACCGACCAACTCGTTGGCCATCTCAATCCAGCGTGGGCCATGCCAATGCCAAAGCCATGCCCATGCCAATTTCAATACTCGTCCACAACCCAACCCACCACATGGGAACCTAGCCCATGAGGACATGGGGTCACACTTCAATCCTCCCACCAGTGCCCCCCCCCCCCCCCCCTATCACTTGAAATCAACTCCGGTTAAGTGACAGTATATTAAAGCAGCGGAACAGACGCACCAATCTATACACGGAGACAAGGATAACGTTAGGAAGAAACACAGGAAAACCCTAAAGGGCACCTATTTGTGAAAGGTATTGCGTTAGAACAGGAACCTAACAGGTACAGATTCAACCCGGAGACTTAGGTGACATTAAAGCTGCACTGAGTTATCTCAAGGTGACGCATTACACGGGAAGCTGGATCAGAGAACCGATATTCTAAGGGAGTACATAATAAGTCACACCATTCATAAAACGCCGTGAGAGCAACGCTATAAAAGGAACATGCTGATAAAACCCCGCCCCCACACACCCACCCCACAAAACCCACCCACCAACCACCCCCCCCCACAAGACCCCCCAAAATACCCCCCCCGCCCCCCCCCCCCCCCCACCCCCCCCCCCAACAACACACAACACACAACCGCGGCCCACCACGCCCACCCAAATTGGCCTCACCTACCACACACTTCTTCCCTAACCACCCACTTGCACCAAGGCACTCAGCTCCCTCTTTTCAGGACATTGGCATAATACCCACCCCCAGGCAGATAAACCACCACACCCATAACACCCCCCCATGCTCCCATCACACATGCCATCCTCAGAACATGCCTCGCTTCTTACACGGAATTGAAGGTGGCCACCATAGACAACAGAATCTTGCACCTAGGGGCGGCGTCCTACTCCTCCAGGCCACTGCAAAGCTGCCCCCAATAGAATTGATGGACGGGCATCACCGATAGCTTATGCTCCTGCAGCTTTATTAACCTGCACATGTGCGCCCACCTAAGAGGACCCAGGATAACAAGCCCGCGACTCCTGCAGGCAAAAATCGTCATTACATTCCCCCACAGACACAAGGCTGTTTGTTACGGTATACCACACCATCTCGGTCCGATCGCATCATCCGGAAATCGCAGGGAATGATGCGCAGACATCTAACAAATCTGCGACGAATGTACAATATTATGGACCAGTTAAAACGGGGGGTAAAGGAATCCTCTCGAAATTTCATGCAAACAATAAGATTCCCCTCTTTCCACAACTACCTAGTCGGGCATCCTAGGTGCAACTTGTACTAAAACCCATCACAACTAATTACCAATCTTCAGCCACCTTAGGGACAGTCACGTTAGACAAACCCATAGCTAATTGCAGCACAGAGAATATTTGCCTCATGTAATCCGCAATGTCCGTGGCCACACGGCGCAGGAGGAGTCCCTACCGCCCGGAGGTGACATTCAATACTTGTCATGGTGACTTTTTTCCCAGCTGCAGGCGTACATAGAGGGTCCCCTTAACCAACACCACGCCCCTCGTCTCAAGCGTTAGCTTTTTTTCCAGTTGAGGACAGAATCGCTTTCACTCCTCTCCTATGACAGCTTTCATAATCCAGCCATACCTCATGTGAGATATTGTAGATGCCTGACTTACTTTGGCCTATGCTGTAGCACCAGCAGATGTGGGATGAGAACCAGTAGTGCGCCCTGGGGGGATTTAGGAAGCCATACATTCAGCAGATAGGGCAAAGGACTGGAAGCAAGCCAAAGCATGCCGTGTGGTCCTATCCTTAACTGCATATTATTCTTCACCAATGTCTGTGACATGGATTGATCCTGGCCAAAAAGGTACGAGCCTGTGTATTCAGAAGAAGATGTTTCATGCATCCCTTCTCATGGAATACCAACCGAGGGTACTGAACGGCAGGAAACTCTTTCAGGACTCGAATTGTAAAGACGAAAGTCATAAGAGAGTTCATCATAGAGGTTAGGGTTTAAAAACATAACTTGTGATTAGTTCACGTTAACTTTGAGGCCCTTGATTGTCTTTAGCATACACGGCCAATTTATACAGCATCTTTTGGAGATCCTTCACAAGCGTGTCACCAATGTGGGTGACACGCTTGATCCGAAAATACCATACCATACCATCACAACAAAACCAACCAACTTGCAAACAGTGGGCCAGGCCTCTGGATTGACCTCGTTGGCTTGGGAATCCCCGAGCCCCTCGCGAGAGCCCTCGTCCATGGCATATGTGCAAGGAGAGCACTGCTATTCTGCGGGGAATCCGCGGACGGAGAAGCCTCCCCGTGTGTGTGTGTGTATGTGTGTGTATGTGTTGTGTGTGTGTATGTGGTGGGGGGGGGGGGGGGGGGGGGGGGGGGGGGCAAGGGATCAGGGCACAGGCCCTTGCAAGGGAGAGCACTGCTTCTGCTGGGAATCGCGGGACAGGAGAAGCCGCTAACCCTGGGGTTGGGTGTGGGTGAGGTGGGTTGGCAGCGAGCAGGCCCTTGCAGGAGAAAGCACTGCTTCTGCGGGGATCCGCGGGACAGGGAGAAGCCTCACCCTGTGGGTGGGTGTGGGTGTGGGTGGGTGGGTGGGGGGCAGCGGATCAAGCCTTGGCAAGGGGAGCACTGCTTTGAGTGGGCGGGGAAGCCGCAGGGGACAGGAGGCCTCAACCTGGGGGTGTGTGCGTGTGTGGTGGGGGGTGGGTGGGGTGGGTGGGGGGTGGGGGGCAGCGGATCAGGCCTCCCAAGGAGGAGCACTGCTTAGTTTTAGCAGTCCCGCCCAGGTATATGGTCGTACTACTTTACCCCAATAGACATGGGGGCGGGGAATCCGCGAATGGAGAAGGCTCCTCCAAAGGGCGAATGTAGTGCAGGAGGGGAGGTGTGGGGGGACCAACAAAATAGAACACATCCAGTGGTAAGACCAAGCGGTTCCTTGTGTTAATTGTGAGCTAATGGCGTTGTGAGAAGGTCCCTCCAACATACAGGTTTTGTTTTTTTGAGTTGAATTAAAGACCGTCCGGCCCATATAAATTTCAGACGTCCTGGTAGAATACTAAAACTTTATTTGAGGTAACATTTGTAGACATTTTTTCAAAATATAGGAGTCCTAGATGTGTGCAGCGTGGCCCGCCCTTCAGTAAGGGTATACGGCAAGTCCCCATCCAAGCACCAAAAAAAACGAAAACCAATCAAGGTGAGCTGGATGGTGGGTTGGTAATAGCGAAGGGTTTGGTGGTACGTTTTTGGTTCAGGGTGGTGCCTGTGGGGCGGCTCACCGGCAAGGGTCGAGGCTAGCGTAGCCTTGGCAATCAATAGCGTGAGGCTATGCAGCGCTCCCCCGGCGAGCACAGCCGAAGGGAGGGCACTGCTGTGCCATCTTCTTGACAAACCAGATGCGAGCCCTTGGGCGGGCAAATCGGACCAGGCTACCATGCAATACAAATGAATGTGAGGGGTAAGGTTGGCCCAAATCCATCAAGAACAGCCTTTTTCGTCACCCCAGCCACTGCTTGTGCCCAGTTTGTAAGGTGGTGCAGCAGTGAGGGAAGATATATAGGGTAGGCATGGGCAAGGATGTCTGTATGTCTGTATGTTACAGTCCAGGGGTAGGCCAGATAGGCTAAAGGGTCTTGCCCAACCGTAGTAGGAAGGGCTTAAAGAAAAAACACTGATGAACTGAACCCCAAAAAAATCGTGTTAGGAGGGGGCCCTGAATTCGTGCAATAGTGATCATTGTCAAGGAACTAGAAAAAACGTTATGGGCGTTCATCACAGAAAAGGACCATCTCACCTCGGGGATCTTGAAATCCTCTAGATGCAGGAGAGTAGTCTCACAGGCAGGCTTGCCCCTTCCCCAAGGACAGGGGACATTGCGGGCAAATCCGCCACATGCATAAAAGATTCCATGGAAACCACTTGGGGTTCCTCCGCTTCACAAGGGAGTGCCCACAGCCCGTGGTAATACCTACGGGATCCGTCGACTTCCCTGAACAGCCGAGCGATGACGATACTCTCGGAGGGAGACAAGGCTCACAGGGAACTTGCGGATCCAACGCACAACTATCTCGCGGAGCGTTGAAGTTTTACGCGCTCAATGACTCGTGCTCAGAGATCAAGTGGTCCTGCGATGTATTTAACAAATGAGATGAATCTTTACACATCGGCCTTATTACGAGGGCGTTGAGGTTGAGGGGGCCGGGCCAGTTTCTTGCAGGGGGGGCCAACCACCAATGATTTTTTAATTTAAGGTGATGGCCAGCTGGTCATCCGCTAGTGTTCACCCCGATCTCAGCCTGTCTTCCTTAGGCATATCCTCCTGATCTTGGTCCCAATAGCCATCCCAGAACACATTAATAGAGCCATAGAGAACATAAATAACGATACGTCACCATGTTGAACACACGTGAAGCAGTCTTATTAACCCAACCAGACTTCCCGTATCAACCTGAGGTCATTGGCGCCCATGTCGCGGTATACTTGCAGGCAGCGTGACCTCAAAGATCTGGTAGATCCAACGTAGGCATAATCTCACTCGTGGGGTCCCGTGTAATAGTGAATCTCGGCTACATTGAGGGCGTCAAGAACTTACCCACTGAAGGCGTGGTTTCGTCGTCATCGTGAAGAGTCAGAAAATTCTTCAGCATGGAGTCCAAGCGCGGATAGTCCATGCACTCTTTACTCGTCAGGTCGTTCTGCAAAACAAAAGGGGTCAGGTTGTGTCCAAGAGGTTGCATGAACGCCCGCAGGAAGACTGATGCATTATTAGGCCATTGATAGAAGCAATTACCAGACGCGCCTTGATGTTGGCAAACGGTTTTTTTGCAACACGACCCTTTTGCCAAACCGGATTAAGATATCCCAGCTTGAAGACCTTAACCACAACCAGTTGGTTAGCCGTTGCCAATTACGGTACCATGGTACTCCTCTCTACTAAGAGCCAGTTCCAAATTAAATGTCCCTGATGTGAAGAGTGCTACATGGTTTATTTTCAGCAACCTTAGCAACTAATTCGTAAACAGCACTTGACCTTGAACTTGGTTACATACATGGCATCCAGCCAGGCAATTTGGGCTGGCTGGAGCCATGTACCAGTCTGGCTAATAAGCCTAGCATTTAATTTGCTCATGATTTGATTGTTAACAAGTGGTTTTACGCAAGTTGGGCAGAGCTACCTGGGTGAACAGGTAACAATGAATGTAAATAACATGAGACCCTTTGCGCAACTGGAAATTTCAAGTCTGAGCTTGAGACAGTCAAGCCATTAGAACCCCTTTGCCAAGTTAGCTTGCCAGTGCTTTTCTGAGACCCACTTTGTAGGGGGGAAGGACATTTTACATACTTTCACTGCCAATACGGTGAGGCGCATACGTAGTTCTACACTCAAGAGAAATGGTATGCTTCATATACCGTTCGGAGGACCTACATTTAACGTTCAAACTTCTATTATTTGACAGGAGCACCATCATAAAGCGAGACATATGTAAATATTGTGGACGAAAAAACTGTCAAACGAACCCGTCACCAGGTACGACAATAGAATATTTAGGCCCAATAGGGCTTCTTACACCTCTCGCGTGGGACCTACCCCCGGCGCCTGCCGGCTCAAAATGGCAGCGCTTGACAGCTGTCCAATATCTCATGGCTCGCCCCCCTCGATAATCCTCGGAGGGGACGTTTTTGCGCTCTAGTATGCTGCAATAAATAAGAAAAGCACTAGGTGGGGCTTCTTTACACGTCTAGAAGCTGGGCAGATCACCCCTTCCAACAACCAATTTAACCGGGTTGAGGCTATCGCTCACAACCCCTCGACCACCCCGGCAACAACGAGCAGCAAGTATTAACTGATATCCGGTGATTGCCTATCATCATCAGATGCACCCTCCGAAGATAGAAGAGGGGATTGATCCGGATTTGAGCGAGGAGGACGGTCAAACTGCCCTTGCATGCTTGGTTCTTCTACCCTAGCTAGCTGATCAATACACAAGCACTGTCTGATCTTGTTCATTAAATGCCTTAGTTGCAGTTACTAGAACTCAGGTTAACTGGACTAGATTTTAGGAGGATTAATTAGTTAAATGTTTACGATTGCATGCATTACCACTGTAATTTCGAAGAACATGCATCCGATAGTGCTATGCTGAGCAATAAATAGGTGTGGCTTCCATGCGATACTCTCTATATATATACCCTACTTTGTCAAATTCTAGAAACCTATAACCCTAATGACTATGCTACCGGCATTTATATTTATGTTCATTATCCTCCAAAACGGTGGTTATCCGCAAAACGGTGGTTTGGGAGTTTGGTTTGTTTTGTCCCTCGAACACACCCCTGATGTAGTGGGTTTTTTGCTTTGTGGGTGCTTTGTCTTTTTTGTTAAAGCCAGAGTCGCAGACACACTCGCGGTGGTCAAGTAGACTTTAACATGTACATGTAATTATATTTGGGGGTCGCCTATGTTATATAATTATTACTGAAATGAACATAAATATTTAAAGCAATATTAAGTAAGATATGATAGCGACACGCCGTCTCGCCAGAATTTCGACTTTATTTGAAAAACTATTTTTTTGTGACACTGTAATAATATTGGTTAATATTTGTTTTTCAAACACTAAGATCGGATGCCGGTGTCTCGGGGGGGTAATTGGTACATGGTCAACGGTACCAGCTTTCAGCTTGTTTTCACCTTGACAGACTGAGTAAATACAGTTTTGGGAAGTAAACGCCACTCCCTACCACCTAAAAACTCCCCAAGTTTCGTAACGGGTGCACAATGTTATCACACGGCTGTATGTATTGTGCTATTTAGAATAAGCCATGAAACGAACAGTATAACATTTGACTAGAAACATTAGTTGCAATCTCCACAACCGTTGCCTTAGTTGTTTGGATGTTTAAAAATGGGGAAGGCATAGGAAATAAGCCGAATAGGAAATAACGCAAACATCATGGATTGGAACGAAATTGTAACACAATATATTGGGTTTTCAAAATACCTATGGTGACGGGGGACGGACGGGGACGGGGGGGGGGGGGGGGGGGGGGGGGGGGGGGGGGGGGGGGGGGGGGGGGGGGGCTGCATTTACCATGTTGTCCACTGCTGCTATAAACATTCATCGGATAAGAATAAAGAAGGGGGGGTGGGGGAGGGGGAGATAATGAATATAGTAAAAAATGGAGGTTGATATGACCGTAGACGACATTACATAAACCAGTAATTTCGGGTAGCAATTCCCTACAATTGGCGCTGGAGGAAGATGTTTTGATATGTCACAGTTTGATCAATGTGACGGAGGGTATTGTCGAGGTCACGCTGAAGCAGGATGTTTGGATACGTCACAGTCCGATTGATGTGACCAATTGTCGATCACGGGCACGCTGAAGCAGGATGTTAGGATATGTCAAAGTCCAATCGATGTCAAGAGTTATCCATCAAGGGCAAGCTGAAGCAGGATGTTATTAGGACATGTCACAGTTTGATCGATGTGACGAGTAATCGATCATTGAGGGCACGTTGAATCAGGATTTTTGGAAATGTCAACAGTTCGATCGTGTTACAGTTATAGATCAAGGGCCGCGCTGAAGAAGGATTTTGGTTATGTCCCAATTCGATCGATGTGACGAGTTATCGATCAAGGGCACGCTGAAGGAGGATGCTTGGTTATCTCGCAGTTTGATCGATGTGACGAGTTATCGATCGAGGGCACGCTGCAGTAGGATGTTTGGGTTTGCCACAGTTTGATCCATGTGACGAGTTAGCGATCAAGGGCACTCTGAAGCAGGATGTTTGGACATGTCCCTTTTCGATCCATGTGACGAGTTTATCGATCAAGGGTATGCTGAAGCAGGATGTTTGGTTATGTCCCTGTTCGATCCATGTGACGAGTTATCGATCAAGGGCACGCTGAAGCAGGATGTTTGGTTATGTCGCAGTTCGATCTATAAGACGAGTTATCGATCGAAGGCACGCGGAATAAGTATTTTGGAAATAATGTCCCAGTTCGATCGATGTGACAGTTATCGATCAAGGGCACGCTGAAGAAGTACGTTTTGGATATGTCAAGTTCGATCGTGTTAAGACTTATCGATCAAGGGCACGCTGAAGCAGGATATTAGGATATGTCCCAGTTCCATCGATGTTACTCGTCTCGATCGTGGACCTGGGATACTTTCGGCGATAGCTGTATTACTGCCTACTGTCCCTTTCCCCTGATCATGTGTCCTACCCTGTCCGACAGGTCATGGTTCTTTCATGCTTGTTCCACTGCTGATGAGAAAGGTCTGATGGAAGTTTGATATCAATCAAGGGCCCGGGAAGAGGGTGGGGGTGGTAGCAGTCTACACAGTTACTTCCTTAGCTGTAGTAGGGTTAGGTTTGGTTCCATGCCGTAGTTTGCTGACTGGTTCCTGCAAGATGTAATGATAACGCCTAGTGGGGCGTGGTGTTAAGGGAACCCATCGTACGTGGCGGGTAGAGAGCGGTCTTCTACCTCAACTGGACAAGCTACCATCACGGATGATGACGACCTGCATCGTCAAGAGCAACCGAAGGGGAAGTTGAACCCCCGACTCTTCATCCTCAAGCAATCTGGTCTACCACTAGACCATTGTATATCACTGAAATGGGCTATGCAAGAAGCATGTACTACAAACAAGTAGGGATCGGCTATGTTATATAATATTAGTGAATAGATAATATTATATGATATTATATCATATTAGTCGGACGAGCCGTCTATGCTGCACTACATGCATGATATAGGGATGTTCATACGTGTTGTCTAAACATATTGTATAGTATATACAATATTATTATATTATATATTGTATAGTATATTGTTTCAGTATCTTGTCTTTACGTACTGTAATATGTATATATATATTGATGGTGACTTTCCCCAGCTGCGGCGTACGCGAGGGTCCCCTTACCACCACGCCCTTCCAGGCGTACTCCATACAAGGACAGAGTTGTTAGCATTGCGCCAAGCTCGTCAGTGCTGACCTGGCAACCTATGCAAGGACAGAGCTGATCTAGCAACCTACACAAGGACAGTGCTGACCTGGCAATCTATGCAGGACATAGCTCTTAACGGGGACTTACAGGGAGAATTCGGCGCCATGCTTTGTAGGAGATGAGGTTGGGGATAGTTTTGTCCACGATGAGCTGCCAACCGGATGAAGCAACAGTCTCCTTGTAGAAGGCAAGGTCCTTCTCAGAAACATACCATTTAGCGCCGCTCTCCTCCTGACCACTTCTGGATTTATTGGTTTTCTCATTCCCTAGCATCTTGAGTGGCCAAGCCTAGAATCAATGCAGGCTCGTGTCAGAAAACGGCAAAACGCCAGCACAGGCGGGGGCAAGGCGTGACATGCATGCAGGTTGGTATGATACAAATAGGGAAGCAGCTCAGTGATATGTAAGCTCCTCCTCAACTCCTAGGACCTTGAATGCCAGACTCATACATGTCCATGAATACATTATACAACCGGATGTCGGGATCTCCTACCGGGGCTCAAGAAGTGCAGGTCTCCAGTTTTGCTGCTAGGGAACTGGACAATATTTGTAATCCGACTTCGTTTGAGTAGACAATAAAGAGGAGACAAATACTTCGCAAAGCTAACAACAGCATTTTCTGTTATTGTCGTAAGGCAGCAATAATAATAAAGGTTTGAGGCCCTGTTGATTGGAGTTGTAATGAGATGAGATGACAGTTCCATGAATCCAATAGCAAAAAACGTGAACACGTGAAGACGGCAACACCTTATAGGCAGCAATAATATGGGCAGAAATAATAATAATCATCATCATTACTCTTCTTAATTCCACATCGACTTGGCCGACGGTTTGCTGTTTCCTTCTGCTCTCCAGCCTTAGTGTCCAGGAATGTTCACGTATGCCCGTGTAAAATGAGCGCTTCATTGTTGTGGTCACCCAAAGTCAAGCACTTGGTTTGCAACCTACACGCTTTCCCTGATACGTACACCTCGCCGGAATCCGGGCAGGGGCAGGGGCAGGGGCAGGGGCAGGGGCAGGGGCAGGGCAGGGGCGGGGGCAGGGGCAGGGGCAGGGGCAGGGGCAGGGGCAGGGCAGGGGCAGGGGCAGGGCAGGGGCAGGGCAGGGGCAGGGGCAGGTAGGGTAGGGGTAGGGTAGGGTAGGGTAGGGTAGGCGTAGGGTAGAGGTAGGGGTAGGGTAGGGAGGGTAGGGTAGGGGAGGTAGGGTAGGGTAGGGTAGGGTAGGGTAGGGTAGGGGTAGGGTAGGGTAGGGGGGGAGGGTAGGGTAGGTAGGGTAGGGTAGGGTAGGGTAGGGTAGGGTAGGGTAGGGTAGGGTAGGGTAGGGTAGGGTAGGGTAGGGTAGGGTAGGGTAGGGTAGGTAGGGCTGCTGCAGCAGGGTACTTCAGGAGGACCCCCGGCTCTGCTGCCTGAGACGCAATCAATTGTATACCCTACGTCATGCGACGCAACGGACCCTTCCATCTGGTCAACGGACCCCCCCCACACACACACACACCCAACCCCACCCCCCTTGTTGCATGCATCCTGCGACGCAACGGACTCATTGACGTTGAGTCTACGATGGAGAACGCAGCGTCCTGAACAACCCTAGGGGGGTGGAGTGGGCAGCGGATCAGGCCCACGTCCAGCCTGCAACCTCCCCCCACCCCCCATCCACCCACCCAACCCAACTCCCTACCTACTTCCCCTCACCCAACCCCCACCCATCCCACCCATCCCACCCATATTTCTACGTACTTTCCCCCACCCACCCCACCAATATCCCCCCTTAATCTTTTCCCAGTCAGCAGAACTGTAGTCTAGCAGTTCACTGCCTTCACGTATGGTATGTGTGTCAACTATTGAGTGACGGGTCAGATCCTGCCAGTGCTGACCATCCCGCCCAAGCTGATTTTCAGCCCTTACTGAATGTTGTGAGCTCATTTCCTCGCTGGCTGACCTACGCCTAATGCGCAGTGTGTAGCACGCATAGCCCCTTCTAAACAAGAGCCCTTACATGTAGCGAACAGCAATTTGACGTATATCATATGATATCATGTCATCATACTGGCTGACCTACGCCTAATGTATATATATTACAGTCCAGGGGTAGGCCAGATAGGCTAAACTTGCCCAACCGTGTCATACGGGCTTAAAAAGGAAAAACCTGATGAACTGAACCCCAAACAATCGTTTTACCGAAGGCCCAGAGTTCGTGCTACATTGATCATTTAATTATAAAAATAATTAAATCATCATCTCATCAGGGATGATAATTAAATTGTGCGATTATTATCGCATTTTTTATAAATTGTATTAAGTATTTCCATCCTTCAAAAGAATCAGGATTCATGACCAGCTTCATCCTTACATTTTTATTCACCAACTCAGGTTCAATTTTCAATTATAAAAAAACAAAATCTATTCTCATCGTATATCAGGCATTCTAATATGAAATGCATTTCACCTGACCCATCTTCTATCGTCAACCACCATATCACAGCACCTGCAAATCCTACCAGAACGAGAGGTTCTCCTGATTCAACATTTCAGTTGTGAGTTCGAAGACGTAGTCTTGTTATGCATTTAATATCATCCCTATTATTGATAAGTTAGTGTATGTTTAACTATGCTTTCTATCCTCTGACTTCATCCAATTTGCCTAATGCACAGTATGTAGCACGCATAGTCCCTTCAAGACAAGAGCCCTTACATATAGGGAACGGCAATATGATATCATGTAATATCATGTCACCGTATGATATCATTTGATGCAAGCAGTCTGACTAGGCCAAAGTTACCACTCATTTACAATATCATCGGTGCGGTAGTTATGCGGAAGAAAAATAGTAAGTGTTACGTTTGACTGAATAAGCTAGTTAGCATAATGAAGGCAGTTCGCATGGTAAAAGAAATTCGCATGGAGAAGGCAGTTCGCATGGTCAAGGTGGGCGAGTGGGTGGGTGAGTTGGTGATCGGGTGGGTGAATCGGTGATATTTATTTCTGCCACCCTCCCAGCCCACGGTGTTTTATAAATTGTCAGATCCACTGCTTTTGTCAGACTGATAAATATGAAGGGCGCCTGGAGGCGCGTCCCGAATGAAATTAAATTAATTCTGAATTGAATTGATTTAAATTGATTTAAATTTAATTTTATTTATTTAATGTTGTGTTATTTAATTCGATTTTATTCCACTCAATTATCCACTTTTTTGTTAGATTCATAAATATTTTGACACTCCGCACCTCCAGGGAAGCTTCCCGCTCTTCCTCTTTGCAATTTTTCCTACGCAATCGGATTGCACCATCATCTGGCACTGCTGGGCTGCGTTGTGAGTTGGGTCGGGGGGAAAGGCACATTGAGCTAAAATAATTCACGGGATTTTCAAAAATCGTGTGATCAGTTGGAAAAGAATGGGATTCGTAGGTTTAAAAAAATGATTCCGCAAGCATGGTCTTGCTTGCACGATTATGCTTGGGGTATATGTGTGTATGTATGCTACAGTCCAGGGGTAGGCCCAATAGACTAAAGCAGAATATACTTATATACTTGCCCAGGAAGGGCTACAACGATTTGGGGTGGTAAACAATCGGGGGGTAAACAATATTCGGTCGAGGTATGCATACTCGGCTCCTCAACGGAGTTCTAAAAATACTAACTACAGCAGCTAGCCCTCGTTATGGATGCGTATGTTGTTACAGTCTAGGGATCGACAGGTAGGCTAAATGGACGTGCCCGGCCGTGACAGGAGGGATAACACGAAAAAGCACTGGAAAAAAAGATGAACTGAAACCCAAACAATTTACTGGCGGGGGCACTGATTTCGTGCTGCAGTGAATATGCAATGCAAGCTGAATACAGACAGGCCGGCCGGCTGCAAGGTCCCGAGGATCTGTAGCAATTATTTTTTGAAGGAGCCGAGGATTTGCGCCTCGCTCAGGGAGAGCGCCCTAATAAAGATTACTCAATCATGGGAGGGCGCACGTGCCCAGCGGAAGGGGGCGATCTTTGCGTAGGCTTACCTTGCCATGTTATTGTCGCAGTTCACAATATGAAGCACACCAGCGGGATCCTGAAAATAACTGGCTACTCAACTCAGAATGACTTCTTCAAACAACTTGGGGCGAAGTTTTGATTTGCCGATGCCTCTTCTTTTGGAGTCAACGCCAGGGACGAGACGTGTTATTTACACTGTTGCGTGCCGGTCGCGTGGGTCGTATACCCTCGAAAGCATGAAAGGTAATTCTTTTTTGTAATGAAAGGAGTGTACAAAAATCAAAAATCAAAAATCGGGCTTATGTGAGGCCAAGGGTTGTTCAGGACCAGGGTTGTTTAGGACGCTGCGTCCTCCGTCGCAAACGGAACGTCAAAGGGTCCGTTGCAGCCTTGCAGGACGCAGGCTACACAATTGGCATGGGGCAGGACGCAGGCTATACAATTGGTTGCGTCCCTGAGGGTCATCCTGAAGTACCCTGGTGAGGCCCTGTCCCTAATTTTTTGATTTTTTTGTGTAACAATAGGGATGATATTAAATGTATAGCAAGACTACGTCTTCGAGCTCACAACTTAAATGTCGAATCAGAAAGGAGTACCTCTCGTTCTGGTAGAATGTGCAGGTGCTGTGATAGGATGGTTGACTGTAGAAGAGTAGTCGAAGATGAAATGCATTCCATATTAGTTCCGTTATATATTCCGTCCGTCATATACTCATATGCTGAGGATAGAAAACATATTTTGAGAAAATGAACCCGTCCAAGGTTACCCGGCTTGGTGCGCTGCTTCGCACTGCATTTCCTGAGCCTAGCCGTTATGATACGCGAATTTCCCTTCGCACTTCAGCTATTTTCGGTGCTCGCTGCCTGAGTCCCGCTATATTCAACGGTGTAGCCTCTCTTTGTTCATCTGCCCAAACTCTTTCCCACAATTTTCGCTGCCCCTGTCAATAACTTCGCATGCAACTCCCCCCGTCGCAGCATTCCCTTGGCCTTCTCCTGCGCTCTCACGCACTCTTGCCCGCTCACTGACTGCCATTCGCTGACGTGGCCAGGGGCAGTGGTTTCGGGATAACCCGTTTCGGAGTTACCCGTTTTCGGATCTCGATTTCCCGAGACCTGTCGCTGACGTGGCCACGGGGGTCCAGACCTGTCGCTGCATGGCCACGGGGGTGGTCCGCCCGTCGATACGACGGGCTCAGATGCTAGTAGTTCCTGTAATAAGAGCGTCAGCGGTTTAGCGCGTGCCCGGCGCGTGGTCGCCCCCTTTTGTCATAGCCGCTTGGGGTTTTGGTTCCATATCTTGCCGACCTGTCGCCCAGGTGGCAGCCAGTCTGGGATCTCGATTTCTCGGCGCAGCCACAGGAACGACTGCCTCTCTGCTGCCGTCCACCCACCTGCACACGCACCCGTCCAAGGTTACCCGGCTTGGTGCCCGACTTTTCCTGCGCCGGCCTCTTCACCCCGTGCGTGCGCTGCTTTGCACTGCTCTATCTTGAAGCCGATGTCGTTTTCAACTCCTCCTCGCTGCTCTTCTGTGAAATTCTCTTGCGTTTCTTGAGCCTAGCCGTTCACATACCAGAAGTTTCCTTCGCACTTCTGCTATTTTCGGTGCTCGCTGCCTATAACGCCCTATATTCAACGGTGTAGCCTCCCTTTGTCCATCTGCCCAAACACTTTCCCCCAAATTTCGCTGCCACTGTCAATAACTTCGCATGCAGCTCCCCCCGTCGCAGCATTCCCCCGGGTGGCAGCGAGTCTCGGATCTCGATTTCCCCAGACCTGTCCCTGACGTGGCCACGGGGGTCTGCCCGTCGAAACGACGGGCTCAGATGCTAGCCATTTTGGCCCAGGCATGCCTGCAGGCAGTTGGGTCTTTGGTTTCATATTTTGCTGACCTGTCGCCCGGGCGGCAGCGATTCTCGGATCTCGATTTTTCGACACCTGTCGCTGACGTGGCCACGGGGGTGGTCCTCCCGTCGGTACGACGGGCTCAGATGCTAGTCAACTTATAATAATCCGACGAACTCGAGTCTGACGAAAGACAAACCCTACCCTGGACAGCATGGCGTTGACGTTGAGCGTATCATATCATTGGAACGAGGGCCTGGAACCAGAAATGCCCGAGGGCCTATTCGGGTCCTATCCATACAAATGAAACCGACAACAGTGTGACCGACCTCGGACTGGGCTATGGATCCACGCTGGCAGTTGAACCCAAATCGACAAATGCGGTGGGCAAGAATTATCTCAGTCTACGGTACACAGATGTAGGGAACAGCAACTTATACAAGTGTTTGAAAAACTTACATGGACTAACATTGAATGAATAATATTACTATATTAGACTTCAGATTTCCAGGGGAATTATTCAGAAGAATTCCCCTGAAAATCTGAAGTCTAATACGGTATAGTAATATTATTCATAACTGGAGGATAATTTATTCTCCAGTTTTTGCCAGATACGGTATTCGGACATCATACAACTACAGTAAGTGGTGGCTGAGATAATGGCTGTTAAGTGGGTACCGGATCCTGGCGGGAGTCTGCATCGGGGTGTATTTACACTTTTCTAGGATGGGGCTGATCGCATATTCATGTACCATATAACTTATAAACGCTAAACACTGTGCAGTTCCAAGTGATGGCCATGATTCAACGCACCTAACTTAACACTTTTGTGTTTGCCCCCTCCCCCCCCCTCTCGATAGCACTACAGGAGCTATATAATAAAGACAGGAACAGTTATAGTACGACATATACGTCGAGGCCAAGTGCACCCAGGGTTTAGTCCGCCAGTGACCTCGTTCCGCTAGTCTGATAGTGGCTAGGACCGCCAGCCAGTCAGCTATGTGCAGTGCAGTACTACTCCTGCCGTCTCTCTCTCAGTCTCTGCACAGTCTCTGCAAGCACGGCTTGCGAGTATCTTTACATCTCTGTATCGAGTATTGACCAACTAGTATTGCAGTCCATGCATTCACTAGAAATGAAACAGACCAGAACTAATTGCTAGGCGATTTTGGTTCATTGGTGAACCTGAATTGGTGGATAAAAAGTCAAGTATGAAGCTGGTCACGAATCCTGATTCCTTTGAAGGATGGAAATACTTAATACAATTTATAACAAAATGCGATAATAATCGCACAATTAAATTATCATCCCTAATGAGATGATGATTTAATTATATTGTATAATTAAATGATCACTGCAGCACGAGCTCAGGGCCCCCGTCGGTAAAACGATTGTTTGGGGTTCTGTTCATCAATGCTTTTTTATTTTTAAGCCCTTCCTATCATGGTTGGGCAAGTCCCATTAGCATATTTTGCCTACACCTGGACTGAAACATACATACATTCGGTACATACTCATGCAGAATCAACCATGCTCTGTAGCAGGGTGATGGCAGCCAGGTTGTCATCATATACACAATTGGCCTGCCAATAGCTACCATCAGCTTCCTTTACCACGATATCTCCTCCACATCAAACGCTGCAGCCATGGACTCTGCTTGAAGCAACAGGAGGCTGGCGTTCGGGATTTCCATGTAATCGTTCCACGATTCATCAGGAAAAAGTAACCCTTTACAAATCTCCTTAGAGAGGATATTGTAACATACATCCTTAGGAAATCAGGCTCTCTCAGAGTCAAATTTCAGCCGGTCAGAACTAAATGGCTGATTGGCAGAGCAAAGGGCAAAAATCGAGGCAGGTGCGGGGTTCGAACCCCTTTGAGTGCGCTTGGGCCCGTCCGGAGGGTCGTCGAACGGCACGGTAACCGGTATCTAGATGCGATGTTGGCTCGAGCAGCGCGTTTGGGGGGGTTAAGCTCCGGGGCCCCCAGGCCAAGAAATGGTTCTCTCAATTCCGATGTCTCCGTGAAGACCAAAAGCAAACGCAAAGCAATTTCCGGAGTTAACATCGTATTTTCGCATCCTGCCGTGGTCTGTGGCGAAAGCTTCCCGGACAGTGATTTTTCTAAGGAATTGGGCAAAAACATTAAGTATATGGCAGCCATACACCCAGGTGTAGACTTAGGTAGGGCAGAAACATTAAGTATATGGCAGCCATATACCCAGGTGTAGACTTTGGTTGGACGGAAACATTAAGTATATGGCAGCCACTTACTCAGGTGTAGATTTTGAAAAGCACAAACATTAAGTATCTGGTACGCCCGATACTGCTTACAAGCGGTTCCATTAAAATCGGGCTGTAAAATTTGCTGTGTAAAAAATTACTGTGTAACTTTGACCTCAATTCTAAATAATTACATTCCTAAAAACGAGATTTTGTATTACTATTTCTGATTACTATTACTAATACTATTACTTTACTATTACTTATAAACCTTCCAACGATTGGTTGGCCTAGAAAACAATCTTGGTCGCAAATTCTGGTTACCTATGGGACATAAAAGATGTCACAAATCCTAGGAACCCCTGTGGAAAATACAAGCAACTAGCTTTGGTTATTCTAGAATAATACATTATTATCAATAATGCAGGCAGCTCCAAGTGTCTCCAGGCAGCTTCAGGGAGGTGGGTAGCTCCAGGCAGCTCCAAGCAGCTCCAGGCAGGGGGGTGCAGCTCCAGGAAGGGGCAGGGGGCGGGCGGGGGGGGGGGGGGGGGGGGGGGGGGGGTAGCTCCAGGCAGGGGGGGTGCAGCTCCAGCTCTTGAAAGGGAGGGGGCAGCTGCTGGCAGGGGGGGGGGGGGGGGGGGGGGGGGGGGGGGGGGGGCAGCTCCAGGTAGCTCCAGGCAAGGTGGGGGTGAGCTCCAAGCAGGTAGGGGGGGGGGGGGGGGGGGGGGGGGGGGGGGGGGGGGCAGCTCGAGCTCCATGCAGGTCCAGGTCATGCCATGGGCAGCCTAGGCAGGTCCAGATAGGGGGAGCTCCAACAAGCCGTGGTCAGGAAGGACGCAAGCAACGCAAGCACATTTTGTAGATCGAGAATCAAATAATCAATTATTATGTGTTATTTGGTCCACTAGCAATGATAAGAATAGCGACGAACTACAGAAGCCAACAATCAGGATTCGATGCACACCAAGTCTAAGAATTTAGCAAGCAAGAAGCGCTGGCCGCAGGCAAGAGAGCAGCAAGGCGTGCTGATCGCAGCCAGCTGGAAGAATCAGTGGGCGATGGTCAAATCTGGGGATGCCAAAGAGCTGGAGCAAGAGCAAGGGGCGTGGAATAGGCATCGCGAATTGTGATGGCTTACCTGTGCACAGTGGAGAACCGCCGGCGACGACTAAATCAGCGGCTGTATCTGCGTCACCTGGGAATGAGAGATGGGGTTGGGGGTAGGGCTCAGTCGCAAAACAATAATAACTCGAAGCACGCAAGCTACCCAGGCAGAAGCGATGAGACATTACCCAACATTACCCACACCTGGGAGCCCGATGGACCAAAACGGAAAGAAACATTATTAATCGGGCGTGCCCGATAAATCGGGCTTAAAAAAATCATTGTCCCGGAAATCCCGGAAGTCCCGAGGGTACACGATTCTACGTAAGTGACTGCCGCGAGCTCAACAGAGCACAGATCGAGCCAGGGAATCGATCAATCGCCATCGAATTGTGCCATCCATCATATTGCCTGAAGCTGAATTGTCAGAAACTGCGTGATCCTGCCTCTCGTTCCGACTGCTGCGGGTCGGTATGCCAGCCTGTAAGGGCTGGAAATGGCTGGCATGGTGCTTGTGTATGTCAAATGGGTGACCTCCTCATCTTCGACACCAAATTCACCTGGGTAGAATCTGCTGGGAGGGTGCAATCTAGTGATCTGCAACTTGGATTAAGTTTCCAACTTGGATGAGACTCTTAAAACATAAGATATGAGCCATTTTGGGCACATTTTCGGTCAAATTACACGATATGTGCCAAATCCGGTCTGAAACCCAGAACGGGAAGGTTTGTCAATTTTTTTAGCACCTTGGCTAAGGGTGTTTTGAAGTCGAGATTACAATTTTGGCTGGGAAAAAAGTGAACAAGTGTAACTTTTTTGCCCGAGTTTCGTCCATTTGGGGCATGTTGAGGCCACTATTTAGCGGTGCGCAGCCAAAAGGGACACAAATATTTTTTGCGATACTTCACCACGAAGCTGTCGTCTGAAGGCCTATACAAAAAAAAGTGTCACTGCTGGCTGCGCATCGGCTTAGAGACATGCCAAAACGTGTAACCAGATCTGGCCCTAGCTTAACCCCCCCGAGCGCGTTCCCTTAATCCCACTGAGCACGTCCTTTGAGGTTGTGCGACACTGTGCGACGCGGTGCGACCCTCTCGTGTGCGAGTTTTGGGCGGAATGGGCCCTTGGTCGCGAAGAAGTGCGACCGCGAGTGAGTGATTTGTGCCCTAGGTGGCACCTGGGTCACACCTGGGTCGCAAAGGCCCAGCCCAGGTAGCTATCTCAGGATTTCCCTGATGGAAAAGAAAAGAAAAGCAGTACGCCAATTCGGCGTGATTAAGGAAGCTGCCCAAAGGGGGTCCTCGGACAACACCATCAAACCGGGGGGGTGGCTAGGGGGGGCGGTACCCCCCACGATAGCCGGTGGCGGAAGAAGGAGTGTGGGACGAGTGTGTAGCAGATTCCATGCGCCGGCGGGTACACACAATGGTATGTGCGCATCGGACGGCATGCAGGTGGAGGGAGTGGAGGAGGCGGGTGGTGTCAGTAGGATGGATACCGAGAGAAGAAAAAATGGGAATAAGGGAGGCGAAGAGGGTACCGAAGGAGCCGAGGATGATGGGGTCCGGGGAGATGACCCGCCAACCAGCAGCGAGAAGAGCCGAACGGTGGGTGGAATGCTGAGCGCGTTTAATGGCAAGGGTGGTATGATAGCGGGCGTCCCTAAGGAAGTTACCTAGTCAGAACTGTGAAAGTGACCCATGGATCATTCATGCCAGACAGACAGTACAGATGTACAATCTACGAGTCGAAGTCTTTTCTAGTCCTGGAGCTACTTAGTTTGACTCCTATTCCTACAGCCACGCCGACTAGGCGTTTATCTTTCTTTCTTTCTGACTGATGGTTGATTGGTTGATTGTTGCAATGACGCAGGAGCGTAATGGACCGTTCTAAACCGCACACGCCTGCGCTGCTCGCGTTTGTCGAGCGTCTTCAAGCCAGTCACGACTATTCCTTTGAACCCCGTTAGGACAGCCATACATGCAATACTATACGCACCACCCAGCTCTCTTCCAACGTCCTACCAAAGCACCACCACCATTTCTGGTCGTCGACTTCATGGGAGAAGTCGGGCCTTGGGCGTGGTCCACTCCCCCTCAACCCTGCCTTTGGGAAATTGCAGAGGCAGAGGTCTAGGCCATGCCGACAGAGGTTGTACCAACACAGGAGACAGGTGTGATGAGGGATTAAGGGTACTTATTGTGTTTGTGTTTGTGTGTGTGTGCGTAGATGCTTGGGCGGACAGACGTGTGTAAAATAAAATGCATGTTTTCTTGAAGACCCCCCCCCCCCCCCCCCCCCCCCCCCCCCCCCCCCAAATACTGACACCACAGTTGATGGTATCACATTTTGCATGATGTGATCTGATCAAGCATACTCTTTTCTTATGATGCGCAAGGAATATGTATTGATGACAACTTAATCGTGAGTATGTTTTAGGTTTGCCGGAATGTTGGGGCTAGGTTGTAGTACAAAACTGGTGGTTACTTTTCTGCGCAAATAGAGGCTTGACAAAGTCGTTACAAACCAGTGTAACATATGTCATCCATGTGCAAAATGCATGTTTTCTACCCCCCACCCCCACCCCCCACCCCAAAAAAAAGGAATTGAATACCTGTAGATCGGGAAACGAACTGTCAAGTTAATGGACTGTTTCCATTGTAGACAAGCACACAAAGAAGTGAGTATAGCATGGGGGGGCCTAGTGTTGGAAGACGGTGAGCAGCCCATAGTTGGCTGAAAAATCATGTATCAGTTCAAACCCTGATTTTATAGTATATTCACATAGCTTCACTAGGAGTCAGTTGACTCTTACTAACGTGTGAGAAGCCCTTACAGGTGAGTACCAGGGTAATTCGAAGCGCGCGCTTTTGCGCTTTTGAGCGCTGACTTTTTGACCCCCTGTGCGCTTTAAGCGCAGTTTTTTGCACCCCCTTGTGGGCGCTGCAAGCAATTTTTGCGCTTTTCGCACTACAAAGCGCAGTTTTTTTGTTTTCAAGTGCGCTAAAGCGCTAGCCAATTTGGCCAAATGAAGTACCCTGGTGAGTACTTTAGGATACCCAGCAATACACGGGAGAACGATCCGCATTACATAATGTAGCAGGATAGCCTGCTACACATAACCTCCTGCCATCTCATAACACTCCCCCCAATTCCTGGTACTCTTTTGAGACCCAGGATTTCTTAATCCAAAGTGTGGAGGAGATGTGACGGAATGCTCTTAAGATGGGCCCATGACGAGGAGGAGAGAATGGAGAGCAAACAAAAATTAGGACAACTGTTTACATTACAATACGAAGATGGACAGGAACGTCTTCCGCGCCATACAAGACAGAGAGGGAGATGTGACGGAACGCTCTTAAGATGGGCCCATGACGAGGAGGAGAGAGTGGAGAGCAAACAGGAATTAGGACAACTGTTTACATTACAATATGAAGATGGACAGGAACGTCTTCCGCGCCATACAAGACAGAAAACGGAACCCCAAACCAGGAACCGAACTAACCGACATATCCAACTAACATAACGATTCGCCAGCTACATCACACACGCGACAGGACAAGGCAGAGAGATGCCATTCTCTCTCATTACCCCCCACTCAATGAGGTTGTTACCCTCAACAACTCCACAATTCATGCAACACAACTTGCGACACAAACCACGTAACCTCCATCAAACGTCCTAAACCAGGACAAACACAAGTGACACCAGCACAACAACCCAACACAAGTGACACCAGCACAACAACTCAACACAAGTGACACCAGCACAACAACTCAACCATGAATCCACATGTTGAGGTGTTAGTCATGAATCCAGGTGACTAACCAGAGTCTAACATGAATCCACATGTTGAGGTGTTAGTCATGAATCCACATGTTGAGGTGTTAGTCATGAATCCACATGACTAACCAGAGTCTAACATGAATCCACATGTTGAGGTGTTAGTCATGAATCCACATGACTAACCAGAGTCTAACATGAATCCACCTGATAACCCAACAGAGCAACAAGGCACTGGCACAAGCACTCCCTCACCCACGAATCCACATGGTGAGGTTTGAGTCATGAATCCATATGACCAACCAGGGTCTATCATGAATCCACACGATAACCCTACTGTGACACCAACTGCAAAGGAAACAAGAAAGTATCTTGACGAGCAAAGATCGTGCTACACAAAGGGCCAAACAAGATAATCCAGAAATTATGAAAAGGGACAGCATAAGCCGTGTAAGAGGTATGGGCGCTCAATACCAACAAGTACTGCCCCTATTGAACAACCCCAGTCTTAGGCCGGAGATAGACAAGAGCCCTGATGTACATGGTTACTAGAACTGCAATACTGATGCTGGGATGCAACCCCTCCAGGGGAAAACCCTGAGGCATGAAGTAAAGACTATTTCAGTCCATAAATAGCAGAGAGACACTTATAATTAGGGAACGGCAATATGATATCATATGATATCATGTCATATGATATCATATGATATCATGTCATATGATATCATGTCATATCATATGATATCGATATCATATGATATCATGTCATCATATGATATCATATGATGCCGGAAGTCTGACTAGGCTAAAGTTACCATTTATATACTATCATATGATGCAATTCATATGATATCATATGATATCATACTAGCCTTTGGTCAACATCATATGATTCGCCGGTCCCTACTTATAATTATGCCCTTTCAACTTGTGCAGTCCAGGTCTGGGTATATATGTAGATATACAGATATAGGGAGAAAGCTTCTGGGAGAGAAACAAAGCCAAACTTTTGTTTGTACAATCGCCATTCCGTTGCCATGCATCCTGTCCCTGCATGGCAACGGGAGGGATCCCTCAATCTCACGCCTCTGGCATGGCGTACTAATTTTCATTTTTTTACTCTTTCAGTCCATTAATAGCATAGAGACGCTTCTAATTACGCCCTTTCAAACTTGTGCAGTTCGGGTCTGGTTGTGCAGAAATAGGGAGAAAGCTTCTGGGGGAGAAACAAAACCAAACATTTTTTGTGCAATGCGTCGCCATTCCGTATACATCCTGTCCCTGCATGGCAACGCATGGGCCTGGCTAAACTAGTCAGAAATGCCCCCCCTCCGTGCTTAGCGCTCCGCCGGGTTTGGGGGACAGCGCATCGCACTGGGGTCGCACCGAGTCGCTTTAATTGCGACGCGACGCACATACAAAACCCAGTGCACGTAGGATGATTGCTGGGTGAGTTTAGGGTTCAGTGAGATACGGCATGCATGAGGAGGAGAACATGACAGGGAAAGAAGGGCAGTAGCTGGCAACAGATAGATCAGCGCCCTCGCTACTAAGCAGGCATACATTCTTGGTGACGTTGACAAAGGAGGAAAATGCGCAAGCGTAACTGCAGCCGTGCGTGGCAGCGAAGAATCCCAAAGTACTAGTCAACTTCAGATGCTGAAAGCACTGCCACTTGTCACTCTGGTAGGGCATCTGGCCAGGTCCAAAGAGAACTAAGCCTCGGTGAGTCCTGCAGTTGTTGAATTCGTGAATGGTGTCAGATATCTTATGGTTATGAATGCAACTGGTTGGTTGACATTGATTTCTGAAAGCAATGCCACTTGTCACTCTAATAGGGCATCTGGCCAGATCCAATCATAACAAAGCCTCGGTGAGTCCTGCAGTTGTTGAATTCGTGAATGGTGTCAGATATCTTATGGTTATGAATGCAACTGGTTGGTTGACATTGATTTCTAAAAGCAATGCCACTTGTCACTCTAATAGGGCATCTGGCCAGGTCCAATCATAACTAAGCCTTGGTGATTCCTGCAGTTGTTGAATTCGTGAATGGTGTCAGATATCTTATGGTTATGAATGCAACTAGTTGGTTGACATTGATTTCTGAAAGCAATGCCACTTGTCACTCTGATTGGGCATCTGGCCAGGTCCAAACATAACTAAGCCTCGGTGAATCCTGCAGTTAGTGAATTCAGAGATAGGATTTGTTACTTGAACTCATGAATGGTATCAGATATCTTCTGGTTAAGATAGTTTCTGGGTCAGACACTTCCGAATGCAATTCCTCTTTGTTGAGTCCTGCAGTTGAATGTGGAACGGTTTCAGGTGATTTAAACTGTTGTACGCCAACTATTCTGGGCGAATTCGAACCCGGCGGCCGTAGATATGGCGCGCGCAGCAGAGCTGAGGTGGTCACTGACTTCGGAATCTTGATCAGTTCAAAGTTCAAGCCCATGCTGTGGGAACCTCTGGATAATACCTTAATTTGAATCACATTGTGTTGTAAGCAGTGGTATGAACCATCCGACCATCTGATTCAGATGTTCGAATGGTTTGTACCACCACTTACTATGTGGGGATTCGTATACGGTACATAGAAAAAAAGCTACGTATTTTCCCGTATCCCGTTCCCTCTTCCTCATATTTCCCGTTTTCTCAATTTCGTATTTCCCGTATAATTCCCGTTTTCCCGATCCCCGTATTTCCCAATTTCCCGTATAATTGAGTCTCTCGTCGTTTACAACTGTTGTCAGATGAATTAATTCAAAATGATATGGGATACAATTAAGGAGCTACAAAGGGAGCGCGGCAGCGCGATTCCGCGCACGCTTTTTGAGCCCCACTAGGTGTTTCGCTCAGTTTTTCACCCCCCTATGAGCGCAACGTGCTGTTTTTGCGCTTTCAGCTCTGCAAAGCACTGGCCAATTCGACGTTTTGTGCGCTTTAAGCGCTGACCAATTCGACGTTTTGTGCGCTTTAAGCGCTGACCAATTCGACGTTTTGTGCGCTTCAAGCGCTGACCAATTCGACGTTTTGTGCGCTTTAAGCGCTGACCAATTTGACAAAATGTAGTACCCATACAATCCCAAAACCAAAACAACACACTTGCCCTTCCTTTCCAACCCATATCCATCCCATTCCAACCCATATCCATTCCAACCCATATCTTCCCCGCTCCTGCCTTTTCCCTTGCCCTCTCGTTCCCATCCCATCCCTTCCCCACCCCTGCCCTTTCATTCCCTCCCTGCTCCATCCCCTCCCCAGACCTTTCATTCCCGACCTATCTCTTCCCCGCTCATGCCTCTTCCCAAAAGCTTTCATTTCTGGCCCATCCCTTCCCCACACCTGCTTCTGCCCCTTGCCCCTTGCCCCCCCCCCCCCCCCGCGGCCAAAGCAGACGCACCTCCAGTCCCAGGAAAGCTGTGGTGGGTTGCCTTCAGTGTTAGGAATGTAAAAGGGTTCGGTTTGACCCCCCGGACAAGCTTTAGTCTCGGGCGCACACGGCATCTGTAGCAAAGGTTGTATGATGAGATTAGGCTTTATGATTTAGGGCTTTCATCTTGAGCGCACACGACCTCTGCAACAAGGGATGCGCTGTAAGATCAGTGTTTAGGGTTTTCATCTCAGGCACCCACTGCACCCACGTCAAGGGATGGATAACAGGGTACTACAACACGCGCACGGCACTGCATTTAAGCGCTGCCTTTTTGAGCCCCACTGCGCGTTTCGCACAGTTTTTTCAACCTTCTGTGGACGCAGCACACAGGTTTTTGCAGTACAAAGCGCTGACCAATTTGACGTTTGTGCGCTCTAAGCGCTGACCAATTTGACAAAATGAAGTACCCTGATGCATAGTGATGCGACATTCTCACCAGACAGATTGGCTCACCAATGTTTTCTTTTTGTCTGTGATGTTCAAAAGTCCCCCTTGACTCCCTCAAGCCGTGGGCACATTTGGAGGACCAGGGAAAATATAATCATCATCATCATCATAATCATCATCATCATCATCATCATCACAGTGAGATCAGGAAAGGTTAACCATCCAAGAACAAGTGGCCAGGGAACTGCATTAGTCATTTTGGGTTGCGCTTCTGTCGCAACTACCCTCTTTTGGGTTGCGCTTTGGACTCAACTGAAAACGGAAATCTGCGCACTGGGCCCTGAGGGGGGTTCAGCAATTGCGTCAATCACGCAGTCGGGGTCCAAAACCATGCGCGCTAGAGCGTAATAGCGTGCGTCATGTAGTACCCTACAAGTGGCAGAGGGGTTGGACTGACAGTCTTCTTCAGATCAGCCACTGTATTATCGTATCAGCCACTATATTATCGTATCAGCCACTACATAATCAGATCAGCCACCATATAATCGTAAAACAAAGATACCTGTAGCAAAAAATCAAGCCTGATTTCAGAATTGATGCTTAGCCATCACATGGCAGAGCACGAAGCTCGGAGCTCGGGGGGCTCATGCTAGGGTTCTTCAGGAGAACCCCAGCTCTGCTGCCTGAGAGGCAACCAATTGTATAGCCTACGTCCTGCGACGCAACAGACCCTTACTTCTGGTCAACAGACCCTCTCATCATTGTGTCCTGCTGCGCAACGGACCAGGGTACTACGAAGCGCCCGGCAGCGCGATTTCACGCCTTTTAGAGCCCCACTGCGCGTTTCACCCAGTTTTTCCAACCCCCTGTGGGCGCAGCGCACAGTTTTTTCGTTTTTTGCTCAACAAAGCGCTGACCAATTAGACGTTTGTGCGCTTGAAGCGTTGACAAAATGTAGTACCCTACAACGGACTCTTCAAGGTTGCGTCTGCAACGGAGGACGCAGCGTCCTAAACAACCCTGGATCATGCGCCTTGTATGTATGTATGTTACAGTCCAGGGGTAAGCCAAATAGGCTAAAGGGACTTGCCCAACCGTATAGGAAGGGCAAACAAAGAAAAAGCACTAGTGAACTGAACCCCAAACAATGGTTCAACTGACGGGGGCCCTGAGTTTGTGATACACATCACGATGCATCCACGGAATGGTGATGCAGTGGCAACGTGTTGTCGAAGAAGAAGACAAACTGTTGGACACTCAAGGCCATCAAGGGATCCAGACTAAATTAAGAGGACTGAAATCAGGTGTACTGGTCTGGGCGATGGACATTCAAAGAGGAATACCTGATGTACATCACAATTGGAGATTCAACGAGGAATACCTGATGTACATCACAATTGGAGATTCAAAGAGGGATACCTGATGTACAGCATCACGATTGGAGATTCATACAGCATACCTGAGATATGACATCATAACTGAAGGCAAGGTTCCGGATGTTAACCTTCTGGGCTAACTTCTCGTTGAAATCCTTGTCGCCTGCATTAGGTGTCCCAAACAGGAAGGCATCCACCTTGACTCTGTTCAGCCCTGGGATGGCATCATTAAGGTACTGCTGGATAAGATATGCAAGGATGCCGCTGAAGCCAGCTCCTAGTGAATGGCCGGAGACAGCCACGTGGTGAATACGACCCTTCACTACTTGCTCCTCCAGGACGGGCTGCAGCGAATCGAAGATCTTGAGTGCAAGCATGGAGAAGCCTTCATGGATTCTGCCCATGCCCTCCAACCTAGGGTCTATCTTGTCTGTGTCAGTGAAGTAGGTGGTGGAACTAACCGCCCACTCATACTTGGATATAGCGCCCCTCATAAAAATGACCATCATATTATCTCGTGTGATGACAGAGCCACAGGGAAGGTCAAAGACATTGTCGGGGTCGTCAAAACCATCGGGGTTGCCATCTGTAGTCTCTTGAATAATCACCGTGTGAACGAGGTCCCAACCCTGGGGCACAGGTTCCTTTACACTGTTATTCGGTTGTAAGTAGCAGGGATCATAAAAAAGGAAGTTCCAGACGGTGCGGTACATCCAGTAGTAGGTTGCACCCTCACTTTCCCACATTGACCTTGGAATTTTGACGGGGACTGGCCGCATGTCTGACAGGGGAAAGGGTATGGGCACACCATCAGCCGATACGTTCACAGTCTCAACAATGGCAAGAGGATAACAGAACAATTTGGGGGTTGTACCAAAGAGTGCTGTCATGACTTGATAAACTCTGGCGCACACATCTGAGGCCTGGGGCTCTTGGGGGGACAACACCGCACATATGTTGTCGGTGGGGAAGATTTCTAGAAGGCCTGTTCCGTTGGTATTATTTTGGGCAAGGCCCAGCTGGGCACTCCCAGATAGAAGTAGTAGCAGCAGTGCAGATGAAATCATCCGTCTAGCTTCCATTGTGGCAATGGCTCCTGCAGGTTTGATTTGGTTGGATTGGTTGGTTCGGTTTTATCCTGGCAATGGCTCTGGCAGGGCAAAGGTTAGGTTTGGTTGGTTTGATTTGATCTTGGAAATGGCTCTGGCAGGGCAAAGTTTTGGTTTGGTTGGTTTGGGTTTGATCCTGGCAATACCTCTGACAGGGCAAAGGTTTGCTTTGGTTTCAGGGTATTATTACAGGGTATCAGGGTATGGTTACAAGGCACAGGGTTAAACAGTGTAGGTTGCAGGTTACAGAGCAAATGTTTGGTTACATGTTTACAAGGTACATGTTTACAGGGTATATCATGCTCCACAGTTAGGGTTGGTTACATGGCTATAGGGTATATCATGCTCCACAGTTAGGGTTGGTTACATGGCTATAGGGTATATCATGCTCCACAGTTAGGGTTGGTTACATGGCTATAGGGTATATCATGCTCCACAGTTAGGGTTGGTTACATGGCTATAGGGTATATCATGCTCCACAGTTAGGGTTGGTTACATGGCTATAGGGTATATCATGCTCCACAGTTAGGGTTGGTTACATGGCTATAGGGTATATCATGCTCCACAGTTAGGGTTGGTTACATGGCTATAGGGTATATCATGCTCATGGCTATAGGGTATATCATGCTCCACAGTTAGGGTTGGTTACATGGCTATAGGGTATATCATGCTCCACAGTTAGGGTTGGTTACATGGCTATAGGGTATATCATGCTCCACAGTTAGGGTTGGTTACATGGCTATAGGGTATATCATGCTCCACAGTTAGGGTTGGTTACATGGCTATAGGGTACCGGTATATCATGCTCCACTGTTAGGGTTGGTTACATGGCTATAGGGTATATCATGCTCCACAGTTAGGGTTGGTTACATGGCTATAGGGTATATCATGCTCCACAGTTAGGGTTGGTTACATGGTTATAGGGTATATCATGCTCCACAGTTAGGGTTGGTTACATGGCTATAGGGTATATCATGCTCCACAGTTAGGGTTGGTTACATCGATAGGGTTGGTTACATTAGCCGACTATCTTTCTACTTGTAGAAGAGCAAGACAGGAAGCCCTGGACTGCTTAGTGGCACCGTAATTTATTATCCCTTTTTTCTTCTTGTGACTTCTCATTTGTTAGCTTCTTACCTCCGCCACTGTAAGTGGTTGAGATCTGGGTCCTGCTCTAAGGGGTTTAATACCTACGCCACCAAAACGGTGGTTGGGAGTTTGGTTTGTTTGTCCTCGACACACCCCTGATGTAATGGGGTTTTTTGCTTTGTGGGTGCTTTTTCTTTTTGTTTAAAGCACAGAGTCTCATACACCCTCGCGGTGTCAAGTAGACTTTAACATGTAATGTAATGTAATGTAATGTACATGGCTATAGGGTATATCATGCTCCACAGTTAGGGTTGGTTACATGGTTTCAGGGAACGGTTGCAGGGTATAGCATCCTCCACATTTAGGGTTGGTTATATAGTGACTGGGTACATCATCCTCCACAGTTAGGGGTGGTTACATGGTTACAGAGTTTATCATCCTCCACAGTTGAGGTTATTTGTCTAGAAGCTGCTCTAGGTAGCTGGAAAAAAAGTTGAGCATGAGGGTAGGCCTACAACACAAACAAACACGCCTACTCTTGTGTAGGAGTGGCAACTCCATTCGAGCTGAATCCTGGGTGTCGCTGGTTCGTGTAGGAAGAAATTCCTTTCACAACTAAAAAATAATAATTCAATCATTCCTGTCCACGACCGGCCACAACTGAAAAATAATAATTCAATCATTCCTGTTCACGACCGGCCACAGCTGAAAAATAATAATTCAATCATTCCTGTCCACGACCGGCCACAACTGAAAAACAATAATTCAATCATTCCTGTCCACGACCGGCCACAACTGAAAAATAATAATTCAATCATTCCTGTCCACGACCGGCCACAACTGACAACAAAATGTAAAGTGTTTCTGTGCAAATGCGAGCTGGCTTAAAACATATAATGAGAGGGCAATTGTAATCTGAAGTGGTAACATGATGGGACTGAGGGAGCAAGGATTCATAGCTCAGGTGTTATAGAACCTCTCTCTGATATTACGGTACTACTTCTCTGATATTACTGAAATAGTGATATTACTGATAGAACCTTTCTCTGATATTAATCAAGATTACCAGACTTCACTGAGAATGATTGGCTTAGGAAAAAATGGTGAAGGCATTTCTTAAATAACAGACATTAACTGGCAATCCTTGAGTACAGTGGACCCCAGGAATCTTGGTGATAACCAAGGAATGGGTATTACAACTACCGGTATTACGTGTGCAAATTGGATGATGACAGAGGATAGAAACCATAGCTCCACAAACTCTAACTTATTAAATAATAGGGATGATAATAAATGCATAGCATCACTACGTCTTCGAGCTCACAACTTCATCTTTTAATCAGAAAGGAGTACCTCTCGTTTAGGCAGAATTTGCAGGTGCTGTGATATGGTGATTGACAGTAGAAGAGTGATTGAACATTAAATGCATTTTATATTCGAAAGTCCGTTAAACGCCGAGGATTTATTTCTTTTTTTGATGAAATTGAAATTGAAACTGAATTGGTGGATTAAGGATTAGTGTTGAAACAGCCTGGGCGCCTGCTCAGGCTGATGATTGTGTCGAAGCTACCTGGTACTTAGACAGTGGGGCTAGTCGGAGTTTGACTGGGGACGTCACCCTCTTTAAATCCATCAGATATCAGGCAAATTGCCCCTCTGTTAGATTTGGAGATGGTGTTGTTCAGCAGGCAGTTGGTATTGGAACCATTGAACTATGTAATGAGTGGCTTGAGGCCCCCATTACCATAGACAATGTGCTCTACATACCTAATTGTCCTGTTAACCTTCTCAGTGTAAATGCTACGGCTAGGTCCCAGGGTTGTATCATTAGTTTTGATGCAGATCGTTGTATTGCCACCAGAGGGTCTATAACTCTTTGGACTGTACCTTTCACCACGTCTGGTGTCTTCCACTTCGAATCGGTACTCTACCCTATTCCTGATTCTCATCCGCGGGCGTCGCGAGTTCGACCCTCTCCTGCGGCGTTTTCTGCTGAAACTGGTACTCCTGGTCAAGGCGATCCTTCAGTTACTCATCGTGGCAGTGCGAAACTATGGCACCGCAGATTTGGCCATCCTGGTCAACCTGCTATGCACATGTTATCGCACTCCGGCAATGTTACTGGCGGACCCAACTTTACCAGGGCTGCACTTCAAAAGTTCTCACAGGACCTTTGTGATGCATGTTGTTTGGGTAAGGCCATACGCAAACCATACCCAAATCGTACTAGGAATACTCACGCGCCGCTCGAATTGATACATACTGATATCATGGGGCCGTTCAGTGCTGGGTTGAGAGAGGAACTTTATCTTCTTGTCATAGTTGATGATTTTTCTGGGTGGAGTGCGATTCCGATTAGACTGAAATCGGATGCTGCATGGCAGATCAAATTTACGATTAAGAAGTGGAGTGCGGAACTTTTAGGGGTAGCATTTCGAACGCTTAGGGGGGACCAAGCAAAAGAGTTTTTGGTCAAATGGTTTGTTGACTGGCTTCATGAGGTAAATGCGACGTACGAACATAGTAGCGTGTATTGCCCACAGCAAAACGGGGTTGCTGAGAGGTTCAATGGGGTAGTTGCTGCTATGGCTCGTACGATGCTGATAGAATCAGGGATGAGCAAGGGTTTCTGGCCCTATGCCTTCTTGACTGCTTCGTACCTTCGAAATCGGTTACCCACAAAGACGAAAGATGGAAAGACTCCGTATGAGCTTTTCTATCAGCGCGTCCCCGAGGTGTCCCACCTCCGCGTCTTTGGGTGTATAGCCTATGTAACCCTACTAGATGGGAAGAAGCGGGGGAAATTAGATCCTAAGAGTATCCAGGGTAGACTGGTGGGGTATAGTGTGGTGTCGAAGGCCTACCAGGTCTGGATTCCAAAGTTGCACAAAGTGATTGAGGCTCGTGACGTGACCTTTTTTGAGGGCACTGGCCCAGTGCCCGTCGATGGGCAATTGGTGTATGATGGGAGTTCTTTTGCTTCTGGTTCTCCCTTGGCCGTCACTGAGGGGCGTACTGAACCGGCAGCATTAGAATATCTTCTACAGGACTCAGGGCAGATGGAAACAGATGTGGGAGCAGTTTTCCATATGAACCTACGTTCTCGGCAGGCTGCTGCCCCCAATGTCTCCCCTGTTTTTGTGCCTGACACTAAGACTGCGGAAATTATTCCGACTCGCTGCCTTCCATTCTCTATCCTCCCACCCTCTGTCCTGGCTGTTAGTGATTTAAGGGGAGAAGGTGGAGCTAGCGGCCTAGATAAAATTGTAGAGACTCCTTTCCTTGTTAGTGGTAACCCATTGTTCGAGCCTGAGGTTCTGCAGCTTCCTATTGCTCGGGATGAGCAACTGCCTAGTGACTTAGGTAATGTTGACTCTAGTGATACAGCCAGTGATTCTACTCTAGCGTCTGCTATGAGCATGCCAGCCCCAGGTTGGATTGGGTTAGGTGATGTAGGAGATGCGCCAGACGTTCGACGTCCAGAGCTACCTCCTGGGAGAGTGATACAATCACTGCTCTCAAAGGTTACACCTCGGGAGCCTCGTCCACCCCCTCTTCCTTCTGCTCTTGGAGTTAGATCAAGTGGGAGGATGCGTGGGGAGGTTCCTGAGTTTGGTTTATTAGATGAATCGGTATTGAAGCGATACCCTTCAGTGCCAGATGTTACGGTTCCTGATGTTTTAGTTCCTTCCCCTTCTCCTTCTATTGCTGGTGATACTTCTGATGACGTGGAGCGATCCCCTCCATCCCCGTCTGTTGATGGTTCTGCAGAAGAGGTACCAGAACCAGTTGGTGCTGCTTTTATCTCCATCCAGTGTGAGCTTTCTTATGCTCAAGCTATAGCGCTCGATAACCCTGAGAGGGAAGAGTGGCAGCTAGCAATGAGAGATGAAATCGCTTCCCTCGAGGGTCATGGTACTTGGATTCTGGAGCCTCATCCTGGGGATGAGTACAGACTTATGTCTGCCAGATGGTTATTTACTAAAAAGTTGGGTAAGGATGGAAGAGTGGAGCGCTACAAAGCGCGTTTTGTGGCTAGAGGTTACATGCAGCGTCCTGGTATTGAGTACGACCAGACTTTTGCTCCGGTCACCTCTAAAGCGACTTTGAGGGTGTTACTTGCAGGTGTTGTTCATCGTAAGATGTTCTCCAGGCAAATTGATGTGAAGACTGCATTCCTTCATGGAGTGATAGATCCCAACCTCAAATTGTACTTGAGGCAGCCTGACGGCTTCATCAAGGTTGGGCCTAATGGAAAACCCCTGGTTTGTCGCATTGTGAAGAGCTTGTATGGATTGAAGCAGGCCCCTAGAGCTTGGCATGACAATGTCCTGCAGGTTCTTCGCCTTGCAGGTTTCCGACCGACGCTCTCTGATCCAGCACTTTTTGTGCGCCTGGATGCTGATGGCCTGTGGTCCTGGGTCCTGACATATGTCGACGACTTTTGGATTGCTGTTGATGAGCTCGTGCTCTATGATGCACTTATTACCATCTTGCGTAATAACGGGTGGGTTATTACAGAAATGGGAGTACCTGAACAGTTCCTCTCTTTGGACTGTAATGTTACCCTTGATGATGAGGGGCGGTGTGTGAAGATTGTACTCAGTCAGCATAATGCTATTAATGGGATGGTTGAGCGGTTCAAGCTTAATGCAGGGGAAGAGAAGTTGAAGGCTACGTCTGAGGTGCCCATGGTGTCTAAGTCAGTTACAGTTCATGCCATTGGCAGTCCTGTTCTACCTAACAACACTTTGTACGCATCTCTGGTTGGTAGCCTCATCTACTTGTCCACGTGCACAAGACCTGATATTGCTTTTGCTGTTAGTCAACTTTCTAGATTCACAGCAGCACCTACTCAGGCTCACTGGAATGCAGCTCTGAGGGTTCTGGTGTACCTTCGCAAGCATACTTATATTGGTATTGCCTACACTCATGACCCAAAATTTGAGCTCCTTGCTTACAGTGATGCATCTTTTGGTGAGGATCCGGAGGACAGGAGATCTCAAACTGGTCTTGCTTTTCTAGCTTCTGGTGGAATTGTCAATTGGGTATCCAAGCGACAAATCACCCCTGCAGTTAGTACTGGGGAAGCTGAGTATCAAGCTTTGGCTGGTTGTGCGAGGGAAGTTCAGTGGCTCAAGCATCTTAGGGTAGACCTGGGATTGCCTGTTCACTTGATTACTATCAAATGTGATGCCACGGTAGCTCTGTCCTGGACAGAGGACTACAAGCTTGAAAGCAAGGCTAAACACATAGATATAATGCATCACTACATCAAGGATTTGGTTCTAAGCCAGCGCATCGGTGTTACTAAGGTGCATACCTCCTTGCAGTTGGCTGATACTTTCACTAAGCCTCTCCCCGCAGAGGTTTTTTGGAGTATGAATGGTATGCTTGGTTTGGTCAAGTACAAGCTTCGCCCTAGGTTTATTGATTTACAGTGATTTTTATGCAGTTCAGGTTTGTGCTCTCTGCGGGAGTCGCGGGTTTCGATGCCCACCTGCGGTGATTTCAGAATATTAATTTGCTTCAGGTCTACTGCCCCTTGCTTCACCTCGAGTGTTGTACGACTCCAATCCTGTAGCGATGGTGAATGGGTATGTAGTTTGTATAGACCTGTCGCACTGGATTTTGGGGGTTGATTTTACCTCGAGTCTGTCAGCTGTACTACTAGGACACGAGTGCCTTAATGGCATCTGATCAGATGCCAATAAGGCACTGCCTTAATGGTATCTGATCAGATGCCAATAAGGCACTCGTGTCCTAGTAGTACAGCTGACAATATTGCATGTCCCGGGAGGAGAACAAATTACCCAGAGGTTCCACTAATCCACAGCCAAACTTTTCCGGTTATTGTCTTACGCTGGGAGCAACTTAGTACTGATCAGACCCGCAACCCACCTGTGTACCGCGACCTTCTGGGGAGGATTGAACCCCCCCGTTTTCCTCCCGAGTCAGGCATTATGTCAGCGTTTACTACTAGGACACGAGTGCCTTATTGGTATCTGAATCAGATGCCATTAAGGCACTCGTGTCCTAGTAGTACAGTTCTGGTCATGACTACCTCGCTGGTAGATCTGTTTGGAATTATTATTATTTTTGTTTGATTTCCCCTCTTTTGGGTAGAAATTGCACCTGGTTTTGGGATTGTTACACCTGTGGTCCAAGGATGGAGCCTGCAAGGTCTGAGTAACTGTTTTACCTCTTTTAGCCCTGATTGGCTTAAATAGAGGTTGCTTCAGTTAGGTGGAGAGTGGTACTATTCTGCGCTCTTTCCCCTCCCTAGATGAACATTTAGGTTGCTTAAATCTTAGAATGATATTGGAAGTATCGGTGTCGCCCTTGAGGATGTCTCTCTCTCTTAGATTTATTTTCTGCTTGCTTTTGAGTTTCAGATTTCTTTTTCGAAGTTTATTGTTAAAGGTTTGAAAGTATAATTTCCTTGACAGTTAGAACAGGTGGAGTGTCAGCTTTAGCTGTTCGTTGGTTCTACCTGTCCTATTGGCTACGCAACCTATCGCGTCTGTCCTTCCCCGTAACCTAAGGGTTCCGGGGTTTGCCGTCAGGACTCCTCTCTCAAGAGGCGTCCCTCGGCTCTTTTAACTGTCCAGTTGTCTAAACACTTCGTTCCTGGTCTCCTCACGTCCCCTGAACTCTGTCATGCAGTAGACAAGCAAAAAAATGTATCATGCCGTCAGATGGTTTCATATCTGGTTGCAGTATACGCAAAAAACAGCCATGTATTGGCATCGGGGTGACGTCCTATCAAGTTTCACGGGCCAATAGAGTGTACATACTAATGCATGACTGCCAGACTCTAATGCAGACAATGCATGCCTATGACGTCTGATGCCAGAACACCTTTGATGAAGCTGAAGAAGTTGATGAAGCTGAAGAAGCTGGTTGTAGCGGGATTCCTCCCCCCTCACCTGCCAAGAAAGCGCCGTATGGATGAAAGTGCCGTACAGAAGAGGGACAAGTGTGAGAGGGGGTTAGGAGATGACGCTGGCAACGTCCGAAATGGACCGGCAGCAGCGAATCTAAGAAATCCTAGCTGCCGCATGGCGCACGCTAGCTCCAGGCGCAGGCGCTTGAGAAGTGGGGAGCAAGCAGGGGAGCAAGCCTTGCTCCCCCTTGAAGGGGGGAGATGCTCGCAACCTCGGAACTTTGAAAAATATTTGCCCAATGATGCGAACAGCTTCCTTTCATTCTTCCACACTTCTGCGCATTTGCGCTCGATCATCAAACACGTAATTATTGTCGCTGCCAAGCTCTTTATCACGTCAACTGCATTTTAAACTGCATAAAACGCTTAGTATGCTCCACACTATGGTTCCCCAAGGATTGCACGGGGGTACTTGTTGGTGGAAGGCGTTGAGCAGCCCAGAGTGGCCGAGAAGCCCGAGGCGCGTCGCAACTCGCAAGCCTAAAATCGCGGAGAGTGTTGGCTATCGGAGCGACAGGTATCACCAGAATCGAGTGCAGCGGACCGAAGCCTGGGTTTACGACATGGCCAGGGGCCAGTTAGGGGGGCTCTGCCCCCCCCCCCCCCACCCCCCCCCCACCCCCAGACGGGGGGGGGGGCTCCGCCAAAAAACATGCAACAATCAAATCAAATCAGCTGCATTCCATCCCCAATCCACCAGGACATGTCATTAAACTGTCAAACATACCTGTGATCACATTCTGTGCTTGGGAATGTGGTGGACCAGTGCTCAGGCTACAGACCAGTACTGTGCCTACTATCTTGTACTAGTGGCAACACCATTCGAACTCAATCCCTGGTTTGCGGTGCCTCTTGTTCGTGTTGGGAGACCCACCTACTGGGGTGAAATTCCCTTCGTAACTAAGGAGAAGAAAAATTGCGCTCCATTCCCACTCCATTTGTTTTGAAGGTGTGAAAGGACTTTCACCCCAGTAGGTGGGTCTCCCTACAGAAACCAGCGACACTTAGGGTTCAGTTCGAATGGCGTTGCCACTCCTACAAAAGAGTAGGCGCACTATGTTCGTTTGGTCGTGGGTTGGGCGGGCCTGCTGCCCAGAAAAAAGTGGGCGCCTTATATGTGTTCCATATAAGGCGCCCACTTTTTCTGGGCAGTTGGCCCGCCCAACCCACGACCAAACGAACATTCACCACTACCCCTGTTCACCACTACCCTAAACCCTAAACCCTAAACCCGACCCTCAACCAAACGAACAATCACCACTTCCCCCATTGAACACATTAAGTTAACAGAATAAACACATAAACTCCCGAAATGATGTATGGCAACTTTGAAGGAGTCAAATTGATCACAGTCCAGTCCTGTACAGAGGGTAACCTACACATGTATATATCCTTTTCCCCGTATTTGGTACTCTGGAATTGGTAGACAGTTGGCAGATCTCCTCCTATGGGTCGAGGGTCGGTATCTCTTATACTCCTTTGGGTCGAGGGTTGGTACTCTTTTGTAGGAGTGGCAACGCCATTCAAACTGAATCTTCGTTCGATTGTGTACGTTTGTGTACGGAGACCCACCTCCTAGGGTGAAATACCTTTCACAACTTTTTTTAAAAAGGGCAGCGAAGGGTTGGCTGAAAAAACATGTGGACATCTAAGTCAATTATATCTGGCTACTCCTCGTTGGAGTTGTTCACTTAGTGACATGGTCAGACTTTTGTAAGCAAAGGAATCAGAGCCTCTATGTAGCACGAAGGTGATCCTACTAGTGGGCTGACTCGACCAATTCCACCCCCAGGTGTCTTCAACTTTCGACAGGCCAGCTACCGACTTGGCTCAACCGACTCCAACCGACTCAAACTTTGGCGACCCATATCTTGTCGAAACCTTGCTCCGTCGGAAAGTTAGGCCTGGCTTCCAGTTTCTACTGGTGCCCTCTTTCCGCCACCCAAGCTTCAACATTTGTGTCAACGAAACGCACGACCTGGTAGCTTTTGGGGTGCTACTAGCATCTTCGGGCCTTTTGGGGCTCTTATTTTGTATTCCTTGCTTCTCGTAGAGACGATGGGACAGAGGCACGGTAAGCAATGACACAGTTGTTGCACAGTGTTGAGATAAAGGCAATGGCAAACTTGCTAGAACTTAATAGCATTAGGGGCCGGCGGCCTCAGGGCCAGCCGGTGTTAGGCGCCCTAGCTGGCTGGTGGTACCAGCCTGCTAGCAGGCTGACGGTCCAGGTTCGCAGACCTATCAACTGCAACTGGGACAGGAATTCCAAAAAGAATCAAGACGACTTAGCGCTCTCTCTAAACACTCTCTCTCCTTGCGGGAGAGGGGCCCACCCCTAACCCCCCCCCTTCTTATTTATTAGGTGGAGCCCCTCTTTTTTAAAAAGCCCCTGCAGGTTTGAGTTGTTTTCTGGTTAGCTTGCCTCCTTATATTCTGGACCCAGCATTACGAAGACCTGGGCGTTTTAATGAAACTATCTCTCTTCCATTAATTCCTAATTTATTTGGCCGTTGGGAAATTTTAAAAATGGTTTGGCCCTGAGGGCTTTAGGTGGGTAGCATAGGATGACCTTAAAGATGGGCTTCAAGCCCATATTATACTGGGTGTTAATTGTTCAAAATTAATATTAATATATATATAATATATAATATTATGGCCGGGTGTAACCGTATACAAGAGAAGTATGGTACGACCTGAAAGGCGTACCATAACATCTAACGACCCCCCCAAAAGGCTCAAGCGTAGCACCTCCGAAGCAGGAAGGAATATAATTAAGCACTCGTGCTCTGCATACCGGTATAACCTTCAAGAAAACCCGTGGGTGTCGCACGGGGACTTGGAACTGGTAGACAGTGAGCAGCTTATAGTTGGCTGAAAACCATGTAACAATTAAATTAAATTCTATCTGGCCACCCCTGGTTGGAGTTTTACACATGGTTGCAAGGTGCATATGGTGTCATGGTGTTTAGGGTTCAGTTCATCGATGCCTTTTCTTCTTAGCCCTTCCTCTCACGGTTGGGCAAGCCCCTTAAGCCTATTCAGCCTACCCCTGGTTGAACTTGTACACAAGGTTTCAGAAGAATAAGAAAAATGATGATTTGTCCTCGTTTACATTTCCCGGGATATGCTTTTTAACTGCCAAAGATGGCGAGCAGCCAAATTGCTGGCTGAAGCTATGTAACCAAGTTCAAGTTCAAATACAAATGGTAGTAATGATACATGCAAACGTATGTCACATAAATACATACATACATACATACATACATACATACATACATACATACATACATACATACATACATACATACATACATACATACATACATACATACATACATACATACATACATACATACATACATACATACATACATACATACATACATACATACATACATACATACATACATACATACATACATACATACATACATACTATGGTATGGTATATATACATACATACTTACTATGGTATGTACATACATGTCACGTTCATACATGGAGGTTTAAGTACCCAAGTGACACCAATGCAGTTAGAGACATCCCTGATGAGAGAAGGGTTGGCTTTAAACGCCTCCGATACCAAAAATGGTTCGCAGCCAACAGCAATGATGAGAATGGCTTGATTCCCTTTACATCCGCCTTACATAAGCAGGATCAGATTCGTTCTATAGCACAGTTTAGAATGGGTTCCCATTGGCTGAACACAGAAAGAATGAGGGTGGTGGATAGAGCACACATCCCTCGCTCAATGAGACACTGTCAAATGTGTGGGTTCCAAAAAACTGAGGATGAAATGCATATGTTTGAGTGCCCTTTTTATAATGATATTCGCCTCCGCTACCAGAATCTGTTTACAGATATTTATAGGCATGTCCATGAGGATACCGACTTAACCGTATGGAATGTGGAATTCTGCGATTCCACATTCAGAACCTTTATGAATGGAAATGGCACTAAGTCTTTTTGGAGCAACCTAGCCGACTATCTTTCTACTTGTAGAAGAGCAAGACAGGAAGCCCTGGACTGCTTAGTGGCACCGTAATTTATTATCCCTTTTTTTTCTTCTTGAGACTTCTCATTTGTTAGCTTCTTACCTCCGCCACTGTAAGTGGTTGAGATCTGGGTCCTGCTCTAAGGGGTTTAATACCTACGCCACCAAAACGGTGGTTGGGAGTTTGGTTTGTTTGTCCTCGACACACCCCTGATGTAATGGGGTTTTTTGCTTTGTGGGTGCTTTTTCTTTTTGTTTAAAGCACAGAGTCTCATACACCCTCGCGGTGTCAAGTAGACTTTAACATGTAATGTAATGTAATGTATACATACATACTATAATATGTACATACATGCCAGATCCATACATTATATGCTATGACATGTGTATACAAACATTTAATGTACATGCAGACGTATGTCACGTACGTGCATACTTCGGTCAGTGTGATGAATGATAAAGTAACACCATACGTTTGGTGGTTGCCCCCAGTGAAAGCAAACAGGCTGCCCCCCTCATCCTTACGCCTCGTAATAAGGCGTCCTATTTATTTATTTACTATCCCTTATTTATTTTACTATCCCTTTTTTATTTATTTATTATCCCTTTTTTTTCTTAATTTATTATCCCTTTTTTTTCTTCTTGAGACTTCTCATTTGTTAGCTTCTTACCTCCGCCACTGTAAGTGGTTGAGATCTGGGTCCTGCTCTAAGGGGTTTAATACCTACGCCACCAAAACGGTGGTTGGGAGTTTGGTTTGTTTGTCCTCGACACACCCCTGATGTAATGGGGTTTTTTGCTTTGTGGGTGCTTTTTCTTTTTGTTTAAAGCACAGAGTCTCATACACCCTCGCGGTGTCAAGTAGACTTTAACATGTAATGTAATGTAATGTAATGTAATGTAATTTACAACATTGTTGCATACATATTTATTTATTAACAACTATGTTGCATACATATTTATTTACAACTTTGTTGCATACATATTTATTTATTTGCAACATTGTTGCATACATATTTATTTACAACTTTGTTGCATACATATTTATTTATTCGCAACATTGTTGCATACAAAGTTGCTTTCAGAGTGTTGGCTAGCGTTTTCCCGTCATGGTTGGGCAAGTCCCTTAAGCCTAATTGGTCTACCCCTGGACTATTAAGTAATAACTAACTAGAGATTTTGCCAGCCTGTCAAGTCCTTGCAACAGGGCAGGGGCCAAGCTAGTGACCTGTAAAAGTCTTTAAACTTCGTCGGTATTTAGTACTTCTTTGAGGGTCGTTTGAAACAAAGAAAATCCTGTTTGAATTGTTCGTTTGATTCATTCTTAGATTCAATCGGAGATAACCTTGATTCAATCGATCTTTGTTTCCTGTTTGAATCAGTCGGCCATCAAACCTACCGATTGAGATCCGTTTGAAACAAGGTTGGTTGTTTCAAACATGACTCAAACCATGTTCAAATAGATCTTAATTAAGCCGTCATCAACGTGCCCCTTGAAAAAGGTTTGAAACAAGGTTGGTTGTTTCAAACATGACTCAAACCATGTTCAAATAGATCTGTTTTTTCGTAAAGCAATGCAAGCACTGAAGACTGAGGGCGCATATTTGGACAGCAGGACTCTTCGATCTTTGTTACAGAAATTGAAAGCACCATAATGAATGAATCCTTAGATAGTTAAACATGATAGTAATTAGTGATTGAAGAGCTAGATATATATGCTACTAAGGAAGTGCAGTTGGCCACGAAGTAGTTCCTCAAGTACGAATTGACGAAACTCCAGCATGCTGTGCTTCTTGTTCATCAACGACATCGTCTTCAGCCTCAAGGTCATAAGCATCCAGGCGTTCTGACGCGAGACCAGTCGCAAGAGTGAGACCTGCAGACAAATGTTCGTTGGTGAGCGTTAGTTGAGATACATTGGCAGCAATGCGCATTCTTCCGACTTTCAAATAGCAGCCATGGTTCAAACCAAATTCGCTATCTGAATGCGCACCTGTTTTGCACCTCGAGCATTGGAACTCTTGCGGCTCCATGATGAGCTGGACGATAGGTCGACTTGCTGCAGCTGCCTTAATGCCTGCGGAACAACTCGAAAAAGCGAGTCAGTCAAAGTTGAGACAAATTCTGGTCAAGTAAGGCACCACTTGACGAGACGCAAAACGCAGTACCTTAACCGCACGCGCGGGGGCGGAGAAGCAGGTCGCTACAGTCTTGGGTTGAAGCACAACAATTCCCAAAGCAAAGTACCGCTGAAGCAAAGTGCTCGCGCGTGTAGGTATTGACGGATCTCAGAAGTAATTCGGGAATGGCTGAAGCTATGAAAGCAAGCTCAGTCCAAGTTAATTCAAGGAAAGCAGGCAGCATGTCGCTATCTGACTGCGCACCTGTTTCACACCTCGAGCATTGGAACTCTTGCGGCTCCATGATAGGTCATTTTGCTGCAGCTGCCTTAATGCCTGCGACACAACTCTGGTCAAGTAAGGCACCACTTGACGAAACGAAAAATGCAGTACCTTAACCGCACGCGCCGGCGTGGGCGGAGAAGAAGGTCGCTACAGTCTTGAGTTGAAGCACAACCATTCCCAACGCAAAGTGCCGCGGAAGCAAAGTGCTCGCGCATGTAGGTATTGACGGATTTAGGAAGCAATTCGGGAATGGCTGAAGCTATGAATAGATCAGTCCAAGTTAATTCAAGGAAAGCAGGCAGCATGGTGCGCTATTCTGCAGGAATATCGCTGAGTCGAGAACCAATTGACGCGCAGTGAACAGTGAAAGCTTGCACAGCCGCTAAGTTGAAGCGCTAACCCATTGCGCTGACCAGTTTGAACTGTACAGCATGCAGTACCGCCGTAACCGCACGCGCATGGGCGGAGAAGCAGGTCGCCATATTTGAATCGGATTCTCGGGGCCTGCGCCTGCGGTGCATGCGGGATCTGCGTCGCAGGACCTAGACCTAGACAACCCTGATGGGGGTCATGCTAATCAAACCTGATGAACAATGGGGGATAATGATCCCGAAACTTCTCATGTACCCAAATATGATTATTCCGATTCTGGAAAACAAAAGATCATAACCAGATTCAAAGGGACGAGGAAGTTCTGAGCTTAGAGAACTGGTTACAGATCCGTGCCTTTCGAACAGCGACCAGTTGGGACCCTGCACACCAGTAGGCTATCCTCCACTATGATAATGGTTTCTAAACTTCTCATGTACCTATATATGATTATTTAGATTCAGGAAAACAAAAGATCATAACCAGATTCGAAGGGACGAGGAAGTTCTGAGCTTAGAGAACTGGTTACAGATCCGTGCCTTTCGAACGGCGACCAGTTGGGACCCTGCACGCCAGTAGGCTATCCTACACCTAGATAATGGTTTCTAAACTTCTTAGGTACCTATATATGATTATATCGATTCAGGAAAACAAAAAATCATAACCAGAATCGAAGGGACGGGGAAGTTCTGAGCTTAGAGAACTAGTTACAGATCCGCGCCTTTCGAACAGCTACCAGTTGGGACCCTGCACGCCAGTAGGCTATCCTACACTACGATAATGGTTTCTAAACTTCTTAGGTACCTATATCTGATAAATTAGATTCAGGTATACAAAATGTCATAACCAGATTCGAAGGGACGGGGAAGTTCTGAGCTTAGAGAACTGGTTACAGATCTGCGCCTTTCGAACAGCGCAGATCGGTAACTACTGATTTAAACTCAGAACTTCCTCGTTCCTTCGAATCTGCTTCTGATCTTTGGTTTTCCTGAATCGGACTGATCACATATAGGCACCTGACAAGTTCAGGGACCATTTTCCTACTGTAGGATAGTTTATGGGGTTCAGGATCTCAACTGGTTACGGTTTAAAGAGCGCAGATCGGTAACTACTGATGTAAACTCAGAACTTCCTCGTTCCTTCGAATCTGCTTCTGATCTTTGGTTTTCCTGAATCGGACTGATCACATATAGGCACCTGACAAGTTCAGGGACCATTTTCCTACTGTAGGATAGCCTATGGGGGTCAGGATCTCAACTGGTTACGGTTTAAACAGCGCAGATCGGTAACTACTGATTTAAACTCAGAACTTCCTCGTTCCTTCGAATCTGCTTCTGATCTTTGGTTTTCCTGAATCGGACTGATCACATATAGGTACCTGACAAGTTCAGGGACCATTTTCCTACTGTAGGATAGTTTATGGGGTTCAGGATCTCAACTGGTTACGGTTTAAACAGCGCAGATCGGTAACTACTGATTTAAACTCAGAACTTCCTCGTTCCTTCGAATCTGCTTCTGATCTTTGGTTTTCCTGAATCGGACTGATCACATATAGGCACCTGACAAGTTCAGGGACCATTTTCCTACTGTAGGATAGTTTATGGGGTTCAGGATCTCAACTAGTTACGGTTTAAAGAGCGCAGATCGGTAACTACTGATGTAAACTCAGAACTTCCTCGTTCCTTCGAATCTGCTTCTGATCTTTGGTTTTCCTGAATCGGACTGATCACATATAGGCACCTGACAAGTTCAGGGACCATTTTCCTACTGTAGGATAGTTTATGGGGTTCAGGATCTCAACTGGTTACGGTTTAAAGAGCGCAGATCGGTAACTACTGATGTAAACTCAGAACTTCCTCGTTCCTTCGAATCTGCTTCTGATCTTTGGTTTTCCTGAATCGGACTGATCACATATAGGCACCTGACAAGTTCAGGGACCATTTTCCTACTGTAGGATAGTCTATGGGGGTCAGGATCTCAACTGGTTACGGTTTAAACAGCGCAGATCGGTAACTACTGATTTGAACTCAGAACTTCCTCATTCCTTCGAATCTGCTTCTGATCTTTGGTTTTCCTGAATCGGACTGATCCCATATGGGTACCTAACAAGTTCAGGGACCATTTTCCTACTGTAGGATAGTCTATGGGGGTATGTTATAAACATGTTTTATTACATTGATGACCTCTTTGACATATATTCCAAAGCATCCCTTATTCATATCTAAGTCTATCTAACTTAAAGGAAGTACGGTATGCAAAGATTTGAATAGTTATTCATTAAATAATGCAGTTGTATTCACTGCTGAAATTGGGCCGAAATACCTACGGTTAATAAGCAATATAGCCCCTTGTGCTAACCGTATATTCCCTTTCCTACCCTTGCTGGCCCTTCACCGTTGGTTCCTCTCTTCCCTGTTCCAATAAATCCGGGACGCGAACTGTTGTAGTGCTAGCTGGACTGTTGTTCCAAGCAACCGTGTACCGTACTCCTGTCCGGCTCTCAGCTGTCCCCGCGCCCAGTAGAAGATCCCTGGCAACGGAGCCCACGCACGCCAAACCCCTGAACCCACAAACTGAACCGGCCAAGTGCAATTCGAGCCACCAGATTGTAAACTCGCATTCTGAACGCTACGCTACGATCCTCCTCTTCCTCTTTTTTTCTTCACTTCGACTGGAGACAACTACTAACGAGGCAACGATCACAAGGCATACATGCATCGGTGAGCAGCCCTGGTCGCCAACTGCATCTTGGCCTTGTGATCGTTGCCTCGTTAGTGCAAGCTGCTCCTCGTAGTTACACGAGGCTAGTTCGACAAATTGTACAAGATTTCGGAAATTACAGAATCCAAGCAGGGGCAAATTTGGCCCTTCAGGAAGCGACAGAGGCCTACTTGGTGGGCCTCTTCGAGAACACTTATCTGGCGGCTATACATGCCAAGCGGGTAACCATTATGCCCAAGGATATGCAGGTGCGCTATCTACAGGGGTTGGGGGTGGGGTGGGGGGTGGGTGGGCGGGGTGGGGGGTAAGAGTTGGATCCACACAAAATATGCTGCAGCTTCTGAGCAGATCCCTAGGTGGGCAGTTGGCCTTTGGTAAAAATATGCTGCAGCTGCTGGGACCCGTACACGACAAAACACAACAGTACACTACACTACACTACACAACAGTACACAACACTATACAACACTACACAACACTACACAACACTACACAACACTATAGAACAAGGGGGTTGGGAGGGGGATGGGGGGGGGGGGGGGGGGGGGGGGGACTGAGCTACTTGAAACACTCACTCATTCACTAACTTTGATGTCTGTTTCCACTTGCAGCTCGCTCGGAGGATTCGAGGGGAGCGAAACTAGGACTTGGCAAGAAGTTGTGGTGAGTTATGCTTTCATGCCTGAACCACCCTCATGTAACTAACTATAAATGCATGTTACTTATCAATAATATCTAAAGGGCTTATTCGCTGAAAACCTACCCATACTGTATCCCTATAAGCGCCCTTGAGGCGGCTTCGACAGAAATGGCGGGAGATGCGATTTGCCTTGCATGGGGTATGCCTTAACCACCTCTCATGTACACTTCTTAATGCATTTACTGTATCAATAATCAGAATATGGCTTAAGGCTGAACTACACAACTGTAGCCCATGCGCCTTGAGCTGGCTTGCTACGAATGGCGGAGATGCGATTTTCCTTGGTAGGTATTGCCTTACCCACCCTCATGTAAAACTTATTTATGCATGTTTCTGTCAATAATATCATAATATGGCTTAGCTGAACTCAACCATACTGTATGCCCGATACGCGCCCATTGAAGCTGCTTGCTACAGATGGGCGGCGATGCGATTTTGGCCTTGTATGTATGCCTGAAACCACCCTCATGTAACAACTTAATTAATGCATGTTACTTATCAATAATATCATAATATGGCTTAGCTGAACCTACCCATACTGTAGCCCGATAAGCGCCCTTGAGGCTGCTTGCTACATAATGGGCGGGAGATGCGATTTGCCTTGTATGGTATGCCTGAACCACCCTCATGTAACAACTTAATTAATGCATGTCAGTAATAAAAAATATGGCTTAGCTGCACCTGCCCATTATGTAGCCGCATAAGCGCCCTTGAGGCTGCTTGCTACAAAATGGGTGGTCAATGCGTTTAGCCATGTATGCATCCACCACCCTCTGCACACACTTAAGTCACCAACATGATAAGTGCAGCACATTCTAAGCAGCATTATCTTACTCATTCTAATGTTTTTCCCTTGCAGGTCATTCATGAATGCTGGCTGTTGGGAGCAAGTAAAGGACGAATATGCAGTAGTGGAGCTGCCTGGAAGCTGCCATCATGTGGTGCCAAGCTTAGCCAATGGGATATTAAGGCATGTTAGTGCCCTGAATATATAGTAGCATGGAGCAGTAATCATAGGGTGACTTTAGTTTGGGTTTTGTTTATGAGGGTTTAAAGGTACTGCCTGTCCTTGTTGACCAGGACAGGCAGTACCTTTAAACCCTCATACAAAAAACCCAAAAATTTAATTTGAAATTTCAAGCACAGCAGTAGATAGGCCTATTATCCCTTCCACCACCTTGGACAATAGCCGGGCCTGGTAGTTGACAATATACAGCCTTCTTGTGCGATACCCACGAGAGCACTGTATTGTATTCATCAATTGTGCGATACCCACAACGATGAATACTTTCCCTACAACTGAATTAGACCTAACTTCCAGCCAGCTCCATTAGGTTGTACAGCTTCCAGCCATGGGTTGTACAGCTTCCAGCTAGCTCCTTAGGTTGTAGAACTTCCAGCCAGCTTCAATAGACTTTCACTTTGTGTGACAGGTTGTACAGCTTCTAGCCAGATCCATTAGGTTGTACAGCTTCCAGCCAGCTGCATTAGGTTGTACAGCTTCTAGCCAGCTCCATTAGGTTGTAGAGCTTCCAGCCAGCTCCATTAGACTTTCACTTGTGTGGCAGGTCGTAAAGCTTCCACCCAGCTCCACTAGGTTGTACAGCTTCCAGCCAGCTCCATAAGACTTTCACTTTGTGTGCCAGGTTGTATAGCTTCCAGCCAGCTCCATTAGGCTGTCTCTCTGTATATTAGGTTGTTGTGTAGCTTCGAGCCAGCTAAGCCGTCCTCAGCAGGAAAATTAAATATATGATACCAATTTGTTTTCTGGCATTATATTTGTTTCCTTTCTTGTAAAAGTTTCTTTCCTACCATTGTCCAAAGTGCGAGTACTTAAACACGCACACACACCCTACTTGGGCTGTTTCCAAACTCCTACATTCAACTTCAACTTGGTTACATAGCCAGACTTCAACTTGGTTACATAGCCAGACTTCAACTTGGTTACGTAGCCAGACTTCAACTTGGTTACATAGCCAGACTTCAACTTGGTTACATAGCCAGTTGTGACACTTGAGATTACAGCCATCATCTTGCTAGCACCTACACCCCACCCTAGATTTTTGTCTAGCCAATGAAAGCACAACTAATGTACTACAAGGTACGGATTTGTGCCGGTTATCGCTAGGCGCTCGCCCGCCTCGGATTCAAAGCTTCCTACCTCTCGGCAGCCTACATATGGGAGCTTAGCTACATTTCGAAGTGCAATATCTTCGACCACCTTGAATTCCGTTTGATATTGTCTTGATTGACTTCCGTCTGATTCAATGAATAAGCTGCTTGAATTGAATCACTGATTCAAACTGTTTTCAAGGTACCCTGATTCAAGGGGAAAACCGCTTGATAGGGGTTCATTGATTCAAACCAGTTGATTCAAACGATTTCAAAGGTCTGCCTAAATACCGACGTTTATAATCCGCATAGTTACACCAGGGAGCTAACTATGCGGGGGGTTAGGATATAGTTTTCTTGCACGGGGGGACTCGGCATTGGAAGGCAGTGAGTAGCCCAGAGTTGGCTAAAAAACATGTAACAATCCAATCCAATCCGAGCTATTGATGTCAGCCAGTCATGGATTCGAAGCTACTTTGTGCGCGCTCCCTGGTTTCTGTGGGTATCGCACCGCGGGACTTGAGAGAGTACAGGTGTGTGTGTATGTATGTATGTGTGTGTGTGTGTGTGTGTGTGTGTGGGTGTGGGGGGGGGGGGGGGGTCAGGGTAAGTAGGTGCGTGTGTGTGATGCCCCAGACATGTTGCTTCCGTGGGTATCGCACCGTGGAACTTGAGAGAGTACAGGTGTGTGTGTGTGTGTGTGCGGGGGGGGGGGGGGGGGGGGGGGGGGGTCAGGGTAAGTAGGTGTGTGTGTGATGCCCCAGGCATGTTGCTTCCGTGGGTATCACAGGGACGATTTTTATTCTGCAGACAGCAAGAAGTCTGACGGCGTAATGATAACGCCTGGTAGGGCGTGGTGTTAAGGGAGCCCCGTCTTATGGCGGTAGGGAACGAGCTGCTAATTTAACTGGACCAAGCTACCATGGCAGTTGACAGCATGCCCCCTGGTTTCCGTGGGTATCGCACGGTGGGACTTGGAATCAGAAGGTGGTGGGCAGCTCAGAGTTGGCATAAGTCAATTAAATTAAATTAAATTCTTGTGACGTCAGCTGTAACACTGCCGGCTCTCCTGGAGAGCACCAAGCTAAAGGGATCAGACCATAGTCCATCGTTTCTTTTTTTAGCTACAAGTAGCAGCTGGAGGGGGTGGGGGTGGAAGTGTGTGTGTGGGGGGGGTGTAGGGTGGGGTGGGGTGAGTGGTGAGTGTTGTGTTGACTTTGTCCCTTTAGCCTATGAGCCTATTTGGCCTACCCCTGGACTTTAACATACGTGGCCCAGTGGCTGGCTAATGGGGCTGGCTGGAAGCTGCTGCAAGTAGCAAGCAAATGAAACAGTAGGCTGTCTGTGTTATGTGTACTGTGTACCTTCAGCCTATTTGGCCTACCCCTGGACTTTGACATGCGTGACCCAGTGGCTGGCTTATGGAGCTGGCTGGAAGCTGCTGCAAGTAGGAAGCAAATGAAACAGTAGGGTGTCTGTGTTGTGTGTACTTTGTCGCTTAAGCCTATTTGGCCTACCCCTAGACTCGAACATACTTAAGTATCAGCACTGAGAATTGAAGGTCTAGATGGAGCACGAGCTAGGAGTTCCTCCAACGATCTCACCCACTTGCCCCTCCCCCGTACTTACATCCCCCCCACCCCAGGGATTTCCCGACCCCGCTACATATAGCTATCGCGACTGTAGACCCCGTTTTGGCCCCAAATTGCTGTTATAAAGAACCCCAAAATATGGTCCTAAATGACCCTAAAAAGCTATTAAAAACACTGTCCCTGGAGGAGGCCTAAAACCATTAAGCTAGAAAAAACCCACTTTCTGATTTGAAAAATAAATCCCTGTCTCACCCCGTCTTTTCGGCTCATGATCCTTAAGTCTTGTTGGATTCCGAGAAACCTCTGGCTTGTATTCCAAAGAAGTCATTGTAAACTGATCTTACTCTTTCCCCCCCCCCCCGGCGTCCCCAATCGCCGTATCTCCATCCAAGACCTTCTGATGCTCCCACTCACTACTACTGGACAGCTTCTACTATTCTTCAAGTCCCAGAATACTAGCTAGGAGCTCCTCCGATCTCCTTACCCACTTGCCTTCCCTTCCCCCCCCCCCCACCACCACCACCACTACCACCACACACACACACACACACACATGTAGCGATTGGGTTTATCATAACTCTGTATTGCTGCAGACCGGCGTCCATCCACCAGCTGCAACAGACTCTGGGACCAGGGTACTTCCAAGCGCACACTTTTGCGCGCTGGCGCGCTGCCTTTTTGGAGCCCATTGCGCGTTTTGCGCAGTTTTTCGCAACCCCCTGTGGGCGCAGCAAGCAATGTTTGCGCTTGTTGCACTACAAAGCGCAGTTTTGTTTTTTTCAAGTGCGCTAAAGCGCTGGCCAATTTGGCCAATGGAAGTACCCTGTCTGGGATACTAGCTAGGAGCTCCTCCGACATCCTCATCCACTTGCCCGCCCCCTACATTCCCAATCCCTGCATCGGCATCCACCGCTTTCTGACGCGCCCACAGTTGCTGCGTCTCCTTCGCCACCTTCTTGGGTACCTAGCTGAACAGGTGGATGGCGCTGGGCACTAGCTAGGAGCTCCTCCGACATCCTCATCCACTTGCCCGCCCCCTACAGCCCCAATCCCTGCATCGGCATCCACCGCTTTCTGACGCGCCCACAGTTGCTGCGTCTCCTTCGCCACCTTCTTGGGTACCTAGCTGAACTGGTGGATGGCGCTGGGCACTAGCTAGGAGCTCCTCCGACATCCTCATCCACTTGCCCGCCCCCTACAGCCCCAACCCCTGCATCGGCATCCACCGCTTTCTGACGCGCCCACAGTTGCTGCGTCTCCTTCGCCACCTTCTTGGGTACCTAGCTGAACTGGTGGATGGCGCTGGGCACTAGCTAGGAGCTCCTCCGACATCCTCATCCACTTGCCCGCCCCCTACAGCCCCAATCCCTGCATCGGCATCCACCGCTTTCTGACGCGCCCACAGTTGCTGCATCTCCTTCGCCACCTTCTTGGGTACCTAGCTGAACTGGTGGATGGCGCTGGGCACTAGCTAGGAGCTCCTCCGACATCCTCATCCACTTGCCCGCCCCCTACAGCCCCAATCCCTGCATCGGCATCCACCGCTTTCTGACGCGCCCACAGTTGCTGCGTCTCCTTCGCCACCTTCTTGGGTACCTAGCTGAACTGGTGGATGGCGCTGGGCACTAGCTAGGAGCTCCTCCGACATCCTTTCCCACTTTCCCCCCTCCTACGGCCCCAATTCCTGCATCGGCATCCACCGCTTTCTGACGCGCCCACAGTTGCTGCGTCGCCTTCACCACCTTCTTGCTAGGATTCTTAAGCGCCTTGTTGAACTGGTGGATGGCGCTGGGCACTAGCTAGGAGCTCCTCCGACATCCTCATCCACTTGCCCGCCCCCTACGGCCCCGATTCCTGCATCGGCATCAACCACTTTCTGATGCGCCCACACTTGCTGCGTCGCTTTCGCCACCTTCTTGGGCGCCTTGCTGACCGGTGGATGGCATTGGGCCCTAGCTAGGAGCTCCTCCGACATCTTCGCCCACTTACCCGCCCCCTACGGCCCCAATCCTGGCATCAGCATCCACCACTTTCTGATGCGCCCACAGTTGCTGCGTTGCCTTGGCCACCAGCTTGCTAGCCTCCTTGGGTGCCTTGCTGAACTGGTGTATGGCGCTGGGCACTAGCTAGGAGCTCCTCCGACATCCTCACCCACTTGCCCGCCCCCTACCGCCCCAATCCCGGCATCAGCATCCACCACTTTCTGATGCGCCCACAGTTGCTGCGTTGCTTCCGCCACCTGCTTGGGCGCCTTCTTGGGCGCTTTACTGAACTGGTGAAATAGCCCTCGCACGCCCTCACCAGTACCCGGCCTAGCAGAGCGTGGGCGAGGCTGCTGTTGCTGCTGTGCCTGCTGTACCTGCAGCATATAAATATTAGTTAGATTTGAATATGACTTGGATTTGAATATGACTTGGATTTGAATATGTTGGATTTGAATATTACTTGGATATAAATATTAGTTGGATATAAATATTAGTTGGATTTGAATATAACTTGGATATAAAATTATTTGGATTTGAATATTACTTGGATTTGAATATGACTTGGATAATATAACTCGGATTTGAATATAACTTGGATAATATTACTTGGATTTGAATCTAACTTGGATTGGAATATTACTTGGATAAAATAACTTGGATTTGAATATTACTTGGATAATATAACTTGGATTTGAATATTACTTGGATAAAATAACTTGGATTTGAATATTACTCGGATAATCTAACTTGGATTTGAATATTACTTGATAATAACTTGGATTTGAATATTACTTGATTGAATTTGAATACTTGGATTTGAATATACTTGGATAATATAACTTGGCTTTGAATATTACTTGGATTTAAATATTACTTGGATAAGATAATTGGATATAGATATTAGTTGGACTTGAATATTACCTGGATTTGACTATGACTTGAATAATATTACTTGGATAAAAAGATTACTTGGATATTAATATTACTCGGATGTAAATATTACTTGGATAATTACATTTAATTTGTATACTATATTGACGCACTCGCACTTGTTTTATTTGCTCCAGCCTTCATTTTTTTATTTTTTAGCCTTGAATTGACTCCAAACCTGCTGTACCTGCATTTATTATAGGCAATTTGTATTATATGTTTCCGCGCTCGCCCTTTTTTATTTGCTCCAGCCTGCTCCAGCCCTTTTTATGCTTTAGCATTGAATAGACTCCAAACCTGCTGTACCTGCTGTACCTGCGCTTGTGCCAGCCTGGCAGCTTCCTCCTGTGCCTTCATGTCTGCCTCCTTCTGCCTCTTCTCCGCGGCCATGAGTTCGATGTAGAGGGCCTCCACCTCGGACTGGCGGCCGCTGTGGGCCAGGATGACAGCTAGCGTGCCCAGGGCGATCTCACCAGCCTGGTGTAGCTCCACGTCGGTGGAATGAGAGGCTGCTGATAACACTTTCCTGTAAAGAGAGTGTGAGTGGGTGTGGGTGTGGGTGTGGGGGGTTGGGTGTATGGACGTGGGTGTGGATGTGCGTGGGGGTGGGGATGGGTGTGTGGGTGTTGGTGTTGGTGTTGGGAATGGGGGAGGGGATGAGGTAGGTAATGTGTGTGTGTGTGCGTGTGGATGGGTTGTGGTGGGGGGATGGGTGGTGGGGGGGGGATGGGTTAGAGTCGGTGGAGTGAGAGGCTGCTGATAACACTTTCCTGTAAAGGGTGTGGGTGTGGGAGTGGGGTAGGGGTAGGGGATGGGTGTGGGTGTGGGTGTGGGGTAGGGGTGGGGATGGGTTGGGGGTGAGGATGGGAATGGGGGTAAGGGTGGGTGTAGCTCCACGTCGGTGGAATGAGAGGCTGCTGATTACACTTTCATGTAAAGAGAGTGTGAGTGGGTGTGGGTGTGGGTGTGGGTGTGGGTGTGGGTGTGGGTGTGGGTGTGGGTGTGGGTGGAGTGGAGTGGGGTGTGGGTGTGGGTTTGGGTGTGGGTGTGGGGGTTTGGGTGTATGGATGTGGGTGTGGATGTGGATGTGCGGGTGGGTGGGGATGGGTGTGTGGGTGTGTGGGTGTTGGTGTTGGTGTTGGGGATGGTGTTTCCGGCGTGTGGGGTGAACGCTTAACTCATCCCATAACCTTAAATGACAGCGGCTGCTAGTCTCGTAGAGTTAATGTAAATTACCTTCGTTAGCTCAAAGATTGATGCACAGATAAAAATAAGCGGTACACGCCAACGATACAGTCGGCTGGCGTGGTCACAGCCACTACTCCCACTAGCTGGCTGATAGTCTCTGTCACTAACTGACTGGACAGGGCGGGCACGCTACCTTGCGTGCTACAAGATTATTGAATTCATGCACTCATAGTGCTGATCAATTCACTTTATTCAAGCACTCACAGTAATGTAATGTAATGTAATGTACAGTGCCGATCAATACAACTCATTCAAGCTCTTCCAGTGCTGATCGATTCACTGTATTCATGCACCCATAGTGCTGATCAATTAACTTTATTCAAGCGCTCACAATGCCGAATAATTCAACTTATTCAAACACTTCTAGTGCCGATCTATTCACATTATTCAAGCACTCGTAGTGCTGATTTACTCACTTTATTCAAGCACTCACAGCGTTGATCATTTCCATGTATTCAAGCGCTCACACAGTCACAGTGCTGATCAATTCACGCCGTTCAAGCACTCACAGTGCTGATCCATTCCATATATTAAAGCACTCACAGTTGTCAGAACTACTACAACTACTACTTAACTACTCAACCAAACTACTCAACTTTTACTACTGACAACAGTGCTGATCAATTCTCCTCATTCAAGCACTCGCAGTGCTGATCAATTCAACTCATTCAAGCACTCACAGTGCTGATGAATTCCATAGTGTATGGCGACAATGATGCAGCCTCCACCGCCACTCCCACTGAATCTCACCCTAACCCCCTCCACATCCATCCACCTCCTTAGAGTCCCTAACGAAGCTCTTGGTGTATGGCGACAATGCCGCAGCCTCCACCGCCACTCCCACGCCGCCGTCCTTCTGTTCCTTTCCCGCGCCTCTCGGCATTCTCTTTCTGTCTTTTATTTCTCTTTCTTTCTTTCTTTCATTTCATAAATCCAAGCGCTTATAGTGCTGATCAATTCATCACTCAAGAACTCACAGTTTTGATCGATTCCATATATTCAAGCTGTCACAGTGCTGATCAATTCATATCATTCAAACAGTCACAGTGCTGATCGATTCAACTCGTTGAAGCACTAATAGTGCTGTTCAATTAAACTCAATCAAGCACTCAATGCTGATTACTTCATGCACTCTTGGAACCCGAAAACTCTTTTTTTTCTTTCTTAGTTGTGAAAGGACTTTCACCCCAGGAGGTGGGTCTCCCGACGCAAACCAGCGACATGGAGGATTCAGTTCGAATGGTGGTGCCCCTCCTACAGTATGCAATGACAGGGTAGGCTACTATTGCAAGCCTGGCAACACCTATGTCCCACTAATGGTGCCCAACTACTTGCACCACGTCCTCACACCGTGTCCTCCTGACTTGCCCCACCTTACAGGCGTCTGACAACTTCTAACGGGGCTACACCCCCACAAGGTGCCCAACAGCAAATTATGGCTCCACCAATAATGGTGTCCAAAAGTTTTGAACAGTACTACAACATTCCAAGGTGTCAGGATGTAATTTCCACTAAACATGTCCAACTGCTCCCAATGTGACAACATCTTCACAAGGTGTTCTTCTAGCAAGCTCCATCTGACAGGCACCCATAGACTTCTAACAGGACTACACCTCTCCCAAGGTGTCCTACTCTAAATTCTTGCTCTTCCTCGTTAGGTGTCCAACTGCTCCCAACATGACAACACCTTCACAAGGTGTCTTTCCGAGTAGACACGCATTAAAGGTGTCCATAGACTTACAACAGGACTACATGTCTCCAAGGTGTTGTACTGCTCTCAACATTATTACTTGTACAACTGATTCCAACAGGACGACCCCTTCACAGAGTGTCCTTGTAACCAGCTCCACCTTACAGGTGTCCATAGACTTGTAACAGGATTAAACCTCTCCAAGGTGTCCTCACGCACAATCTGGATCCACCATAAAAAATGTCAGATATTAGATAGATGGGCTCTAGGCAGTGACGTACATACATGCTCACACCCGCGATATCCCCACGTGCACCATCCTCTTGGTCTCACACAAAACCACCTATGCCCATAACACCCTCCTCAATCACCCATGGGTTATGGAACCAGCCTCCCTGTCCCCAAACCCTTCACCCCCTCCCTAATCTGGACGAGGGGCAACTCACCCATGCCATGCATGAGACACATGGGAACCTACCAACTCGTTGCCATCTCAAATCCAGCTGGCCATGCCAATGCCAAAGCCAATGCCAATGCCAATGCAAGTACCTCCACAACCCACCCACCACATGGGACCAGACCATGAGGGACATGGGGGACACTTCAATCCTCCCACCAGTCCCCCCCCCCCCCCCCCCCCCCCCCCCACACACACACACACACACACACACGCCCACCCACGCCCACCCAAATGGGCCTCCCTACCACCCACTTGCCCAAGGCACTCAGCTCCCTCTTCAGGACATGGGCATAATAACCCACCCCCAGGCAGATAAACCCCACACCCATAACACCCCCCATGCTCCCATGCACACATGCCATCCTGCAAGCAACATGCCTCGCTCTTTACACGGATGGAAGTGCCACCATAGACAAACACGGCATCTTGCACCTAGGGGCCGGCGTCTACTCCTCCAGGGCCACTGCAAGCTGCCCCCACATAGAATCTGATGGACAGGGCATCACCGACAGCTTATGCTCCTTGAAGCTTATTAACCTGCACATTTACCACCTAAGCAGGACCCAGGAGAACAAGCCCCGCGACTTCCTGCAGGACATCGTCATTCACATTTCCAAAGACACAATGCTGTTGTTACGGTATACCACACGCATGCTCATGGTCCGATCTCACTCATCAGGTATCGCAGGGAATGATGCGGCAGACACTCTCACAAAATACGCGGCGACTGGTAACAATATTATCGGACCAGTTAAAACGGGGGGTAAGGAGCTCCAACTTATCATTCAACAATAAGGATTCCTTGTCCACTACCTAGTCTGCATCCTAGGTGCCACTTGTACCATACCCATCACAACTATTACCAATCTCTCCACCTTAGGGATCAGTCACGTAGACAAACTCATATCTAAGTTGCACAGAGAATATATTGCCTCATGTACCAGCATTCTTGCCACACGTCGCAAGGAGGAGTCCCTACCGCCCTGAGGTGACACTTCCAATATCTGTCATGGTGACTTTTCCCAGCTGCGGCGTACAAGAGGGTCCCCTTAACACCACGCCCCTCGTCTCAGGCGTTATCTTTTTTTCCAGTTGAGGGACAGATCGCTTCACTCCTATGACACATTTCATAAATCCAGCATACCTCATGTGAATATCTGTAGATGCTACTTTGTCTCTGCTGGTAGCACCAAGCAGATGTTGGATGAGACCAGTGCTCCCGATTTGAGAGCCATACATTCCAGCAGATAGGGCAAAGGACTGGAGCAGCCAAAGCATGCCGTGTGGTCTATCCTTAACTGCATATTCTTCACCAATGTCTGTGACATGCTTGATCCTGGCCAAAAAAGGTCGAGCTGTGTATTCAGAAGCATGTTTCATGCATCCCTTCTCATGGAATACCACACCGAGGTACTTGAACTCAGAAACCCTCTTCAGACTTCGATTGTAAAGACGAAAGTCATAAGAGAGTTCATCATAGAGGTTAGGGTTTAAAAACATAACTTGTGATTAGTTCACGTTAACTTTGAGGCCCTTGATTGTCTTTAGCATACACGGCCAATTTATACAGCATCTTTTGGAGATCCTTCACAAGCGTGTCACCAATGTGGGTGACACGCTTGATCCGAAAATACCATACCATACCATAACACACCAACCACTGCAACAGTGGCCAGCCTCTTGACGCTCGTGGCTTGGGATCCCCAGCCCTCGGCTAGAGCCTCGTCCGTGGCAGTATGGCAAGGAGGAGCACTGCTTCTGCGGGGAATCCGCGGGACAGGAGAAGCCTCACCCTGTGTGTGTGTGTGTATGTGTGTGTGTGTGTGTGGGGGGGGGGGGGGGGGGGGGGGGGGGGGGGGGGGGGGGGGGGGGGGGCAGCGGATCAGGCCCTTGCAAGGAGGAGCACTGCTTCTGCGGGGAATCCGCGGGACAGGAGAAGCCTCACCCTGTGGGTGGGTGTGGGTGGGTGGGTGGCAGCGGATCAGGCCCTTGCAAGGAGAAGCACTGCTTCTGCGGGGAATCCGCGGGACAGGAGAAGCCTCACCCTGTGGGTGGGTGTGGGTGTGGGTGGGTGGGTGGGTGGCAGCGGATCAAGCCCTTGCAAGGAGGAGCACTGCTTCTGCGGGGAATCCGCAGGACAGGAGAGGCCTCAACCTGTGGGTGTGTGCGTGTGTGTGTGGGGTGGGTGGGTGGGTGGGTGGGTGGGGGGCAGCGGATCAGGCCCTCCCAAGGAGGAGCACTGCTTAGTTAGCTAGTCCGCCCATGTATATGGTCGGTACTAGCTTACCCATAGACATAGGCGGCGGGGAATCCGCGAGATAGGAGAAGCCTCCTGCCAAAGGGCGAATGGTAGTGCAGGAAGGTGGGAGGTGTGGGGGGTACCAACAAAATAGAACACATCCAGTGGGTAGACCAAGCTAGTTCTTGGTGTTAATTGTTAGCTAATGTACGTTGTGAGAATGGTCTCCAACATACAGGTTGTTTTTTTGAGTTGAATTATAGACTCCGCCCATAATAAATTTCAGACGTCTTGGTAGAATTACTAAAACTTTATTTGAGGTACCATTTGTATGACATTTCAAAAATTATAGGAGTCCTAGGATGTGTGCAGCTTGGCCCTCCTTAAAGTAAGGGTACGGGCAAGTCCATCCAAGCACCAAAAACGAAAAACAAATCAAGGTGAGCTGGATGGTGGGTGGGTAAATGGGAAGAAGGGTTGGTGGTAGTTTTGGTAGGTGGGTGACTGTGTGGGAGGCTCACCTGCAGGGCAGAGGCATAGCCGTAGGCCTTGGCATCAATAGCGTGAGGCTTGCAGCGCTCCCGGCGAGCACAGACGAAGGGAGGCACATGCTGTGCCATCTTCTGGACGAAAGCCCAGATGCGAGCCTTGGCGGCAAATCGGACCAGGCTCTGCAATACAAATGAATGTGAGGGTAAGTTGGCATCTATCAAGAACAGCCTTTCGTCACACCCAGGCACTGCTTGATGCCCAGGTTTGTAAGGTGTGCAGCAGGTGGGAAGATATATAGGTAGGCATGGGCAAGGATGTCTGTATGTCTGTATGTTACAGTCCAGGGGTAGGCCAGATAGGCTAAAGGGTCTTGCCCAACCGTAGTAGGAAGGGCTTAAAGAAAAAACACTGATGAACTGAACCCCAAACAATCGTTTTACGGACGGGGGCCCTGAATTCGTGCAATAGTGATCATTGTCAAGGAACTAGAAAAAACGTTATGGGCGTTCATCACAGAAAAGGACCATCTCACCTCGGGGATCTTGAAATCCTCTAGATGCAGGAGAGTAGTCTCACAGGCAGGCTTGCCTCTTCCCCAAGGACAGGGGACATTGCGGCATCGCCACATGCTATAAAAGATGTCCATGGACACCATCTTGGGGTTCCTCTTCACCAGGGGGTGCTCCACAGCCTTGGTAATACCACACAGGGATCCGTCAGACTCCCTGAACAAGCGACGAGCGATGACATACTCTCGGAGGGAGACAAGGCTCACAGGGAACTTGCGGATCCAACGCACAACTATCTCGCGGGCGTTGAAGTTTCCGCTCTCAATGATCTCGTGCTCAGAGATCAAGGTGTCCTGCGGATGGTATTGAACAAATAAATATATCTTTACACAGTACGCCTTATTACGAGGCGTGAGGTTGAGGGGGCCAGCCCGTTTGCTTGCACTGGGGCCAACCACCAATGATTTTATTTAAGGTGATGGCCAGATGGTCATCAGCTGGTGGTGTAACCAAGATATCAGCCTGGAATATCCTTAGGCATATCCTCCTGAGCTGAGGTCCCAAATACCATCCCAAGGAAGACTTAAGTAGACATTAGCGAAGCATAAATAACGATACTGTCAACCCATGTTGAACACACGTGAAGCATGTCTTAACCAACCAGACTTCCCTTATCAACCTGAGGTCATTGGCCCATGTCGCGGGTTCTTGAGCAGGCAGCGTGACCTCAAGATCTGTAGATACCAAAACGTAGGCATAATCGGCACCTCCCGTGTAATAGTGGAATCTCTGCTACATTGAGGGCGGTCAAGAACTTACCCACTGAAGGCGTGTTTCGTCATCGAAGAAGAAGTCAGAAAATTCTTCAGCAGTGGAGTCAGCGCTGATAGTCACACTCTTGTACTCGGTCAGGTCGTTCTGCAAAACAAAAGGGGTCAGGTTGTTCAAGAGGTGCATGAACGTTCCCGCAGGGAAGACTGATGCATTATTAGTCCATTGATAGAATCAATTACCATACGCGCCTTGAGTTTTGGCAAACGGTTTGGCAAACGACGACCCTTTGCCAAACCGGATTAGGGTTCCAGCTTGAGACCTACCACACCAGGTGGTTAGCCTTTGCCAAGTTACGGTAACCATGGTACTCTCTCTCCTAAGCCCTGTCAAATTAAATGTCCCTGATTTGAATTGCTACATGGTTTTATTTTCAGCAACCTTAGGCAGACTACTTCGTAAACATGCACTTGACCTTGAACTTGGTTACATGGCTCCAGCCAGCAATTTGGCTGGCTGGAGCCATGTACCAGTCTGGCTACTAAGCCCTAGCAAGTTTAATGCTCCTGATTTGAATTGTTACATGGTTTTACAGCAAGCTTGGGCAGACTACTTGGTGAACATGTAACAATGAAATGTAATAATAACATTAGACCCTTTGCCAACTGGATTTCAAGTCTGAGCTTGAGACAGTCAAAGCCATAGACCCCTTTGCCAAGTTAGTCTTGCCATGCTTTTCCGAGACCCACTTTTAGGGGGGAAATGACATTTTACAATACTTCATCTTGCCAATACTTGAGGCGCATACGGTAGTTACTACACTCATAGAGAAATGGTATGCTTCATATACCGTTCGGACGCTAACATTTAACGTTCCAAACTTCTAATTTGACAGGAGCAGCCATCATATCGAGACATATTGTATATTGTGTGACGAAAAAACTGTCAACCCGTCACCAGGTACGACAATAGGAAATATTTAGGCTCCACATAGGGCTTACTTACACCTCTTGGGACCTACCCCCTGCGCCTGCCGGCTCAAAATGCAGCGCTTGACAAGCTTTCCAATATCTCATGGCTCAGCCCCTCGACAGATCCTCTGAGGGACGTTTGCGCCCTCTAGTAGCTTCAAATCACAATAAGAAAAGCACTATGTGGGGCTTCTTTACACGTCTAGAAGCTGGGCAGATCACCCCTTCCAACAACCAATTTAACCGGGTTGAGGCTATCGCTCACAACCCCTCGACCACCCCGGCAACAACGAGCAGCAAGTATTAACTGATATCCGGTGATTGCCTATCATCATCAGATGCACCCTCCGAAGATAGAAGAGGGGATTGATCCGGATTTGAGCGAGGAGGACGGTCAAACTGCCCTTGCATGCTTGGTTCTTCTACCCTAGCTAGCTGATCAATACACAAGCACTGTCTGATCTTGTTCATTAAATGCCTTAGTTGCAGTTACTAGAACTCAGGTTAACTGAGCTAGAGATTTAGGGATGATTAAATTAGTTTATGTTTACGATTGCATGCATTACCACTGTAATTTCGAAGAACATGCATCCGATAGTGCTATGCTGAGCAATATAATGGTGTGGCTTCAATGCAGAGTACTCTCTACCCTACTTGCAAATTCTAGAACCATATACCCTAATGACTATGCTACCGGCATTTATATTTATGTTCATTATGATTTGGGGTCGCCTATGTTATATAATATTACTGAATAAATAATATTAAACAATATTAAGTAATATATATAGTCGGACAAGCCGTCTCGCCAGAATTTCGATTTTATTTGAAAAACTATTTTTTTGTGACAGTGTAATAATATTGGTTAATATTTGTTTTTCAAACACTAATATCGGATGCCGTTCTCTAATTATGGTACGTGGTCTACGGTACCAGCTTTCAGGCTGTTCACCTTGGACAGACTGAGTAAATACAGTTTGGGAAGTACGCGCACTCCTACCTACACCACTCCTCAGTTCGTACTGGTGCACAATGTTATCACACGGCTGTATGTATTGTGCTATTTAGAATAAGCCATGAACCAGTGTAGCATGTTGACTTACAAACATTCAGTTGCATCTCCACCAGACCGTTGCTTCATTTGTGTTGGATGGTTAAATGGGGTAAGGCATAGGAAATAAGCAGAATAGGAATAACGCACACACGTATGGATTCGGAACGCAATTTGTACACATATATTGTGTTTTCAAATACTTGTGGGGACGGGGGACGGGACGGGACGGGGGGGGGGGGGGGGGGGGCTTTAATTTAGCCATCTGTCCACTGCTGCTTAAAGCATTCCAATCTGATAAGTTACAATGAATATAGTAAAAAATGGAGGTTGATATACCGTAGACGACATTACATAAACCAGTAATTTCGGGGTAGCACTTCCCTACATTGGCGCTGGAGGAAGATGTTTAGATATGTCACCGTTTGATCAAGTGGGACGAGGTATTGATCGGGTCACGCTGAAGCAGGATGTTTGGATACGTCACAGTCCGATTGATGTGACCAATTGTCGATCAAGGGCACGCTGAAGCAGGATGTTAGGATATGTCAAAGTCCAATCGATGTCAAGAGTTATCCATCAAGGGCAAGCTGAAGCAGATGTATTAGGAACTGTCACAGTTTGATCGATGTGACGAGTAATCGATCATTGAGGGCACGTTGAATCATGATGTTTGGAAATGTCACAGTTCGATCGGTGTTACAAGTTATAGATCAAGGGCGCGCTGAAGAAGGATGTTTGGTTATGTCCCAATTCGATCGATGTGACGAGTTATCGATCAAGGGCACGCTGAAGGAGGATGTTGGGTTATCTCGCAGTTTGATCGATGTGACGAGTTATCGATCAAGGGCACGCTGCAGTAGGATGTTTGGGTTTGCCACAGTTTGATCCATGTGACGAGTTATCGATCAAGGGCACTCTGAAGCAGGATGTTTGGACATGTTCCCTTTTCGATCCATGTGACGAGTTATCGATCAAGGGTATGCTGAAGCAGGATGTTTGGTTATGTCCCTGTTCGATCCATGTGACGAGTGATCGATCAAGGGCACGCTGAAGCAGGATGTTTGGTTATGTCGCAGTTCGATCTATAAGACGAGTTATCGATCGAAGGCACGCGGAATAATTATTTTGGAAATAATGTCCCAGTTTCGATCGATGTGACAAGTATCGATCAAGGGCACGCTGAAGAAGTACGTTTGATATGTCATAGTTCGATCGATGTTACGACTTATCGATCAAGGGCACGCTGAAGCAGGATATAGGATATGTCCCAGTTCCATCGATGTTACTCGTTATCGATCGTGGACGGGTACTATTCGGCGATAGCTGGCATTACTGCCTACTGTCCCTATTCCCCTTCGTCAGGTGTCCCATACCCTATCCGACAGGTCATGGTCTTTCATCTTGTTCCCCTGCTGCTGGAAGTCTGATGGAAGTTTGACTATCAATCAAGGCCCGGGAAGAGGGTGGGGTGGTAGCAGTCTGCACAGTTCTATCCGTAGCTGTAGTAGGGTTAGGTTTGGTTCCATGCCGTGTTGATGAAGGTTCCTGCAAGAAGTAATAGACTAACTCCTAGTGGGGCGTGGTGTTAAGTGAACCCTCTACGTGGCGGTGTAGAGAGTCGGTCTTCTACCCTCAACTTGACAAGCTACCATCACGTGATGATGACGACACTGCATCGTCAAGAGCAACCGCAGTGGGAGTTGAACCCCACTCTTCATCCTCAAGCAATCTGTGTCTACCACTAACCATTTTGTTATCACTGAAAGGGCTATGCAAGAACATGTACTACAAACAACTAGCGATCGCTATATTTATATATCTAGTGAATACGATAATATTATTGATCTTATATCATATTATTCGTACGGCCGTCTTAGCTGCACTACATCATGATTCGGATGTTCCTACTTGTTGTCTAAACATATTGTATAGTAATATCACTCGTCTTCTCTTCTCCTTGTCATCGTCCTCTTTTTTTCGTCTCTTTCTTCCCGTCCTGTACTCGTCGTCCTCTCCTTTCTGTTGTCCTTTCCGCGCCGAAAGCGGAGAGCTGCGGCGTACGCGGGGTCCCCTTACCACAACGCCCTTCCAGGCTACTCATACAAGGACAGAGTGGTTAGCATGCGCCCGCTCGTCGTGCTGACACTGGCAACCTATGCAAGACAGAGCTTACCTAGTCACCTACACAAGGACGGTGCTGACCTGGCAAATCTAATGTCGAAGACATAGCGTCTAACGGGGATTACAGGAGAATTCGGGCGCCATCTTTGGTATGACGATGATGTTTGGGGATAGTTTGGCCCACGATGAAGCTGCCAACCGGCTAAGCACAGTCCTCCTTTTAGTAGGCACGGTCCTTCTCAAAACCCTACCATTAGCGCCGCGTCTCCTCCTGGCCACTTTTGGATTTAGTGTTTCTCATTCCCTCCCTCTGATGGCCAAGCCTATAATCAATGCGGCTTCGTGTCAGAATGCACGGCAAAATGCAAGCACAGTCGTGGCAAGGCGTGACATGCAGCAGGTTGGTATGATACAAATAGTGAGCAGCTCAGTGATATCTAAGCGCCCCTCACTCTATGAACCTTGAATCCAGACTCATACATGTCCTGAATACATTAAACAACCGGATGTCGGGATCTCCTACCGGGGGCTCCAAAGTGCGGTCTCCTTTTTGCTGCTAGGGAACTGACAGATTTGTAGTCCGCCTTCGTTTGATAGACAAGTTAAAATAGGAACAAATACTTTGCAACGGAACCAACAGCATTTTCTGTTTTGCGTAGGCAGCAATATAATAAATGTTTGAGGCCCTGTTGGTGTGGAGTTGTATGAGATGGATGCCAGTTCCATGAGCCAATAGCACAAAAACGTGAACACGTGAAACGGCAACACCTTATAGGCAGCAATAATATGGGCAGCCACTAAAATAACATCACATTACTCTTGCTTAATTCCAGCCCGACTTGGCCGACGGTTTGCCTGTTGTCCTTCTGCTCTCCAGCTTAGTGTCCAGGAATGTTCACGTATGCCCGTGTAAAATGAGCGCTTCATTGTTGTGGTCACCCAAGTCAAGCATTGGTTTGCAACCTACACCTTCCTGATACTTACACCTCGCCGAATCCGGCAGGTGCCGTGCAGTGGCCGGGGCAGGGCAGGGGCAGGGCAGGGGCAGTGTGAGGGGCAGGGCAGGAGCAGGGCCGGGGCGGGGACTGGGCAGGAGTGCATGGGCAGGGGCGGGGGGCAAGGAGCAGGGGTCAGTGTCCAGGGGCAGGGCAGGGGCAGGGTCAGGGGCAGGGGTCAGGGGTGCAAGGGTCTGTGTCGGTGTCGTTGTCTTTTTCGTTCGGTCGTGTTCTTTTTCGGTTCGTTTTACCGTTCGGGTCTGGTCGGGTCTGTTTAGGGTTTCTGGTAGGAGTTTCTTTCTGTTCCGGTTCGCGGCATTCGGATCGGGTCTTGTGTGTCTCGTTTCGGGTATCGGAATCGGAGCTTCACTAAGCCCATCAGGTTCCCCGTGAACAGGGCTGAACCCCCGTCTCTGCTGCCCTTATCCGACCATACAAATTTGTATAACCCGTACGCTCCCGCGACGTCAACGGACCCTCCAGTGCTGGTCATCCGAAGGGACCCCCCCCCCTCACAGCCCAGCAACCCAACCAGGCCACCCCCCTTTGATTGCATGCATCCTGCGACGCAACGGACTCATTGACGTTGAGGTCTACGATGGAGGAACGCAAGCGTCTGAACAACCCTAGGGGGGTGGAGTGGGCAGCGGATCAGGCCCACGTCCAGCCTGCAACCTCCCCCAACCCCCATCCACCCAACCCAACCCAACTCCCTACCTACTTCCCCTCACCCAACCCCCACCCATCCCACCATCCCACCCATATTTCTACGTACTTTCCCCCACCCACCCCACCAATATCCCCCCTTAAATCTTTTCCCAGTCAGCAGAACTGTAGTCTAGCAGTTCACTGCCTTCACGTATGGTATGTGTGTCAACTATTTGAGTGACGGTCAGATCCTGCCAGTGCTGACCATCCCGCCCAAGCTGATTTTCAGCCCTTACGGAATGTTGTGAGCTCATTTCCTCGCTGGCTGACCTACGCCTAATGCGCAGTGTGTAGCACGCATAGCCCCCTTCTAAACAAGAGCCCTTACATGTAGCGAACAGCAATTTGACGTATATCATATGATATCATGTCATCATACTGGCTGACCTACGCCTAATGTATATATATTACAGTCCAGGGGTAGGCCAGATAGGCTAAAACTTGCCCAACCGTGTCATACGGGCTTAAAAAGGAAAAACCTGGATGAACTGAACCCCAAACAATCGTTTTACCGAAGGCCCAGAGTTCGTGCTACATTGATCATTTAATTATAAAAATATTAAATCATCATCTCATCAGGGATGATAATTTAAATTGTGCGATTATTATCGCATTTTTTTATAAATTGTATTAAGTATTTCCATCCTTCAAAAGAATCAGGATTCATGACCAGCTTCATCCTTACATTTTTATTCACCAACTCAGGTTCAATTTTCAATTATAAAAAAACAAAATCTATTCTCATCGTATATCAGGCATTCTAATATGAAATGCATTTCACCTGACCCATCTTCTATCGTCAACCACCATATCACAGCACCTGCAAATCCTACCAGAACGAGAGGTTCTCCTGATTCAACATTTCAGTTGTGAGTTCGAAGACGTAGTCTTGTTATGCATTTAATATCATCCCTATTATTTGATAAGTTAGTGTATGTTTAACTATGCTTTCTATCCTCTGACTTCATCCAATTTGCCTAATGCACAGTATGTAGCACGCATAGTCCCTTCAAGACAAGAGCCCTTACATATAGGGAACGGCAATATGATATCATGTAATATCATGTCACCGTATGATATCATTTGATGCAAGCAGTCTGACTAGGCCAAAGTTAACCACTCATTTACAATATCATCGGTGCGGTAGTTATGCGGAAGAAAATAGTAAGTGTTACGTTTGACTGAATAAGCTAGTTAGCATAATGAAGGCAGTTCGCATGGTAAAAGAAATTCGCATGGAGAAGGCAGTTCGCATGGTCAAGGTGGGCGAGTGGGTGGGTGAGTTGGTGATCGGGTGGGTGAATCGGTGATATTTATTTCTGCCACCCTCCCAGCCCACGGTGTTTTATAAATTGTCAGATCCACTGCTTTTGTCAGACTGATAAATATGAAGGGCGCCTGGAGGCGCGTCCCGAATGAAATTAAATTAATTCTGAATTGAATTGATTTAAATTGATTTAAATTTAATTTTATTTATTTAATGTTGTGTTATTTAATTCGATTTTATTCCACTTAATTATCCACTTTTTTGTTAGATTCATAAATATTTTGACACTCCGCACCTCCAGGGAAGCTTCCCGCTCTTCCTCTTGGCAATTTTTCCTACGCAATCGGATTGCACCATCATCTGGCACTGCTGGGCTGCGTTGTGAGTTGGGTCGGGGGGAAAGGCACATTGAGCTAAAATAATTCACGGGATTTTCAAAAATCGTGTGATCAGTTGGAAAAGAATGGGATTCGTAGGTTTAAAAAAATGATTCCGCAAGCATGGTCTTGCTTGCACGATTATGCTTGGGGTATATGTGTGTATGTATGCTACAGTCCAGGGGTAGGCCCAATAGACTAAAGCAGAATATACTTATAGACTTGCCCAGGAAGGGCTACAAACGATTTGGGGTGGTAAACAATCGGGGGGTAAACAATATTCGGTCGAGGTATGCATACTCGGCTCCTCAACGGGAGTTCTAAAAATACTAACTACAGCAGCTAGCCCTCGTTATGGATGCGTATGTTGTTACAGTCTAGGGATCGACAGGTAGGCTAAATGGACGTGCCCGGCCGTGACAGGAGGGATAACACGAAAAAGCACTGGAAAAAAAGATGAACTGAAACCCAAACAATTTACTGGCGGGGGCACTGATTTCGTGCTGCAGTGAATATGCAATGCAAGCTGAATACAGACAGGCCGGCCGGCTGCAAGGTCCCGAGGATCTGTAGCAATTATGTTTTGAAGGAGCCGAGGATTTGCGCCTCGCTCAGGGAGAGCGCCCTAATAAAGATTACTCAATCATGGGAGGCGCACGTGCCCAGCGGAAGGGGGGCGATCTTTGCGTAGGCTTTACCTTGCCATGTTATTGTCGCAGTTCACAATATGAAGCACACCAGCGGGATCCTGAAAATAACTGGCTACTCAACTCAGAATGACTTCTTCAAACAACTTGGGGCGAAGTTTTGATTTGCCGATGCCTCTTCTTTTGGAGTCAACGCCAGGGACGAGACGTGTTATTTACACTGTTGCGTGCCGGTCGCGTGGGTCGTATACCCTCGAAAGCATGAAAGGTAATTCTTTTTTGTAATGAAAGGAGTGTACAAAAATCAAAAATCAAAAATCGGGCTTATGTGAGGCCAAGGGTTGTTCAGGACCAGGGTTGTTTAGGGACGCTGCGTCCTCCGTCGCAAACGGAACGTCAAAGGGTCCGTTGCAGCCTTGCAGGACGCAGGCTACACAATTGGCATGGGGCAGGACGCAGGCTATACAATGGGTTGCGTCCCTGAGGGTCATCCTGAAGTACCCTGGTGAGGCCCTGTCCCTAATTTTTTGATTTTTTTGTGTAACAATAGGGATGATATTAAAATGTATAGCAAGACTACGTCTTCGAGCCTCACAACTTAAATGTCGAATCAGAAAGGAGTACCTCTCGTTCTGGTAGAATGTGCAGGTGCTGTGATAGGATGGTTTGACTGTAGAAGAGTAGTCGAAGATGAAATGCATTCCATATTAGTTCCGTTATATATTCCGTCCGTCATATACTCATATGCTGAGGATAGAAAACATATTTTGAGAATAATGAACCCGTCCAAGGTTACCCGGCTTGGTGCGCTGCTTCGCACTGCATTTCTGAGCCTAGCCGTTATGATACGCGAATTTCCCTTCGCATTCAGCTATTTTTCGGTGCTCGCTGCCTGAAGTCCCGCTATATCAACGGTTGTAGCCTCCTCTTTGTTCATCTGCCCAAACTCTTCCCACAATTTTTCGTCCTGCCCCGTCAATAACTTCGCATGCTAACTCCCCCCGTCGCAGCATTCCCTGGCCTTCTCCTGCGCTCTCACGCACTCTTGCCCGCTCACTGACTGCCATTCGCTGACGTGGCCAGGGGCAGTGGTGGTTTCGGGATACCCGTTTCGGAGTTACCCGTTTTCGGATCTCGATTTCCCGAGACCTGTCGCTGACGTGGCCACGGGGGGTCCAGACCTGTCGCTGCATGGCCACGGGGGTGGTCCGCCCGTCGATACGACGGGCTCAGATGCTAGTAGCTTCCTGTAATAAGAGCGTCAGCGGTTTAGCGCGTGCCCGGCGCGTGGTCGCCCCCTTTTGTCATAGCCGCTTGGGGTTTTGGTTCCATATCTTGCCGACCTGCGCCCAGGTGGCAGCCAGTCTGGGATCTCGATTTCTCGGCGCAAGCCACAGGAACGACTGCCTCTCTGCTGCCGTTCCACCCACCTGCACACGCACCCGTCCAAGGTTACCCGGCTTGGTGCCCGACTTTTCCTGCGCCGGCCTCTTCACCCCGTGCGTGCGCTGCCTTTGCACTGCTCTATCTTGAAGCCGATGTCGTTTTTCAACTCCTCCTCGCTGCTCTTCTGTAAATTCTCTTGCGTTTCTTGAGCCTAGCCGTCAACATACCAGAAGTTTCCTTCGCACTTCTGCTATTTTCGGTGCTCGCTGCCTATAACGCCCTATATTCAACGGTGTAGCCTCCCCTTTGTCCATCTGCCCAAACACTTTCCCCCCAATTTCGCTGCCACTGTCAATAACTTCGCATGCAGCTCCCCCGTCGCAGCATTCCCCCGGGTGGCAGCGAGTCTCGGATCTCGATTTCCCCAGACCTGTCCCTGACGTGGCCACGGGGGTCTGCCCGTCGAAACGACGGGCTCAGATGCTAGCCATTTTGGCCCAGGAATGCCTGCAGGCAGTTGGGGGTCTGTGGTTTCATATTTTGCTGACCTGTCGCCCGGCGGCGGCAGCGATTCTCGGATCTCGATTTTTCGACACCTGTCGCTGACGTGGCCACGGGGGTGGTCCTCCCGTCGGTATACGACGGGCTCAGATGCTAGTCAACTTATAATAATCCGACGAAACTCGAGTCTGACGAAAGACCAAACCCTACCCTGGACAGCATGGCGTTGACGTTGAGCGTATCATATCATTGGAACGAGGGCCCTGGAACCAGAAATGCCCGAGGGCCTATTCGGTCCTATCCATACAAATGAAAACCGACAACAGTGTGACCGACCTCGGACTGGGCTATGGATCCACGCTGGCAGTTTGAACCCAAATCGACAAATGCGGTGGGCAAGAATATCTCAGTCTACGGTACACAGATGTAGGGAACAGCAACTTATACAAGTGTTTGAAAAACTTACATGGACTAACATTGAATGAATAATATTACTATATTAGACTTCAGATTTCCAGGGGAATTATTCAGAAGAATTCCCCTGAAAATCTGAAGTCTAATACGGTATAGTAATATTATTCATAACTGGAGGATAATTTTATTCTCCAGTTTTTGCCAGATACGGTATTCGGACATCATACAACTACAGTAGTGGTGGCTGAGATAATGGCTGTTAAGTGGGTACGGAGCCTGGCGGGAGGGAGTCTGCATCGGGGTGTATTACACTTTTCTAGGATGGGCCTGATCGGCATATTTCATGTACCATATAACTTACTAAACGCTAACTACTGTGCTAAGTTCCAATGTGATGGCCATATGATTCTAGGACGGCACGCTAACGTGGAACACTTTTGTGTTTTGCCCCCTCCCCCCCCCCCCTGTCTCCGATAGCACTACGGAGCTATATAATAAAGACAGGACAGTTGATAGTACGACATATTACGTCGAGGCCCAAGTGCAAGCCCAGGGTTAGGTCCGCCAGTGACCTCGTTCCGTCTAGTCTGATAGTGGCCTGTACGGACCGCCAGGCCAGGCAGCTAATGTGCAGTGCAGAGTACTACTCCTGCCCGTCTCTCTCTCAGTCTCTGCACAGTCTTCTCGCAAGCCACCGGCTTTGCGAGTATCTTACATCTCTGTATCGAGTATTGACCAAACTAGTATCTGGCAGTCCATGCACATTCACCTAGAAATGAAACGACCAGAACTAATTGCTAGGCGATTTTGGTTCAATTGTGTGAACCTGAATTGGTGGATAAAAAGTCAAGTATGAAGCTGGTCACGAATCCTGATTCCTTTGAAGGATGGAAATACTTATACAATTTATAAACAAAATGCGATAATAATCGCACAATTAAATTATCATCCCTAATGAGATGATGATTTAATTATATTGTATAATAAATGATCACTGCAGCACGAGCTCAGGGCCCCCGTCGGTAAAACGATTGTTTGGGGTTCTGTTCATCAATGCTTTTTTATTTTTAAGCCCTTCCCTATCATGGTTGGGCAAGTCCCATTAGCATATTTTGCCTACACCTGGACTGAAACATACATACATTTCGGTACATACTCATGCAGAATCAACCATGCTCTGTAGCAGGGTGATGGCAGCCAGGTTGTCATCATATACACATTGGCCTGCCAATAGCTACCATCAGCTTCCTTACCACGATCTCTCCTCCACATCAAACGCTGCAGCCATGGACTCTGCTTGAAGCAACAGGAGGCTGGCGTTCGGGATTTCCATGTAATCGTTCCACGATTCATCAGGAAAAAGTAACCCTTTACAAATCTCCTAGAGAGGATATTGTAACATACATCCTTAGGAAATCAGGCTCTCTCAGAGTCAAATTTCAGCCGGTCAGAACTAAATGGCTGATTGGCAGAGCAAAGAGGGCAAAATTCGAGGCATGTGCGTGGGTTCGAACCCCTTGAGTGCGCTTGGGCCCGTCCGGAGGGTCGTCGAACGGCACGGTAACCGGTATCTAGATGCGATGTTGGCTCGAGCAGCGCGTTTGGGGGGGTTAAGCTCCGGGGGCCCCCAGCCAAGAAATGGTTCTCTCAATTCCGATGTCTCCGTGAAGACCAAAAGCAAACGCAAAGCAATTTCCGGAGTTAACATCGTATTTTCGCATCCTGCCGTGGTCTGTGGCGAAAGCTTCCCGGACAGTGATTTTTCTAAGGAATTGGGCAAAAACATTAAGTATATGGCAGCCATACACCCAGGTGTAGACTTAGGTAGGGCAGAAACATTAGTATTGGCAGCCCTATACCCAGTTTAACTTTGGTTGGACGGAAACATTAATGTATATGGCGCCCCTTACTCAGGTGTAGATTTTTGGGAAAGCAACAAACATTAAGATCTGGTACGCCCGATACTGCTTACAAGCGGTTCCATTAAAATCGGGCTGTAAAATTTGCTGTGTAAAAAATTACTGTGTAACTTTGACCTCAATTCTAAATAATTACATTCCTAAAAACGAGATTTTGTATTACTATTTCTGATTACTATTACTAATACTATTACTTTACTATTACTTATAAACCTTCCAACGATTGGTTGGCCTAGAAACCAATCTTGGTCGCAAATTCTGGTTACCTATGGGACATAAAAGATGTCACAAATCCTAGGAACCCCTGTGGAAAATACAAGCAACTAGCTTTGGTTATTCTAGAATAATACATTATTATCAATAATGCGGCAGCTCCAATGTCTCCAGGCAGCTTCCAGGGAGGTGGGTA
>JACBWV010000506.1:0-27500 GCA_013435795.1 Chlamydomonas sp. ICE-L
TCACTTGACCAGCTAGAGCAGCACTAGGCAGTCCAGCACCTTACCATCTAGGAGCAGCACTAGCAGGTCCGCACTTGACCAGCTACTAGTCAGCATAAGCATGTCCGCACTTGACGCAGCTAGTAGGCAGCACTATGCAGGTCCCAGCACTTGTCGACCAGCTAACGAGCAGCACTAGCAGGTCCAGCACGTGACCAGCTACGAGCGCACTATTATGAGGCGGTTCCAGGCACTTGACCACTAGGATCAGCACTAGCAGGTCCACACTTTTTGAACGCTACAAGCAGCACTAGGCAGGTCCGCACTGTGACCAGCTACGAGCCACTAAGGCATGTCCAGCACGTGACCAGCTACTGCAGCACCAGGAAGGTCACAGACTTGACCAGCTAGGACAGCACTAGGCAGGTCCAGCACTTGACCCTAGGAGCAGCCTAGTGCAGTCCATCACTTGACCAACTAGGAGCAGCCCTAGGCAGGTCCGCACTTGACCAGCTGGAGCAGCACTAGGCGAGGTGCCATCACTTGACCAGCTACGAGCAGCACTAGAGGCCGGTCAGCACCTTGACCATCTAGGAGCAGCACTAGAAGTGAGAGCATGCCCTCACTTGACCAGCTATGTAGCAGCACTAGGCATGTCCAGCCTTGACCAGCTACGAGCAGCACTAGGCAGTCCAAGCACTTGACCCAGCTAGGGGCAGCACTAGGCAATGATCCAGCACTTGACCAGCTAGGACAAGCACTAGGCATGTCCAGCAACTTGACCAGCTAGAGCGCACTAGCCAGTCCAGCACTTGACCAGCGACGTGCAGCACCAGACAGTCCCACACTTTACCAGCTATGAGCGCACCATGGCAGTCCGCACTTGACCCATAGGACAGCACTAGGCAGTCCAGCACTTGACCACTTAGGTCAGCACTAGGCAAGTTCCCAGCACTTGACATCTAGTAGAAGCACTAGGCAGGTCCAGCAACTTGACCACTACGAGCAGCCTAGGCAGGTCCAGCACGTGAATCAGCTACGTGCAGCCTAGGCAGGTCCCAGCACTGACCAGCTACGATCACGAGCAGCACTAGGCAGGTCCGCACTTGAAACCATCTAGGAGCAGCATTAAGGCAAGGTTCAGCACTTGACCAGCTTGACATCACTAGGCGTCCACACGTGAACCAGCTACGTGCACACCAGCAGGTTCCACACTTTGACCACTAGGAGCATCACTAGGCTGTCCAGCACTTGACCAGCTAGGAGCAGCCTAGGCAGGTCCAATCACGTGACCAGCTAGGAGCAGCACTTAGCAGTCCAGCACTTGACCAGCAGGAGCAGCAAACTAGCAGGTCCCACTTGAACCACTAGGCGCCACTAGGCAGGTTCCAGCAACTTGATCCCGCTATGAGCCATCACTAGCAGGTCGCCACTTGACCAGCTAGTAGTGCAGCACTAAGGCAGGTCCACACTTGACCAGCTACGAGCACACTAAGCAGGTCCAGCCCTTGAACCAGCTAGGAAGCAGCACTAGGCAGTCCACAGCACTTGACCAGCTACGAGCATCACTAGGCAGGTCCATCAACTTGACCAGCTACTAGCAGCACTATGCAGGTCCAGCACTTTACCACTACGGCACGCACCAGCAGGTCCAGCACTTGACCAGCTAGGAGCAGCACTAGGCAGGTCCGCACTTGACCTAGCTAGGAGCAGCACTGGCATTCAGCATTGACCAGCTACGAGCAGCCACTAGGTGCAGGTCCAGCAACTTGACCAGCTATGAGCAGCACTAAGGCAGGGTCCCCAGCCACTCTTGACCCAGCTACGTGCAGCACTAGCAGGTCCAGCCACTTGATCAGCTACGTGCAGCACTAGGCATGTCCATGCACTTGACCCAGCTAGTATCAGCACTAGCAGGTCCCAGCACTTGCCATCTAAGGAGCAGCACTAGGCAGGTCCAGCATCTTGACAGCTAGGAAGCACAATAGGCAGGTCCAGCATTGACCAGCTTATGATCAGCACTAGGCAGGTCAGCACTTGACCAGCTCGGAGCAGACTAATGGCAGGTCCAGCACTTGACCAGCTTACGGCACACTAGGAGGTCCAGCACTTGAACCACTAGGACGCCACTAGGCAGGTCCAGCACTTGACCAGCTAGGAGCAGCACTAGGCAGGTCCAGCACTTGACCAGCTACGAGCAGCACTAGGCAGGTCCAGCACTTGACCAGCTAGGCGTGCAGCACTAGGCAGGTCCAGCACTTGACCAGCAGGAGCAGCACTAGGCCAAGGGTCCCAGCATCTTGACCAGCTTACAAGCAGCACTAGGCCAGGTCCACACTTGACCAGCTACGTGCAGCACCATGCAGGTCCATCACTTGACCCACTGGAAGCAGCAGCACCAGGCAGGTCCGCACTTGACCAGCTAGGAAGCAGCATAGGCAGTCCCGCACGTGTACCAGCTCGGAGCCGCACATAAAGGCAGTCCAGACTTGACCAGCTAGACAGCACTCTAGGCCGGTCCAGCACTTGACCAGCTACGAGCAGCACTAGGCAGGTCCCGCACTTGACCAGCTACGTGCAGCACTAGGCAGGTCCAGCACTTGACCAGCTACGAGCAGCACTAGGCAGGTCCAGCACTTGAAGCGGGGCAGCATTAAGCAACGTCCATCACTTGACCGCTAGGATCACACTAGCAGGTCCATCACTTGACCAGCTACGTGCACGCACCCAGGCAGGTCCAGCACTTGAACCATCTAGGAGCAGCAATAGCAGTCCAGCACTTGACCAGCTAGGAGCATCAACTAGGCAGGTCAGCACTTGACCAGCGAGTGAGCCGCACTAGGCATCCAGCACTACCGCTTAGGAGCAGCCTAGGCAGGTCACACTTGACCAGCTACAGCAGCACTAGTCATGTCCAGCACTTGACCAGCTAGTAGCAGCACTAGGCAGTCCAGCAACTGACACTAGGAGCAGCACTATGCAGGTCCAGACACTTGACGAGCTACAGCAGCAACTAGGCAGGTTCCCAGCCTTTGACCAGCTAGGACAGCACTAGCAGGTCATCACTTGACCAGCTAACTAGCAGCACTAGGCGGTCCAGCACTTGACAGCTAAACGAGCATCACTATAGGCAGGTCCAGCACTTACCAGCTAACTGCAGCCCCCAGGCAGGTCCAGCACTTGACCGCTAGGATCATCACTAGGCAGTTCCAGCAACTTGCCAACTAGGGAGCACACTAGGCCGGTCCAGCACTGACCAGCTAGGAGCAGCATAGGCGGTCCAGCACTTGACCAGCTAGGAGCAGCCACTAAGCAGGTCCACCGCACTTGACCACTACGTGCCACTAGGCAGGTCCAGCACTTGACCAGCTACGTGCAGCACTAGGCAGGTCCAGCACTTGACCAGCTAGGAGCAGCACTAGGCAGGTCAGCCTGACCAGTCTAGCGGCAGCACAGGCAGGTCCCGCACTTGAACTGCAGCTAGGAGCAGCACTAGGCAGGTCCAGCACTTGACCAGCTAGGAGCAGCACTAGGCAGGTCCAGCACTTGACCAGCTACGAGCAGCACTAGGCAGGTCCAGCACTTGACCAGCTAGGAGCAGCACTAGGCAGGTCCAGCACTTGACCGCTATGGCATCACTAGGCAGGTCCCAGGCACTTGACACTAGGAGCAGCACTAGCAAGGTCCAGCACTTGCCAGCTAGGACAAGCACTAGCCGTCCCATCACTTGACCAGCTAGGAGCAGCACTAGGCAGGTCCAGCACTTGACCAGCTAGGAGCAGCACTAGGCAGGTCCAGCACTTGACCAGCTACGAGCAGCACTAGGCAGGTCCAGCACTTGACCAGCTAGGAGCAGCACTAGGCAGGTCCAGCCACTTTTGACAGCTACGAGCAGCACAGCATGTCCGAGCAACTTGACCAGCTAGGAGCAGCACGAGGCAGGTTTTTTCCAGCACTTGACCAGGCTACGGAGGCAGCACTAGGCAGGTCCAGCAATTGACCAGCTAGAGCAGCACCAGGCAGGGTCCAGCACTTTACCACCTAGTAGCAGCACTAGTCAGGTCCAGCCACTGACCAGGCTGGAGCACACTAGCAGGTCCAGCACTTGACCGCTAGGAGCAGCACTAGTGCGGTCCAGCCTGACCAGCTAGGGAGCAGCACGAGGCGGTCCGCACTTACCAGCTAGGAGCAGCACTAGGCAGGTCCAGCACTGCCAGCACGAGCAGCCCTAGCAGGTCCATCACTTTACCCGCTACGAGCATCACTAGCAAGGTCGCACACTTGACCAGCTAGTTTCGAAGCAGCACTAGGCAGGTCCAGCACTTGACCAGCTACGAGCAGCACCAGGCAGGTCCAGCACTTGACCAGCTAGGAGCAGCACTAGGCAGGTCCAGCACTTGACCAGCTAGGAGCAGCACTAGGCAGGTCCAGCACTTGACCAGCTAGGAGCAGCACTAGGCAGGTCCAGCACTTGACCAGCTAGGAGCAGCACTAGGCAGGTCCAGCACTTGACCAGCTACGAGCAGCACTAGGCAGGTCCAGCACTTGACCAGCTAGGAGCAGCACTAGGCAGGTCCAGCACTTGACCAGCTAGGAGCAGCACTAGGCAGGTCCAGCACTTGACCAGCTACGAGCAGCAGATTCTAGGCAGGTCCCCTATTCCCCTAAGCAAAGACTTTGCATTTTTATTTGAAGCCGATGAGTTCATTTTGCGTTTTTAGGGCCCTCCAAGCTATCTGGTGAGTTTAATTTAATATTGTTTGATTCATTTTAATTAAAATAAAAATACTTAGGAAATCTGTTTACGAAGCCACACCAAATAAAGGGCTCCTGAGCAGGGACAATTTAGGGCCCTCCAAGCTATCTGGTGAGTTTAATTTGCACTGCACGTTGAAGCCACACTGCACGTTGAAGCCACACTGCACGTTGAAGCCACACTGCACGTTGAAGCCACACTGCACGTTGAAGCCACACTGCACGTTGAAGCCACACTGCACGTTGAAGCCACACTGCACGTTGAAGCCACACTGCACGTTGAAGCCACACTGCACGTTGAAGCCACACTGCACGTTTAAGCCACACTGCACGTTTAAGCCACACTGCACGTTGAAGCCACACTGCACGTTGAAGCCACACTGCACGTTGAAGCCACACTGCACGTTGAAGCCACACTGCACTTTGAAGCCACACTGCACGTTGAAGTCACCTCAACGTTGAAGCCACCCTGCACGTTTGAAGCCACACTGCACTTAAAGGCCACACTGCACTTTGAGCCAAAAGAAAAATAAAAAGAAAAGAAAACTGCACGTTGAAGCCACACTGCACGTTGAAAGCCACACTGCAACGTTGAAGCCACACTGCAACGTTGAAGCCACACTGCCACTTTGAAGCCACACTGCACGGTTAAGCCACACTGCCACGTTAAGCGACACTGCACGTTTAAAAAGCGACCTGCACGTTGAAGCCACACTGCACTTGAAGCCAACACTGCACGTTAAGGCCACACTGCACGTTAAGGGCAAACTGCACGTTTAAGCCACATTGCACTTTTAGCCACACTGCACGTTTAAGCCACACTGCACGTTTAAGCCACACTGCACGTTTAAGCCACACTGCACGTTTTTGAGCCACACTGCACGTTTAAGCCACACTGCACGTTTTTGAGCCACACTGCACGCTGAAGCCACACTGCACGTTTTTGAGCCACACTGCACGCTGAAGCCACACTGCACGTTTTTGAGCCACACTGCACGTTTTTGAGCCACACTGCACGTTTAAGCCACGCGTGCAACGTGTTTTTGAACACACTGCCGGTAAGCCACACTGCACGTTTGAAGCACACTGCCCGTTGAAAGCCACACTGGCACGTTGAAGCACACTGCACGTTGAAGCCACACTGCACGTTAAGCCACACTGCCGTTGAAAGCCACACTGCACGTTGAAGCCACACTGCACGTTTAAGCCACACTCAGTTGAAGCCACATGTTGCACGTTGAATCACAACTGCCCGTTGAAGCCACACGCACCTGCACTTTAAGCGACACTGCAGGTTGAGCAACACTGCCACGTTTAAGTAAGCCACCAACGTGCACGTTGAAGCCACACTGCACTTTTCAGCACACTGCACGTTTAAGCCACACTGCAGGTTGAAGCCACACTGCACGTTGACCACCTGCACGTTGAGCCACACTGCACGTTGAAGCCACACTGCACGTTGAAGCCACATGCACGTTTCCCAGCCACACTGCAACGTTTTTGAGCCACACTGCACGTTTTTGAGCCACACTGCACGTTGAAGCCACACTGCACGCTTAAGCCACACTGCACGTTTAAGCCACACTGCACGTTTAAGCCACACTGCACGTTTAAGCCACACTGCACGTTTAAGCCACACTGCAACGGTTTTTTAGCACAACTGCAAACGTTTTTGAGGCACACGCACTTTTTTTTGATCCACACTGCCGTTTTAAGCCCACTGCACGTTCAGCACACTGCACGTTAAGCCAACACTGCACGTTTAAGCCACAATGCACGTTAAGCCACACTGCCCTTTAAGCCACACTGCACCTCTTTTGAGCCCACTGCAACCTTTTAAGCCACTGCACGTTTTGAGCCACACTGCACGTTTAAGCCACACTGCACGTTTTTGAGCCACACTGCACGTTTAAGCCACACTTCACGTTTTTGAGCCACACTGCACGTTTAAGCCACACTGCACATTTTTGAGCCACGCTGCACGTTTTTAAGCCACACTGCACGTTTTTAAGCCACACTGCACGTTTTGCGCAGTTCTTTGCAACCTCCTGTGGGCGCAGCAAGCAATTTTTGCACTGTTTGCTCTACAAAGCGCAGTTTTTTTGTTTCAAAGTGCGCTAAAGCGCTGGCCAATTTGGTCCATGGAAGTACCCTGGTCCCTTTGTTCTGAGCAGAGACTTAGCATTTGTTTTTGAAGCTGGCGAGTTCAGTTTGAATTCAAACACGATTTTGAAAACTCGGCGTTCTTTCGGACCGTCCAAGCTATATGCCGATATATGTTGGTAGGTATTCTATCCCAGCCCAACCCGACCCAACCCAACCCGACCCAACCCAACCCAACCCAACCCAACCCAACCCAACCCAACCCAACCCAACCCAACCCACCCTACCCTCTACCACCTACCCTCTACCACTCTTACCTCCGCAACCTACCACCCTAGCCCCTACCATCCTACCCCCCCCCCCCCCCCCCCCCCCCTCCTATTTCTTCGCCACAGGCGATGGATTTAAACCAGGGGGGCTGGATAACCTCACCCCCTCCACAATTCTACCTCCCCTCCACTCTCTTCTAACCCCCCCACCCCATCCAACCCCCCTCCCCGCCTCCACCACCTTAACCTCTTCCACCCTAACCTCTCCATCCCCCCCCTGCTTGTTTGCCACAGGCGATGGATTTAAACCAGGGGGGCTGGATAACCCCATCACCTCCCCTCCACTCTCCTCTAACCCCACCCCACCCCACCCAACCCCCTCCCTGCCTCCACCACCGTAACCTCTTCCACCCTAAACCCCTACCACCCTAACCTCATCCATCCCCCCCCCTGCTTGTTTGCCACAGGCGATGGATTAAACCAGGGGGGCTGGATAACCCCATCACCTCCCCTCCACTCTCCTCTAACCCCCACCCCACCCCCCCCACCCCCCCTCCCTGCCTCCACCACCGTAACCTCTTCCACCCTAGCCCCTACCAACCTAACCTCTCCATCCCCCCCCTGCTTGTTTGCCACAGGCGATGGATTTAAACCAGGGGGGCTGGATAACCCCATCACCTCCCCTCCACTCTCCTCTAACCCCACCCCACCCCACCCAACCCCCTCCCCGCCTCCACCCCCCTAACCTCTACCACCCTAACCCCTACCACCCTAACCTCTCCACCCCCCCCCTGTTTCTTCGCCACAGGCGATGGATTTAAACCAACCAGCCAGACAGCTGGGCTACCTTTACCCATATTGACAAACGCAAGGTACCCTGGCGCCGATAGAGGTGACGTGTTCTCCCTCCCAGGTGGGGACAAGCAGTACAAGTTAGGGCGGTACAAGACATGGTAGTGCAAGATAGGGCGGTACTAGATAGGGCGGTGCTAGGAAGGCCATGGATTTAAACCATGCAGCCAGACGGTTGGGCTTGTTTTCACATGGTAACAAGCGCAAGGTACCCTGACGCCGATAGAGGTGACGTGTTCTCCCTCCCAGGTGGGTACAAGCAGTACAAGATAGGGCGGTACAAGATAGGGTAGTGCTAGATAGGGCGGTACTAGATAGGGCGGTGCTAGGCAGGCCATGGGTTTGAATCAGGCCCCAAGACGGTTGGGCTTGTTTTTCCCATCGTAACAAACGCAAGGTACCCTGACACTGATAGCGGTGACGTGTTCTCCCTCCCAGGTGGGGACAAGCAGTACAAGATAGGGCGGTACAAGATAGGGTAGTGCTAGATAGGGCGGTACTAGGCAGGCCATGGATTTAAACCATGCAGCCAGACGGTTGGGCTTGTTTTCACATTGTAAAAAACGCAAGGTACCCTGACGATGATAGCGGTGACGTGTTCTCCCTCCCAGGTGGGGACAAGCAGTACAAGATAGGGCGGTACTAGACATGGTAATGCTAGATAGGGCGGTACTAGATAGGGCGGTGCTAGGCAGGCCATGGATTTAAACCAAGCAGCCAGACGGTTGGGCTTGTTTTTCCCATGGTAGCAAACGCAAGGTACCCTGACGCCGATAGAGGTGACGTGTTCTCCCTCGTAGGTAGGGACAAGCAGTACAAGATAGGGCGGTACAAGACATGGTAGTGCTAGATAGGGCGGTGCTAGGCAGGCCATGGGTTTGAATCAGGCCCCAAGACGGTTGGGCTTGTTTTTCCCATCGTAGCAAACGCAAGGTACCCTGACGCCGATAGAGGTGACGTGTTCTCCCTCGTAGGTAGGGACAAGCAGTACAAGATAAGGCAGTACTAGGCATGGTGGTGCTAGATAGGGCGGTACTAGGTAGGGTGGTGCTAGGCAGGCCATGGATTTAAACCATGCAGCCAGACGGTTGGGCTTGTTTTTCCCATCGTAACAAGCGCAAGGTACCCTGGCGCCGATAGCGGTGATGTGTTCTCCCTCCCAGGTAGGGTCAACACACCTCCACACACACACACCAAACACACCACACACCATACACCTCACACACACACACACCACACACCATACACCACACACACACACACACCATACACACCACACACTCCACACACCATACACACACTACACACGCACCACACACTCACAGGTAGGGTCAACACACACACACATACACACACACACGCACACACACACACACACACACACACACACACACACCACACACACACTCCCACCCAGGTGTGGACTCCTACATGGCCATGGGCTACCTAGACTACAAGGCCCTATCAGTCAAAAAGGGGGCCAAGCCCCCCCCCCCCCCCCACACACACACACACACACACACACACACACACACACACACAAACACACTCCCACCCAGGTGTGGACTCATGCAAGGCCCTGTCAGTCAAAAAGGGGGCCAAGCCCCCCCCCCCCCCCCCCCCCCCACACACACACACACACACACACACACACACCCTCTCACACACGCACTCCCACCCAGGTGTGGACTCCTACATGGCCATGGGCTACCTGGACTACAAGGCCCTGTCAGCCAAGAAGGGGGCCAAGCCCAACCCCCAGTATGGGGACGCGTGGCGGATTTTCACGCACAACTACAGCACCCCCTCCTGGGACAAGATGCAGATGTGTTTGTATATAGGGGTTTCCTATACTTCAGAGTTACGTTTTTAACTCCCCCCCCCCCCCCTGGGACAAGATGCAAGATAGTGTTGTATATAGGGGGTCCTATAAGTCAGAGGTACGTTTACTTACTTACTCTCCCCCCCCCCTGGGACAAGATGCAAGATAGTGTTGTATATAGGGGGTCCTATGAGTCAGAGGTGCGTTTACTCCCCCCACACACACTCTAACTCACCCCACCACCACCACCACCCATCCACTCATCCCCCCTACACACTAACTCACCCCCCCACCACCACCACCCATCCACTCATCCCCCCCACACACTAACTCACCCCACCACCACCACCACCCATCCACTCATCCCTGCCTCCCCCCCCACACACCTCAGCCCCACCAACCACCACCACCATCCCCTCATCCCCCCCACACACTACTCACCCCACCTACCACCACCACGCCATCCACTCCTCCCCCCCACACACTAAACTCCCTCCCTACACCACCCCACCAGCCACCCCCCCCCCCTCCACGCATCCCCACCCACACCCTACTCCCCCACCACCACCACCACCCTCCACTCCTCCCCCCCAACACTACCTCACACTCAACCCCCACCACCACCCCCACCCATCCCAACTCACCCCACCCACTACTCACCCCCCCCCCCACCCCCAACCATCATCCACTCATCCCCCCACACACTCACCTCCCCCCCCCACCACCCCCCACCCCCAACCCTCATCCCCCTCACCTCCCCCCACCTCCCCCCCCCCCGCCCCCCTTCCCCCACCTCCTAACCCCCCGCATATCCCTTTTCCGTCCCCCCCCCGCCCCCCCCCCCCCCCCCCCCCATGGACACTATGCAAGATAGTGTTGTATACAGGGGGTCTATAAGGCAAGAGGTACGTTAACACACTTACCTACCCCCCCCCCCCCCCCCCCCCCTGGGACAAGATGCAAGATAGTGTTGTACACAGGGGGTCCTATAGGTCTGAGGTACGTTTACCCACCCACAAAGTCCCCCCCCCACCACCAACATCCACTAACACCCACTAACTCACCCCCCCAAAACATACCCCCCCACCCCACCCCACCCCCATACCATCACCCCCACCAGCACACCCACCAACACACCCACCATCATCCCCACCAACATACCCACCACACGCACAACTACAGCACCACCCCCTGGGACAAGATGCAATATAGCGGGTTGTCTAGGGGGTCCTATAAAGCAGAGGTAAATTTACCCCCCAACAAACTCGCCCCACCACCAACGCCCACCATTAAGGATTGTTTTTCCCGCTACATATAGCGATCTCTAATTTTGACCCCGTTTCAGCGAAATTATCGCTACAAAAAAGTACACGAAAAAAGGTTTTTTTTGCCCTAAAACAAGTTTGTTTAAAAAAAGTAAAGAAAAGTTTGTTTTGCCCTAAAAAAAGTTCGTTTTAATTTTTTTTTTTTAAGTTTGTTTTGCCCTAAACAAAGTTTGTTTAAAAAAAGTAAAAAAACGTTTGTTTTGCCCTAAAATAAGTTTGTTTAAAAAAAGTAAAAAAAAGTTTGTTTTGCCCTAAATGGCCCTAGACACGTACAAAAAGCTATAAAAGCTATAGAAAGCACTAAAACGCTGTCCCTGGAGAAGGCCTAGAACCATAAAGCTAGGAACAAGTCCTATGCAGCGTCGCCTGCGATGCTAAAACGTGGCGGAGAGTGATCGCGAGGGAGCGACAGGTGGCAACGGAAGCGAGTTGGCTGTATGTCGGGCTTCATAACGGTCAGATGGATGGATGGTCGGACGGACACATGGGGAGCACTGGGGTCTCCCATCCACTCACCCACCAACACCCACCCAACTACCACCACCCAACCACCCACCATCCTCCTCCTCTGACCAATGTGCAGTACAATCGTCCCAAGCAGCTAGCAAGTCATTTCAGCGCAATACCCCCCCCCCACACACACACCCCCACAACACCTCCCAACACCCCTTAACACCCAACCAACCAACCAACCAACCAACCAACCAACCAACCAACCAACCAACCAACCAACCGACCAGCCAACCACCAACTCCCACCCAAGCACCCAGCAGTACCCTCCTATGACCAATGCGCAGTACGATCGTCCCAAGCAGCTAGCAAGTGATTTAATCGCAAAGAAGAAAGTCATCAAGGCCGATGTTTGCTTGCTCGGTGGTAAAGAGGGGTGCAAGGAGATGGACATACCCAGCCTTATGAAGTTCAGGTGTGGTGGGGCGAGGAGCGAGGGGGATGTGTGGTGTGGAGGGGTGAGGTGAGGGATGGGTGTGTGTGTATGGTGGGGGTGGGGGGGGGGGGGGGGGATGTTTGCCTGCTCGGTGGTAAATAGGGGTGCAAGGAGATGGACATACCCAGCCTTATGAAGTTCAGGTGTGGTGGGGAGAGGGGAGAGGGAGGTGCGTGGGTGGAGGGGTGTGTGCGTGGGGTGGGGGTATGAGTGATGGTGGGTGGGTGGGTGGGGTATCTGATGGGTGGGGTGGGAGGAGGGGAGGGTGCGGATGTTTGCATGCTTGGTGGTAAAGAGGGGTGCAAGGAGATGGACATACCCAGCCTTATGAAGTTTAGGTGTGGTGGGGCGAGGAGCGAGGGAGGTGTGTGGGTGGAGGGGGGGGGCTGAGGGATGGGTGGAGAGCGGTGGGTGGGGTGGGGTGGGTGGGGTGGGGGGGTGGGGGGGAAGGTGCGGACGTTTGCTTGCTTGGTGGTCAACAGGGGGTGCTTGGATATGGACATACCCAGCCTTATGAAGTTCAGGTGTGATGGGGAGGGGCGAGGGATGGGGGAGGATGTATGTGAGTGGGGTGGGGGTGTGAGTGATTTGTTGGTGGGGGTAGGGTGTGTGTGGGTGGGATGCAAGGAGATGGACATACGCAGCTTCAAGAAATTCAGGTGTGTTTGGGAGGGGGGGGGGAAGTGCGTGGGTGGAGGGGGGGGGGGGGGGGGGGGGGGGGGGGGGGGGGGGGGGGGGAGGGATGAGTGTGTGTGTGTGTGTGAACCAACCCAACCCAACCCCTTCCTCATCCCTCCAACGCAACACAACACGACACAACACAACACAAACCAACACAACCCCTGCCCCTTTCCTCCCCACCCCAACCCCACCAGGCACCAGTCATACTTCATACTTTTTTTATCCCCCCACCTACTAGCCACCAAATAATCTCTCCGCATGCACCACAAGACAAAAATCCCTCTCATGACACGGACCAACCCAACCCAACCCAAACCAAACCAAACCAAACCAAACCAAACCAACGCAACCCAAACCAACGCAACCCAACCCAAACCAAACCAAACCAAACCAAACCAGCCCAGCCCAGCCCAGCCCAGCCCAGCCCAACACAACCCAGCCCAACCCAGCCCAACACAACCCTCCCCAACCCAACCCTGCCAGGTACCAGTTGGACTTCGATGAGTCCCCCCCTCCAGCCCAACCCTCCCCAACCCAACCCAACCCTCCCCAACCCAACCCCGCCAGGTACCAGTCGAACTTTCATGAGTCCCCCCGCCTGCTCGCTACCAACTTTCCCCTCCGCATATGGCCTACCCCTGGACTGTTAGAGCTTACAATTAACTGTCAAGTTAGAGCTTTAAATTAAATGAAAACCTTCCCCCTAACAGAGTATCACACTTTAAAGTACCGCTTTAACCTGGCTTTAAGCATGTTTTTTTACATATTTCTGAAGATATTTAAATTTAATAACATATATACTTACATACATTCAGGTACCAGTTGGACTTTGATGAGTCCCCCCGCCTGCTAGCCACCAACATGTGGAACTCCTCCTCGGGCTCTGTGGTCATCCGCATTTACCCCCCCCACACTCACACACCCCACACCCAACCCACCTCGCACACACACACACTTACCCCCCCACACACACATTTACCCCCCCACACACACACACTCACCCCAACCCCACCAGGTACCAGTTGGACTTTGACGAGTCCCCCCGCCTGCTAGCCACCAACTTGTGGAAATACTCCTCGGGCTCCGTGGTCATCCGCGTGTTTCCCAAGAATGAAACCACAGGAGAGCTGTGGAAGGTGGGTTGGTGCTAGGTAGAAGCTCCACACACACACACACACATGCACTCACTCACTCACTCACCCCCCCTCTCACACACAAACACACTTACTCACTAACCCACACCCTCTGGCTCCGTGGTCATCTGCGTTTATGCCAAGAATAAAACCACAGGAGAGCTGTGGAAGGTGGGTTGGTGCTAGGTAGAAGCTCCACACACACGCACACACACGCACGCACGCACTCACTCACTCACTCACCACCAACCCACAAACACACTAACCCCCTCTGGCTCCTTGGTCATCCGCATTCATCCCAAGAATGAAACCACAGGAGCTGTGGAAGGTGGGTTTGTGCTAGGCGTAAGCTCCATACACACATGCACTCTCTCCCCCCCACCTCCCCCCCCACCACCACACACACACACACATGCACTCTCTCCTTCCCCCTCCCCCCCCCCCCCCCCCCCCCCCACACACACACCCACACACCCACACACACATTCATCGACTCACCCTTGCACTCCCTCCCCTCAAACACACTAACCCACTCTGGCTCCGTGGTCATCCACGTTTACCCCAAGAATGATAGCACAGGAGAGCTGTGGAAAGTGGGTTGGTGCTAGGTAGAAGCTCCACACAAACATGCACTCTCTCCCCCCCCCCCCCCCCCCCCCCCCCCCCATCCCCCCACACACCCCCACCCCCCCCCCCACACACACACACAGACTCATTAACTCTCCCTTGCATTCACTCCCCCCCCCTCTCCCCCCACCCCCACCCCCACCCCCACCCCCACCCCCCACCCCCACCCCCCCACACACACAGACTCATTAACTCTCCTTGCATTCACTCCCCACTAACACACTAACCCAACCAGTAGCGCTGTTAAGGGTACTTCTATTAACCAAATTGGCCAGCACCCCCAACCCACCCTTACTCACCCACCCTTACCCACCCACCCTTGCCCACCCACCCACCCTTACCCACCCACCCTTATCCACCCCACCCACCCTTACTCTCCCTTACCCACCCACCCTAACCCACCCCCCACCCACCCTCCCTTACCCACCCACCCACCCACCCTTACCCACCCACCTTACCCACCCACCCCTTACCCCACCCACACCTTCCACCCACCCTTACCCACCCACCCTTACCCACCCACCCACCACCCTTACCCACCCACCCTACCCACCCACCCACCCACCCCCTTACCCACCCACCCTACCCACCCACCACCCACCCACACCTTACCCACACCCCACCCTTACCCAGCCCACCCTACCCACCCACCCTTACCCACCCACCCACCCCCCCCTTACCCCCCACCCTAACCCTTACCACCCCCCACCCTACACCCACCCCTACCCACCCACCTTATACCCACCCCACCCACCCCCCACCACCCACCCCAACCCTTACCCACCCACCCTTACCCACCCAAACCCCTTACCCACCCACCCCTTACCCACCCACCCACCCATCCTTACGCCACCCACCCCCCACCCACCCCACCCACCCACCCACCCCAGTAGCCTGTTAAGGGTACTTCTCTTGACCAAATTGGCCAGCGCTGTAGCGCACTTGAAAAACATAAACTGCGCTAGGTAGTGCAAAAGCGCAAAAAAAACTGCGCGCTGCTCCCACAGAGGGTTGAAAAAACTGCGCAAAACGCGCAGTGGGGCTCAAAAAGGCACTGCGCCAGCAAAAAGCGCCAGCAAAAAAAAAAACGCCAGCAAAACGCGCCAGCAAAAAAAAAGCGCCAGCAAAAAGCGCCAGCAAAAAGCGCCAGCAAAAGGCCAGCAAAAACGCCAGGCCCCCCCAAAAGCGCCAGCAAAAAGCGCCAGCAAAAAGCGCCAGCAAAAAGCGCCAGCAAAAAGCGCCAGCAAAAAGCGCCAGCAAAACGCGCCAGCAAAACGCGCCAGCAAAAAGCGCCAGCAAAAAGCGCCAGCAAAAAGCGCCAGCAAAAAGCGCCAGCAAAAAGCGCCAGCAAAAAGCGTCAGCAAAAAGCGCCAGCAAAAAGCGCCAGCAAAAAGCGCGCGCTTGGAAGTGCACTGCTCCCCACTAACTAACAAACCCACCCAGTATTGCTGTTCAGCGGGGAAATCGACTTTCCGATTGGACCCAAATTAACTAGGAATGTTGGTCGAGACAAAATAACATTTCATAACATTTTAGCGAAATTAGTTTTGGATTTTGGACCCACATTTATTTTGTGCAGTGATCTGATCGCAAAAAATGCTGTTAAGTTCGCTGGGCCAGCCTTCCTGTGTGGTCATTCACACTTATCACACTTACCCTCTAACACACTCAACCACCTACACTAACCCACCCACTCAACCCAACGTCCTAACACCCTTACTGACCTACACCCAACCACCTACACTAACCCACCCACCCAACCCAACATCCTAGCACCCTCACTGACCCTTTCGACCACTTCAACACCCTTATCCACCCTTACCCACCCACCCACCTACACACCCACCCACCTACACACCCACCCACTCGACTACTCCAACGCCTTAATACCCCAACTAACCCTTACACAGCCTCTCCACCACTTCAACACCCTTATCCACCCTTACCCACCCACCCACCTACACACCCACCCACTTGACTACTCCAACGCCTTAATACCCCAACTAACCCTTACACAGCCACTCCACCACTTCAACACCCTAACACCCTTACTCACCCACACCCACCTACCCAAACCACCCACCAACCCACCCTTACCCACCTACCTATACCCGCCCACTCGACCACTTCAACGCCCTAACACCCTTACGCCCGAGCTACCCTTTTCCCCCGACCCCGACCACTACGACCCTTACCCACCCCCCCAGCCCTACCCACCCCCACCCCATCTCGCCATCCCCCATCTACACACCACCGACACAGTTACCTCCCACCAAGCCCTTCCTCCCACCCACCCACCATACCACGCCACCATTAGCACCAGGCCCCCATGTTACCCTTACCCACAGCCGGCCCAGCCCCCTACCTTCCACCCACCTCACTCCTTACCCACCCACCTACCCCCACCCACTACGCCTCACCCACCTACCGACCACCCGCCACCTAAAACACCATACCCTACCACCCCCCCCTCACCCTCCCCACCTACCCCCCACTCTCGCCATCCTTACCCACCCCCGCAGCCTACCCCCACCCACCACCCTCACGCCCACCGCACCCCCTACCCACCCACCTACACAATCCACCCTTACCCACCCACGCTACCCTCACCCACCTGACTCAACCCACTCGCCTCTCCCCATCCATCCTTCCCCCCACCGAACCCTCAACCCCCTACCCACCACCTACCGTCACCCACCTACCAGCACTCACCTACCAACCCACCTCTCCCCCTCCACCCTTAACCCACCCACCTACCCTCACTCACCCACCCTTACCCACCATTACCGACCCACCTACCCTGACCCACCCACCCACATACCCTTACCATCCCACCCAGCCCTAACCCACCCACCCACTCTCCCATACATCCACCTGCAGCCCTGGGACCAATGGTGGACCCCCAGCCTGAAAGCAGATGTACACTACTTGGCCGCCTCCTTGCAGGTACGGTGGGTGACTGATGTTATGCGCATACGTATGTATGTATGTATATTGCAAGTGCGTGTATGTATATTGAGTGTGGGGTGGTGGTGTGTGTAGTGGTGGTGGTGAGAGTGTGGTGGTGGAAGCAGATGTACACTACTTGGCCGCCTCCTTGCAGGTACGTGACAGGGTGACTGATGTTATGTGCAGATGTGTATGTATGTATGTATATTGCAAGTGCGTGTATGTATATTGAGTGTGGGGTGGTGGTGTGTGTAGTGGTGGTGGTGAGAGTGTGGTGGTGGAAGCAGATGTACACTACTTGGCCGCCTCCTTGCAGGTACGTGACAGGGTGACTGATGTTATGTGCATATGTATGTATGTATATTGCAAGTGCGTGTATGTATATTGAGTGTGGGGTGGTGGTGTGTGTAGTGGTGGTGGTGAGAGTGTGGTGGTGGAAGCAGATGGACACTACTTGGCCGCCTCCTTGCAGGTACGTGACAGGGTGACTGATGTTATGTGCATAAGTATGTATGTGTATGTATGTATATTGCAAGTGCGTGTATGTATATTGAGTGTGGGGTGGTGGTGTGTGTAGTGGTGGTGGTGAGTGTGTGGTGGTGGTGGTGTATGGTGGTGAGTGTGTGGTGGTGGTGGTGGTGGTGTGTAGTGGTGAGTGTGTGGTGGTGGAAGCAGATGGACACTACTTGGCCGCCTCCTTGCAGGTACGTGACAGGGTGGCTGATGTTATGTGCATATGTATGTGTATGTATGTATATTGCAATTGCGTGTATGTATATTGAGTGTGGGGTGGTGGTGTGTGTAGTGGTGGTGGTGAGTGTGTGGTGGTGGAAGCAGATGTACACTACTTGGCCGCCTCCTTGCAGGTACGTGACAGGGTAACTGATGTTATGTGCATAAGTATGTATGTGTATGTATGTATATTGCAAGTGCGTGTATGTATATTGAGTGTGGGGTGGTGTTGTGTGTAGTGGGGGTGGTGAGAGTGTGGTGGTGGTGGTGTGTGGTGGTGAGTGTGTGGTGGTGGTGTGTTGTGGTGTGTGTGTGTGTGGTGGTGTGTGTAGTGGTGGTGGTGAGAGTGTGGTGGTGGATGCAGATGTACACTACTTGGCCGCCTCCTTGCAGGTAAGGATGGGTGAGTGTGTGGTGGTGGTGTGTGTGTGGTGGTGTGAAGTGCGGCGGTGTTGTGGGGGGTGATGTGTGTGCGTGTGGTGAGTGGTGTGTACGTGGTAGTGTGGTGTGGCGGGTGTGTGGTGTGTGGTGGTGTGGTTGATGGTGGTTGGAGTGTGTGTGTCGTGGTGTGGGAGTTAGGTTTGGTGGTGTATTTGTGAGTGTCTGTGGCTTGCTATTGCTAGTGTGTGTGCGTTGTGTTGTGGTTGAGTGGTTTGTAGGTTGGTTGTGTTTGTTTTTATTCATGCGTGGTGCGGGTGGTGTTGTAGTTTGTTTTTTGTTTTTGTGAGTTGTTTTTTGCGTGTGTATTTTTCGGTGTGCTTTTTATTTGTGATTTTCTTGTGTAGTGTTGGTGGTGTGTGGTTGGTGAGTTGGTTTGCGTTTGGATTGTGATTTTTGTTGTTGTTGTGTTGAGCTGTGTGGTGCGTTGTGTGTGGTCGTGTGTGGTGTGTGGTGCGTGTCGTGGATGGTGGTGTGTGTGGTGATTGTGTGGTGTGCGTGTGGCTTGTGCTTCGTGGTGGTGGTTGGTGCGTGTGTGTAGCGGGGTGCTGGTGTGCGTGTGTGGTTGTTGGTGTTTGGTGGGTGCGTGTGTGTGCGGTTGGTGTGGTGGCGTTGTTTTTGCGTGTTATTTGTGGTGGCTTGCTGTGGTGGTTGGTGTGTGGTGTGCGTGTTTGTGGTGGTGGTGGTGCGTGTGTGGTGGTGGTTTGTGTTGGTCGTGTTGTGGGGTGGTGCTGTGTGGTGGTGGTGTTGTGGTCGTGTTGTTGTGTTGCGTCGTGTTTTGTGGTGGTTCGCTGTTGTGGTGGTGGTGGTGCGTTTTTTAGTTTTGGCCTCCCTCGCTTGCCATGTCCTGGCTGGGTATTGTTGTGGTGGTTGTTGTGTGGTGTGCGGGTGATCATATCTTATGTTTGGTTCTGTGTTTGGTTTGTCTGAGTGTTGTGAGTTTGGGTGTATGTGTGTGGTTTGTGAAGTGTGTTTGTCGAGTGTGTTTGGTTGCTTGTTTTGTGTGGTGGTGTTGTGTGGATTGTGAGTGTTTTGTGTTGGTCGGTGTGTTGGATTGTGGTGTGTGGTGGTGATTTTGTTGGTTTTGTAGTTGGTTGTTTTTGTTGTTGTGATTTTCGCTGTTGTGGTGTGGGTGATGTGTGTGGTTTTGGTTGTGTAATGTGGTGTTGTGTGTTTTTTGAGTGTGCGCATGGTTTGTTTGTGGTGCTGTGTTTTTGTCTGTGTTGGTTTGTGGTGTTGTTTTGGGGTGTTTGTGTAGCTTTTGTGGGTTTATGGTGTGTGGTGGTGCTTGTGTGGTGGTTTTATATTTTTGGGTTTTTTGGTATGTTGTGGTGATGTTTGTTTGTGGTGTGTGTTGGTTGGTGTGTGATGTGAGTCTTGTTTGGTGGTGGTTGTGTTGTGGTGTGATTTTGTCGGTTAGTGTTTGTTGGGTTATTGGGTTTTGGTTTGGCTGGTGGCGTTGGGGTGGGGGTGTGTGTTGTCGTGGTGGTGATTTGTGTTTGGTGTTGGTATCATACATACATCATCATACATTCATCTACATACATACATACGTCCATACAACATACATACATCATACATACATACATACACACAACATACATACTACATACATACATACATACATACTTACATACCCACACCTACACATACCTACAACATCACTACATCATACTACCTCCATACATTACATACATACGATACATGCATCATGCATGCATACTACATACTACTACATACATACTACATACAATCATCTAATACAACTGCATACAACTATACATCCATAATACATACATACATACATACTAATAATACCTACATGCATGCATGCATACATCCTACTACATACATACCTACATACATACTACATCATACATACATACATACGTGCATACATAGCGTACATATAACATACATACATACATACACATACATCAAACAACATAACTACCTACATGCATCATACATACATACATACATACATACGTACACACACACACACCCACACACACACACGTACACACTCACACATAAACACACACACATCCACACACCATAGGCACGCATACACACACACACACACACACACACACAAACAACACAGTCACACACACACTCCTACTTTCTCGTATCCCCCCACCACACAACAAAAACACAACCACACCCACACACAGCAATACTCCTCACCCCCTCTACCCCTCCCCCCCCCCCCCCCCCACCCCCACACACACACACTCCTATCGCCCCCACCCCCACCCCACCCCACCCGGCCCCCCCACGCGCCCACACCCAAACACTCCTACCCCCTCTACTATCCCCCCGCAACACACACCACACACGACTCCTTACCCTCGTCTACCCCCTCGTACTAACCCCACGAGCGACAAACCCCTTCCCACCACGCAAACCTAACACTCTACCCGGTCCCCTGGTCTCCCATCACCAGCCTATACTCCCGCACCCCCCCCCAGGGCCATTAACCCCTAAAGATGCCACCGGCCTCCGCCGACACACCCACCAACGTCCGTGTACGTCCCAACCACTTATAGGTGTTGCGCAATCGCAGAAAGACTGCTGCGCCGGACTCTGGTACCACAGTCATCGTGACTCATGGCCACCGTCAACTTTGACTCCCGTAGCCCCCCCCCACCCCCCACCCCCACCCCCCACCCCCACCCCCCTCCCCACCCCACCACCACACATCACCAGAACTCATAGAAACATCCCCAACCAGCTAGAGGAGTGCCGCAAGCGCAAAGACGGCTGCCAGACGCTGGGAATCCGCAGTCGGCGTGACATCATGGCCACCGTCAACTTTGACTCGGCAGCCCCCCCCCCACCACACCACACCCACCCCCCCTGACACCACACACCATCCAAACTTCGTGGGCAATCCCCACCAGCTATAGGTGTGTCCGCAAGCGCAATACGGGCTTGCCATACTCTGAATCCGCAGATCTCGTGACATCATGGGCCACCGTCCACTTGACTCGCATGCCTGCCCCCCACCCCACCACACCACACCACACCACACAAACACACACACCACCATCCCCACACTTGTAGGACGCCCACCAGCTAGAGTTGCCGCAAGCTCTAATATGTCTTCCAGAGACGCTTGGAATTCCGCAGTCGTCGTGACTCATTGCCACGTCACTTGACTCTTCAGCACGTCTACAACTCTCTCTCTGACCGACACATCCACGACGCAGTGGAGGCCTCTGGGATGGGCGGTCAGTAATTTGTTAATGCTTTTTTTAACTTGCTGTTTACATGCTCCTTGTAACGCTTTGTACATGCTTTTTACTTGCCTTTTACATGCTTTTTACATGCTTCTTGTAACGCTCTGTACATGCTTTTTACATATTTTGTACTTGCTTATTATTTGTTTTTTACATGTTTTTTACTTGCCTTTTACATGCTTTTTACATGCTTCTTGTAACGCTCTGTACATGCTTTTTACATATTTTGTACATGCTTATTACATGTTTTAACTTGCCTTTTACATGCTTTTTACTTGCTGTTTTCAAGCTTTGTACATGCTTTTTCCTTGCTTTTACTTGCTGTTTACATGCTTTTTACTTGCTTTGTACATGTTGTTTTTCATATTTTGTACATGTTTTGTACATACTTATTACATGTTTTTTACTTGCTTTTTACATGCTTTGTACAAGCTTTTTACTTGCTTATTACTTGCTTTTTACATGCTTTGTACAAGCTTTTTACTTGCTTATTACTTGCTTTTCACATGCTTTGTACAAGCTTTTTACTTGCTTATTACTTGCTGTTTACATGCTTTGTACAAGCTTTTTACTTGCTTATTACTTGCTGTTTACATGCTTTGTACAAGCTTTTTACTTGCGATTACTTGTGTGTTACTGCTTATGTACAGCTTTTTACTTGCGTTATTACTCTTGCGCGTTTACTGGCTTGTCATGATGCCTTGATCATGCGTTTTTACTTCTGCTTCCATTCTTTTTCAAATATTTTGTACAACTTTTGTACATCTTTATTTACACTGCTTTTTTACTTGCTAATTGTTTTACTTGCTTTTTACATGCTTTGTACATGCTTTTTTAGTTGTTTTTTACATGCTTTGTACTTTCTTTTTACTTGCTTTTTACTCGCTGTTTACATGCCTTTTTTTACATGCTTTTTACTCGCTGTTTGCTTTTTTACTTGCTTTTTACTTGCTTTTTTACTTGCTTTTTTACTTGCTTCTTACTTGATTTTTACTTGCTTTTTACTTGCTTTTTACATGCTTTGTACATGCTTTTTTACTTGCTTTTTACTTGCTTTTTTACTTGCTTTTTACTTGCTTTTTACTTGCTTTTTACTTGCTTTTTTACTTGCTTCTTACTTACTTTTTTACTTGGGTTTTTACTTGCTTTTTACATGCTTTGAACATGCTTTTTACTTGCTTTTTACTCACTTTTTTAATTGCTTTTTACTTGCTTTTTTACTTGCTCTTTACTTGCTTTTTTACTTGCTTTTTTACTCGCTTTTTTTCTTGCTTTTTACTTGCTTTTTACATGCTTTGAACATGCTTTTTACTTGCTTTGAACATGCTTTGAACATGCTTTTTACTTGCTTTTTACATGCTTTGAACATGCTTTTTACTTGCTTTTTACTTGCTTTGTTACTTGCTTTTTACATGCTGTTTACATGCTGTTTACATGCTTTTTTACTTGCTTTTTACATGCTGTTTACATGCTGTTTATATGCTTTTTTACTTGCTTTTTACATGCTGTTTACATGCTGTTTACATGCTTTTTTACTTGCTTTTTACTTGCTTTTTACATGCTGTTTACATGCTTTTTTACTTGCTTTTTACATGCTGTTTACTTGTTTTTTACATACTTTTTACTTGCTGTTTACAGAGGGCTGTGTGAGACACTGCTGAGGACCCAAGGGAAAGAAAAAAAGAAGGTTAGTAACTACAGAGTTTGGGGGCGTCTCAAGTAGGGCGCATTTCCTCTGTTACCTGCGTTTCAAGCTGAGTATGGCAGAGACAAGGCGCCAGCTGGGCATCATCTTTGGGTTGTGGTTTCTAGTGGGTGTTTGTTTCATCGCTATTATGCTGATGGTTCCAGTCACCTACATGATGTACAAGAAATAGGGGAAGCAGTACACTGAGAGCGCCAGCTAGGCATCATCTTTGGCTTGTGCTTCTTGTGGCTCAGTTATTCCTGAATCCTCTAGAGGGCCTCTTTCTTTCCCTGGGGACCCCGCACCCCCAGGATCCCCCCAGGACCCCCCTCATTGACCCACCCAGCACCCCCATGAGTCCATGAACCCCTCCCACCACCCCGCCCCACCCGATGCCACCCCCCCGATACACCCCCCCTTGACCCACCCCCACCCACTCTTAACCCCCATGACCCACCAGCAGCACCCCACCCCCCACCCACCACTCTGACCCCTGGGACCCACCCCTGATACCACCCATGACCATCCCCCTGGACCCCCCATACCCAGCCCCCCCCCCCCTCCCCTGGGAGCCCCCCCCCAAACTCTCATGACCCACCCCCGCCCCCTCCCCCCCTGGACCCCACCGCTGATAACCACCCATACCACACCCCTGGCCCCACTGGTACCCACCCTCATGACCACCCTCCCGATACCCTCCCATGACCCCCTCACCACCCCACCCCCCTGGGGACCCACCCCTATGACCCACACCCTAGACCACCACTCTCGATACCCCCATGAGGCCCACCACCCCTGGACCCCCCATGACCCACCCACCCCCACCCAACCCACCCCCGACCCACCCCCCGATACCACCCCCTGACCCCCCCCCCCCCCCCCCCACACACACACACACCTCACCCGCACACACCCGTTTACCCATCCCTGCTACCACACCTCCCCCTACCCCCCCCCCCCCCAGGACCCCCCCATAAACCCACCCTCATAACCCCCACCAGGACCCCCTAGACCCCCCCCACCACCTTCCCCCTGGGACTTCACCCCTGAGCCGCCCCCATAACCCCCCCTTCCCCCCCCCTTGTTCCCCCCTTTTACCCCCCATGGCCCCCCCTCCCCCCCTGTAAACCCGCCCCTGATCCACCCCCATGACCCACCCCGGGGACCCCCCCCTGCCCCTCCCCTCCCCCCCTGGGACCCCCCCCCCCTGATACCCTCATGACCCCCCCCCCCCCCCCCCCCCCCTCCCCCCCTGGGACCCCCCCCCCCCCCCTGATATCCCCCATGAACCCCCCCACCCCCCCCCCTTCCCTCCCCCCCCTGCTGTGATCCACCCCCCCTGTACCCCCCATTACCCGCACCCCTGGGACCCCCCCATGACCCCCCTGGGAACCCACCCCTGATACCCACCCGTGACCCCCCCCCCCGGGACCCCCATCACCCCCTGAGTTCAGTTTCTTCATGGAAGTGGATGCCCCCAATACTTGGGCTCCTTTACTTTCCCCCTTGACTACCTTCCGCATGTCAGACTAGATGGTCCTACCTAGTGACTCCTGCCCTGTCCTACCCAGACTAGATAGTCCTACCTAGTGACTCCTGCCCTGTCCTACCCAGACTAGATAGTCCTACCTAGTGACTCCTGCCCTGTCCTACCCAGACTAGGTAGTCCTACCTATGAACTTCCTGCCCTGTTCCTACCCGACTAGAATAGTCCTACCTAGTGACTCCTGCCCTGTCCTACCCAGACTATGATAGTCCGACCCTACTATGACTTCCTGCCCTGTCCTACCCAACTAGGTATCCTACCTAGGGACTCCTGCCTGTCCCCTCCCCCGACTATAATATTCCTACCTAGTGACTCCTGCCCTGTCCTACCCAGACTAGATAGTCCTACCTAGTGACTCCTGCCCTGTCCTACCCAGACTAGGTAGTCCTACCTAGTGACTCCTGCCCTGTCCTACCCAGACTAGATAGTCCCGACCTTTGACCCTGCCCCTGTCCTACCATACAAGATGGTCATACTATGACTCCTTCCACTTCTACCCACTAGATAGTCCTACCTAGTGATCTCTCTGCCTGTCCTAGCCCCTACAGGCTAGTCCTATACCTATGACTCCTGCCCAACCCTGTCCTACCATACCCACGACTAGTGGTCTACCTGTGACTCCTGACCCGGTCCCTACCCAGACTAGGTAGTCCTACCTAAGTGACCTGCCCTTCCTAGCCCAGACTAGGGATCCTACCTATGTGACCTCCTTCCCTGGTTCCTACCCATACTAGATAGTCCTAACCTAGTGACTCCTGCCCTGTCCTAGCCCAACTAGGTAGTCCTACCTAGTGGGACTTCCTTCCCTTTCCTACCCAACTAGTTAGCCTACCTAGTGACTCCTGCCCTGTCCTTAACCCAGCTAATAGTCCTACCGTAGTGACTCCTGCCCTGTCCTCCCCGATAGGTAGTCCTACCTAGTGGCTCCTGCCCTTCCCTACCCAGGCTAGTAGTCCTACCTATGACTCCTGCCCTGTCCTACCCAACTAGAAATGTCCTACCTATGACGCCTCCCTGGCCTACCCCCCAAAAAAAGGACTGGATAGTCCTACCTTACGTGACTCCTGCCCTTTCCCCTTCTCCTAACCCATACTAGATAGTCCTACCTAGTGACTCCTGCCCTGCCTAGCCGGCTAATAGTCCTACCTAGTGACTCCTGCCCTGTCCTACCCAGACAAGATGGTCATACCTAGTGACTCCTGCCCTGTCCTACCCAGACTAGATAGTCCTACCTAGTGACTCCTGCCCTGTCCTACCCAGACAAGATGGTCCTACCTAGTGACTCCTGCCCTGTCCTACCCAGACTAGATAGTCCTACCTAAGTACCTAGTGACTCCTGCCCGGTCCTACCCAGACAAGATGGTTATACCCATCGTAGTGAGTCGGTACCAGGGTACTTCAAATGGCTAAATTGGCCACGCTTTAGCGCCCTTAAAACAAAAAAATTGCGCTTTGGATATGTCGAAAAGCGCAAACATTAGCTTGCAGCGCCCACAAGGGGTTGCAAAAAACTGCGCTTAAAGCGCAGAGGGGGTCAAAAAGTCAGCGCTCAAAAGCGCAAAAGCGCGCGCTTTGAATTACCCTGGTCGGTACCCAGTAGTGGGCACGACCATTTCTAGAACTTGAACTTGGTTACATAGCTTCAGCCAACAATTTGGCTGCTCGCCGTCTTCGGCAGTAAAAATATTTGTCTGTTTTTGTCGCTGAAATTGTCGGTGTAATGTGGCGTTCAGTCGGTACCCTGCAGTGGGCACGACCATTTCTAGTCTAGCCTCACCCTAGCTCCTCGTGGATTGTATCTTTTCATTTTTTTACTTGTGAAAGGGCTTCCACCCCAGGAGGTGGGTCTCCCACTCTCCCGGAACAAATCAGCAACACAGAGGATTCAGTTTGAATGGTGTTGCCGATCCTACATGCTTAGGGTGATCTACCACTCCAGGGTACTTCAAATGGCCAAATTGGCCAGCGCTTTAGCGCACTTGAAAACAAAACAAACTGCGCTTTGTAGTGCAAAAAGCGCAAAAATTGCTTGCTGCGCCCACAAGGGGTTGCAAAAAACTGCGCTTAAAGCGCAGAGGGGGTCAAAAAGTCAGCGCTCAAAAGCTCAAAAGCGCGCGCTTTGAATTACCCTGTACCACTCTACCTCTTGCTGCCTAACATGATTTGTTTTTTCACGCGCACTTGACAAGGTAGGCAGAAGGTGGGATGCCGTCAGACGTTGCCGGTGTACATCCGTGATAGTATGAACTTGAACTTGGTTGCATAGCTTCAGCCAGCAATTTGGCTGCTCGCCGTCTTTGGCAGTGAAAACATTATTACCAGGAAAATGTAAACTCGAACAAATCACTTTTTTTATAGCATGAGTGATTGCATTTAATGTACTTTGGCAATAATGCTACATGGGTATATTC
>JACBWV010000506.1:30000-77500 GCA_013435795.1 Chlamydomonas sp. ICE-L
CCTTCTCAATCTACCGGTATTCCGGTAATCAAAGTTCACCACTATCAAGTTATGATTAAGCTATTACTGATATCACGAATACGCCTGTCTCTGATGACTTTCAATTAATAGACATCATGAGAATCTCATGATGAGATCACAATTCCCCGGTCTTCCCATGTTATAGCAATTCAGGGGATGAACTGGACAAACGTTTCGTACTTCGTCTAGAATTGTCGAGAATTCGAGGCCAAATTGTCTAAAATTCTCGGATTTGCAGTCCAAAATTCTAGACCAAGTACGAAGTACGACTTCTCGTGGAAACGTTTTGTCCAGTTCATCCCCTGAATTGCTATAACGTTTTATAACAATCATTATGCTGCCAGATTGGACTATTCCCTCACTTATTCTGTCTGCCATGGTGACTTTCCCCAGCTGCGGCTTACGGGAGGGTCCCCTTAACACCAGACCCCTCCTGGCGTTATCTCCCCCCCCCCCCCCCCCCCCCCCCCCCCACACACACACACACTTCACAGTTTATGTATTATCGCCTTATCTCTTCCTGGATCGCACCCTTCGCGGCTTCTGATTATCATCCACCCCATTTCCCTACGGTAAACCAAAATCATTATTAGCACCCTCATAAGACCAAAACAACTCTACCAGTTGGATTTCCTCACTTCCCAGACCAAGGCACATATTTTGAATTCCACCTTCAACTACGTAGGATGAGGATGAGGGGGAGGATTGGGGAGGGGAAGCAGACTCATTAGAATGGCTCTTGAGGAATCTTTTGATTCCAACACTGGCTGGGTTCATGACTTACGTTGTGCTCTCCACAAGCTAGGATCCAGTAAAAACCTCAACATTTTGGAGGCTGTCGATGTCGAAGGTATTATGTCTGAAGTTTTTGAGTCATGGAGGTTTAAGTACCCAAGTGACACCAATGCAGTCAGAGACATCCCTGATGAGAGAAGGGTTGGCTTTAAACGCCTCCGATACCAGAAATGGTTCGCAGCCAACAGCAATGATGAGAATGGCTTGTTTCCCTTTACATCTGCCTTACATAAGCAGGATCAGATTCGTTCTATAGCACAGTTTAGAATGGGTTCCCATTGGCTGAACACAGAAAGAATGAGGGTGGTGGATAGAGCACACATCCCTCGTTCAATGAGGCACTGTCAAATGTGTGGGTTCCAAAAACCTGAGGATGAAATGCATATGTTTGAGTGCCCTTTTTATAATGATATTCGCCTCCGCTACCAGAAGCTGTTTACAGATATTTATGGGCATGTCCATGAGGATACCGACTTAACCGTATGGAATGTGGAATTCTGCGATTCCACATTCAGAAACTTTATGAATGGCAATGGCACTAAGACTTTCTGGAGCAACCTAGCCGACTATCTTTCTATTTGTAGAAGAGCAAGACAGAAAGCCCTGGACTGCTTAGTGGCACCGTAATTTATTATCCCTTTTTTTCTTCTTGTGACTTCTCATTTGTTAGCTTCTTACCTCCGCCACTGTAAGTGGTTGAGATCTGGGTCATGCTCTAACTAGGGGGTTTAATACCTACGCCACCAAAACGGTGGTTGAGAGCTTGGTTTGTTTGTCCTCGACACACCCCTGATGTAATGGGGTTTTTTGCTTTGTGGGGGCTTTTTCTTTTTGTTTAAAGCACAGAGTCTCTTACACCCTCGCGGTGTCAAGTAGTCTTTAACATGTAATGTAATGTAATGTAATGTAGACATTCGGAGGATGGAGGAGGAGAGGATAACGGAGGGGGAGGAGGAGGAGGAGGAGGAGGAGGAGGAGAGGAGACAGAGAGAAGAAGAGGAAGAGGAGAGGAGAGTGGAGGAGGAGAGGAGGAAGAGGGTGGAGGAGCAGAGGAGGAAGAGAGAGGAGGAGGAGGAGGAGGAGGAGAAGGAGAAAAAGGAGGAGGAGGAGAGGATGAGGAGGATCAATGATGATGAAGAAGAGGAGGAGGAGAGGAGGAGGAGGTGGGAGGGGGGCGGCAACTAGGAGGGTGGTTGTCGCCTTTGTTAAAACGTCTGACAGCCAATACATGTGATGCCGTTGCTTTGATAAGGTGGTATGTGGCAGGGTTGTTAGGACGCTACGTACTGAGTCGCAGACACAACGTCAGAGGGTTCGTTGTGTCCTGAGACGCAACGTACGTGGGGAGGGTCCGTTGCGTTGCAGAACGCAGGCTATGGGTCGGTTATGGGTTGGTTGTGGGTCGGTTGCGTCTCAGGACGCAGGCTATGAAATTAGTTGCGTCTGAGGACGCAGAGCTGTGGTTCCTCCTCAACAACCTCAGGGTTGTAGGAGGGCCTGCTTTGTTGGTTTATGTTGTAGAATAAAATGATTAATATAGCACGAACTCAGGTCCCCCGTCGGCCAAACAAACGTTTTGGGCTCAGTTCATCAGTGCTTTTTCTATTTAAGCCCTTCCTACGGTTGGGCATGTCCCTTTAGCCTATTTGGCCTACCCCTGGACTGTAACAAACAAACAAACAAACAGGCAGACAGACAGAAAGACAGACAGACACACAGAGAGAAAGACAGAGAGAGAGAGACAGAGAGACAGATAGAGATGCAGACAGAGAGGCAGACAGGCAGGCAGGCAGGCAGGCACGCAGGCAGGATAGAAGGAGAGACGGAGAGAGAAGGAGAGAGAAGGAGAGAGAAGGAGAGAGAAGGAGAGAGAGAAGGAGAGAGAGAAGGAGAGAGAGAAGGAGAGAGAGAAGGAGAGAGAGAAGGAGGAGGAGGAGGAGGAGGAGAAGGAGGAGAAGAAGGAGGAGAAGAAGGAGGAGAAGAAGGAGGAGAAGAAGGAGGAGAAGAAGGAGGAGAGAAGGAGAGAAGAGAGGAGAAGAAGGAGGAAGGAGAGAAGGAGAAGAAGGAGGAGAAGAAGGAGGAGAAGAAGGAGGAGAAGAAGGAGGAGAAGAAGGAGGAGAAGAAGGAGGAGACGAAGGCGGAAGAAGATAGGAGGAAGAAGGAGGAGAAGAGAGAAGACGGAGGAGAAGAGAAGAAGGAGGAGAAGAAGGAGGAGAAGAAGAAGAAGAAGGAGAAGGAGAAGGAGAAGGAGAAGGAGAAGGAGAAGGAGAAGGAGAAGGAGAAGGAGAAGGAGAAGAGTTCTGCAGCCTATCTGTTCAAAGACCTCCCGCGATCTTGTATTTTGATTCTGATAGCCCTCAAGGTTTGCTCGCATCCTTGTATTTTGAGAATTCGAATGCCCCTGGCTCTCCATGCGAGAGTCTGGGTGAGGGACAGCGAAGGGAGGTAGGAGAGGTAAGGTCGCTGGTGAGAAAGAATTGCGCATGGTTGGGGACAGAGATTTGAAGTTCCGAGGTTGCGAGAAGGTTGCGAGTATCTATTTCCATTCCCAGAAAAGAAAAGACAGCCGGCACGTAGTGGCCGAGGAAGATTAGCTTCCAGGGAGGGGGGGGGGGGGGGGGGGGGGGGGGGGGGGGGCTGGGGGGGGGGCGCGAGGGGGCTTCGTCGTTAATGAAAAGCAGGAAACAGGAGATATGCCACAAGCCAACTGTCTGCAAGTGCCACGTGTTGAGTGGGGTTTAGGAGATAACGCTGGCAATGTCCGAAACCAGTTGACCGGCAAGACCTGGGCACGAGCGAATTTATGAACTTCTACGTGCCGAATGGCGCATGCTACTGGAGGCGCAGGCGCTTGATAAGTGGGGGAGCGAGGGGGAAATAGTAGCAACAACCTATGAACTTGCACAATCAATCGGGCAGAATCATTTCTGTCTGAGTTGCTCTAGCCTCGTTTAATGGTGGAGGTGCTGGAGCCTCATTTCCAGCCTCGGTCTTTCATCGAAATTTCAGCTGCCGCATGGCGCATCGTAGCAGCAGGCGCAGGTGCTTAGGGAGATACTCGCAACACCTAGTAATTCGACAATTATTCCAATCATGCGAACACCTTGCTTCGTGCCTAGCAAAATTCTGGTGCTTAACCCTTCTTCAATGGCGGAGATGATGGAGCCTTTTACCCACCTCGATCCCATGAGCTGGTGCTGGTGCGGTCTTGGTGTGGTATATGAATACCTTGTAACACGGAGTGTCTTGTAACTGGAAGCCTAAGAAATGATCTCAGGAGTTTAGACGGCCCTAAGAGTCAGAAGCACGGCTTAAGACTCCCTTCCCGCTTCCAGCGCGTCTAGACCCTAATGGAACCCTCGTTTTAGGTATTCCCGAGTAGCTGATCAGACACTGATCAGTGGGTCAATTCGCTCGGTTTCAACTGCCTACAGAAGTCGTTCGTCATCTGTCGGAAAGTCGTCACCACCGCGTGGCAACTCAGTGGGAGGATCGTTATCCACCGCAATTCCCCCTTCTCTAGCCCTAGCCTTCTCCTGAAGTCTAGTACTCTTTCGAATGAGAAACTCATCAGGGGTTACAGTCGCATAATCCCTGTGAGTAGGTTTTTAAACCGTTTTAGGTTTCGGGTCGTTGGCACCTATCACGGGTCGTACCCGAGAAGGGTGTTGTCTCCAATACAAATCGATTTGTTCAGAGCACATAGGTAACAACTCTTCTTCGATTTCCCAAGAGTGAACATGGTCTGAGTGTATCAGCTTGGATAACACTCCGGAGAGTGGACTTAGTGTGTGCAGCACGCCAATCTATAAATGCGGAGACGAGAATAAATATTACAAAAGATAGTGGAACCATAAAGGGACACCAGCGGAGGAAAGGGGGGGGCGGTAGCCTGGAACCTGATCAGGGTACAGGTTAGACAGCGCGTGTCAGAAGAACCGATGACGCAGTCAACAGTAAGCTGACATAGTACTGTCAGGACCGATAGTTCTAAGGAAGTACATAAGTAGTCACCAAGTCATAAAACGCGTGAGAGCACCGCAATTCATGCTGACACTCCACCTATGACACAGGTGACATACAATACTACTTCTCCACCTATGGCACTGGTGACATAGAACTATATGTAACAGATTGAAAAAAAAAAAAAAAAAAAAATCAAAGAACTCCGAAAATTCGAGAGAACTTCAAATGGAAACCCAAAGGTTTATAGGAAGGAATGAAACACGGCAAAAACCAAAATTTGCCAAGTTAGAAAAGGATGAAAACCGAATATCAAAGATGGGTAACAACGGTATAGAAAACCCGATCCGGGAATAGGAACCTAATGCCATACAATGATAACCAAAGAAACCGATGTAACAAAAAAAAAAATACCCTAAGAAGAAGCGGTCATCCCAAGCATCCGCATAAACCTCCAGACACAGCAGGATCAAGGGGCTTGGTGAAGGGGTCAGCACAGTTGTCCTTGGTGTTAACATAGGCAACATCTAGTGAACCGTCCTCCACCAGCTCCTTGATGTAGTGATGAATAACATCAATGTGCTTGCTGCGAGGGAGGAGCTGCCAGTCATTGGCCCATCTCAGAGACCCTATGTTGTCACCCTGAATGGTAACTAAATCACAAGGCAGACCCAGATCTACCCTCAACTTCTTCAACCATTGCACCTCCCTGGCAGCCTGAGACAGGGCCTGATACTCAGCCTCACAAGAGCTAATGGCAACTGTAGGCTGCCTCTTGCTCATCCAGTTCACTATGCACCCTCCAGCCAGGACAGCAAAGCCAGTCTGAGATCTCCTGTCAGACCCATCATCAGCAAAGGATGAGTCACTAAAGACAGTAAAAGAGAAATCAGGGCTGTGTGTGTAAGTGAGTCCCAGGTGGGAATGTGACCTCAAATACAAAAGCAAACGCTTGGCTGCCCCCCACAGGGGGACGGTAGGGTGAGCAGAAAACCTGGACAGGTAGCTCACAGCAAAGGCAATATCAGGCCTGGTGCAAGTAGCCAGGTAAAGCAAAGCACCCAACAAGAGAGAGGTACTGGCTATTAGAGGACAGGGGTTCTCCAGGTGGGTCAGTGACGGTGGACTTGTCCATGGGGCACCAAACCTGGGCTTGGCAGCAGCAGTCAGACCAAACTGCTCCACCAGATCAACAATGTAGGAGTGCTGGGAGAGGTTGATATGAACACACCTGCCGTCAGAGTCAAGTGTACAAGCCATGTCCAAGGAGAGGAACTGAACCGGCACACCCATCTCTTTGACCTCCCAGCCAGCTTTCTCCATAGCCTTGATCAGCAAAACATACCTATCCAGCTCACTAAAAGCACAGATAAAATCATCAACATAGGTTAGGACATAGCTCCACCCACCATTAGAATCCCTCCTAAAATACAGAGCAGGTTCCGCCTTGCACATAATAAAACCATGTGCAACCAAAACCCGCTTGACATCCATACTCCAAGCCCTGGGCGCCTGTTTCAAACCATAAAGGGACTTGATCAGCTTGCACACAAGGGGAACACCGTTAGGACCAAGTACCTTAAAGCCCTCAGGCTGGTGGCAGTACAGGTCCAGACCAGGTTCAAGGGGAGCATTCAGAAATGCAGTCTTGATGTCCAGCTGCCGAACAAACATCTTCCTATGAGTGATGGCAGCCAGGAGCACCCTCAGACCTGCTTTAGAAGAAACGGGGCATATACATCATGAAAATCCAACCCAGGACGCTGCAGAAAACCACGAACCACAAAACGTGCCTTGAAGCGAATAGAACCAATCAACCCCAACCTTCTTCACAAATAACCACCTGCCAGACAGGACCCTCTGTTTAGGAGGCAGTGGAGTGAGCGCCCAAGTGCCATGGGCATGTAGGGACGCCATCTCATCCTTCATAGCAAGGAGCCATTGATCCCTGTCAGGGTTGGTGGGAAGCATGGCAGCTTTGAAGGTCAGTTCAGTGGAAGTGGAAATGTATGCTCCCACGTACAAGCAGTGTACTTGTACATGAGCAGCGGGGATATCAGCAGTATCAGCAGTAACCGGTAGTATAGCCCCCAGTGCAGAACTACTGCCTGGTTGAACAGGGCCGGCCTTATTTGCCTCTATATCAACGAAGCCTGGGTCGACCGGAACACCCCAGCCATACGCAGTATCGGAACCCGACCAGTGTTCCAGATCATCACTTGCACTATCGGCAACGGCTACATCATCACATGGGCTTGACCCGAGTAATCCACCTGGGACGACAGGAGGCGTCTGAATGAACGACACCCGCGAGCCATCCGAGGTGGTCGGAGGTTGGCGACTATTAGTCAATGGACCTGTTCCAGGTACCACTATGATCGAAGGCTGTCGTAATCCTAAATCTTCACCGACGAAATGTGGCGCAGAGGAGGGCCTGGCGACCCCCTGCAATTCGGCTAAGATTTTATCTGAAAGAACTGCAGAATCTCGCCCGCCCAGTGCCTTCACACACAATACAGCACCATCAGCCCCTGACCTGGGACGCAAGGTCATCCCATGATCAGGGCAGCGGTCGACAATTGGGGTTAGCAAAGGGTCAAGGGAATTAACCGTAGGCACAGGCATATGTCCGTTGATAGCGGCAGGGATGCGAGAGACATACGGCGACCCGTCATAGGGAGATAGCCCAGGAATACAGTTATGATCAAACTGCTCATAGAAGAGTACAGCACGACTCTCTACTACCTGGCGCAACTTAGGAACCCAAACAAAATAACCCTTACTCACCAGGGAATACCCAACCAGTCTACCAGATAACGCCCTTTCGTCCAGCTTGTTGCGCTTCTTCCCATTGACTAACGTAACGTAGCAAGGGCATCCGAACACGCGCAACATCGACACATCAGGCTGAACCCCAAAGAAAAGCTCATGAGGAGTCTTATCTCCCTGATTGGGCAAGCGATTACAAGGTAACACGCAGCTAGGAAGGCATAGGGCCAGAAAGACTTAGTTAGCTTAGACTCCAGGTGGATGCTCCTAGCTATAGACTGTAAGACCCCATTGTACCTCTCCACAGTTGCATTCTGCTGTGCAGTGTATGCCAAAGATAACTCATGCACTGCCCCAACCGATATCAGCCAATCCTCAAACCACTTTACTATAAACTCCTTAGCCCTGTCAGACCTCAGGCACTTAAAGGCAAACCCGTGCAGCTGATTCATCCATCTGAGGATGATAGTCTGAACTGCTAAGGGAGCTTCATCCCTGGTCCTCAAGCACAACACTTCAGCATAGCCAGAGTGTTGGTCTGTGAGGCACAGAATATAAAACTCCCCACGCAGACCTCTAATATGAACTGGCCCCATGATGTCCAAGTGAAGGCGTTGGAGAGGTGCATTGATCGGAGTAGTGCTTGCTTTAGGAAAAGGGAGACGTTTGCCCTTAGCCTTTTGACAAGCATCACAAGGGATCTTAGCCAGTTTTGGGACCTGGTTGAGTGAGAGGGGTAAGTTCTTAACCATACCCTTCTTGACAAGTCTGTGCATGGCATCATAGCCGGGGTGACCCAGCCGCCTATGCCACAGCCATTCAGGAGTGGTAGGGATAACAACTCCACCGTCCTCATCAACATCAAGTGCAAAAGCTGGGTAATTGTCAGCACCAAACGAACAGCCACTGGTGGTGTAACAAGGCCTACATGCAAACTTGTAAACACCATCACTGGAGGCAGGGAAGGACCAGAGAATAGAAGAGCCCTGAGTGGCAGTGCAACTAATACTATCAAAAGAAATCTTGCAGTGGAGAGCATGAGCCACAGCATTTACTGACAGGAGGTTCACCGGACAGTGAGGTATGTAGAGAACATTAGTTAGAATGATTGGTGTTGGTAACCAATCACTACATAACTCAATGGATCCCTTACCTACTGCCCGTTGAACCACACCATCACCAAATCGAACTGATGGCAGATTCAGTGGAACATCAAACACAGTGAACAAAGATCTATCACCTGTGATGGACATTCCAGCTCCAGAATCCACATGCCAGACACCCTCAGACAGGCTCGGACTACACACATTTGAGAACCTAGAGGTGCAGGAGAATAGGACAGGGCTTACCTGCTACTTCTGCATAGCAAACCCATCAATTTGAGCCTGCAAGGAAGACAATTGCTTTGGAGTAAGGTGACCTGGAAGGGCCAGGTTAGCAGGCAACGGTGAAGGAAGCGTTGGTTCTGCACGACCAGGGACCCTTCGCAGGGCAGGGAACTTCGTCCAGCAACGGTCCTCCGAGTGACCATCCTTGTGGGGGCATGGTCCCCAGGTGCATTCCAGGCGCCTCTTGTTCGACCCAGAACCACCACCAGTCTTCTGCCGCCGCTGAAATGCAGCATTAGCAGGAAACTGAGGAGCGGTCCGGGACCACCAGGATGCCTGGAATCCGACTGAGGGAGCGCTATGTTAAGAATATCTAGCTGCCTATATTCCTCTAGACAGGACCAGTACTCAACAGGTTGCTGGTTGTATATCAGGATACCATACTTAATCCGCAGCGTTTCGAACCGGGGCAGACTCGCACCTTGAACTATAATGCCCATGGCGTGACGCTGAGTCTGCGGAAACCCAGCACTGCGCAGGTCAGTGCACATACCGCGAACCCGACGAAAGAAAGCGTAAACGTGCTCATGAGTGCCCATGACCGAAGCATGATACTCCTTCAGCAAGAGAGGGACACGCGAGGCAAGGGCATCGGACTGCTGCCTCCGGATATGCAAAAAGATATCCCGAGGTGAAGCAAAGTCCCTATACACCTTGACTAGGGCATCCGTCATGTTGGCAAGCATCATGGATAAGATCATGAACTCTTGACGGGGTAGGGTAAGCGCACTGAAACCCAACAGTGCAGGATCGACACTAGACTCACCATGAGAGGCCGAAGTTCCAGCAGCAGGAGGAGCACACCGAGGAGCTAAAGACTCACGAATCGCCAGAAAATACTCAGCAGCAAGACCAGCGTCATAAGCGCGCTGGTCATCTAAGTTCCTGATGAGATCTAGGGAACGCGCAACACGCACAATGAGCTCGAAATCAGGACGAACAGGACAGAAAGGGAGTGGCACCTTAACAAACTGGTAACCTCGCAGGTCACTGTTCCTACGCCCAACCCCTCCAGAGGTCACACCATTAGCAGGAGGGTAGTTAATCCCTGGCATAACAGGTCCCAGAAAAGCCCGACACTCTAGACCTAGCTCAGAATAAGCCATCACACGCCTAGGCCTAGGGCGACCCTTGCTATCAACCATAGCCTGAGTGGCAGTCATATCCAGCCTACCGTACAGAGTGCGGTCCAAGGATTCCCCAGCATGTTGAGCTTGGCGGATAAGACGGCAGTCCTGCAGGGATAGACGCAGAGGATGTCCGCCATCGAGCAGATGCTCCCAGGAGTCGCATGACAGCGAAGGAGGCACATATGGCGGAGGGCCAGGAGCAGGGGGCTGCTCCACAGGCGGAGGCGGGGGTGGAGGGGGCTCCTGCGAAGGGCCAGCAAAGGATGCGCGGCCAGCAGCAGCAGCAGAAGCCTCTCGAGCACGAGTATTGTAGCCAGACAGACCTCGGTCCGGAGGCAAGGTGAAAGACGCAGACTTCTGCATCAAAGACGGCCTGGCCACCTCCGGGTGGACAGGTGGAAGGGGCGCAAGCAGAGGCGCAGAGACTGGATCAGGCTTAAACTCCGGGGAAGGCGCAAGAGCAGGTGCCGACAGAGGCTCATACACAGGAGAGACGGTAGAATTGAACTCTCGAGTAGCAGTGGAAGGAGTGACTCCACCGAAGTCACCACTCATAGCACTCTGCAGATCTTCATCACCATCATCAGAGTCATCAGCATAGCCATCTGCACGGCGATGACTAGCAAGTTCTTGATAGTCGTAGTCAAAACGGGCATCAGGAGGAGGAGGCGCCCTTGCGTACTGGATAATCTGAGTGGAAGCACAGCAGAGTCGCATCAGAACGTCCTCAATCTCAGGAGAGAGACGTCGGACAGTAGCGAAGGAGCCGTAAAGGTGGAGGATTGATTGGGGGGGGGTTACTTCCACGATGGCGGAAGGACTCTCATGACCGCTAGCAGAGGCAGCTGGTGCACAGACGTCTAGCCAATCATCAAGAGGACCCGGGTCCTCCTTAGGAAGGACACGGTCGCAGCCATTGCTGATAATGATACTGCGCATCCCGCGCGTCCAAGATTCTCCATTCTTGTCGTGGAGTTTCTCAAAATTAGCGGGAGGCCCTCGCGGAAGTTGCATCGCAAAGCAGTGGTAGTAAATGAGGGACCGTATAACCTATCAGCTTGGATAACACTCCGGAGAGTGGACTAAGTGTGTGCAGCATGCCAATCTATAAATGCGGAGACGAGAATAAATATTACAAAAGATAGTGGAACCATAAAGGGACACCAGCGGAGGAAAGGGGGGGGGCGGTAGCCTGGAACCTGATCAGGGTACAGGTTAGACAGCGCGTGTCAGAAGAACCGATGACGCAGTCAACAGTAAGCTGACATAGTACTGTCAGGACCGATAGTTCTAAGGAAGTACATAAGTAGTCACCAAGTCATAAAACGCGTGAGAGCACCGCAATTCATGCTGACAGAGTGTAACCATTGTACATAGTAATACACCGTACCAGACTGTATCTTGTGATCAACAACGTTGCTAATCTCGTAGATAGGTTCACCGCATGTGCGTAACAATTCCGGATTTGGTCTAATAAACCCAGTCCCGTCGGATAGGTATTCTTTGACAAGAGATACGTGAAACGTTGGATGAATCTTCCATCCTTCGGGGAGGGATAGAGTCACTGCAGTGGTCTCCCCCCTCTTTTGGATAGTGTGAGAGATTTTGTAGGGACCAACGAATCTGGGCATGAGCTTCCGAGTCATACCAGGCCAGTATTTGATGTTCTTCGAGTTCAACAAAACTTCCTGACCGTGAGTATACTTCACCGGTCGACGGTGCAAGTCTGCATACGTTTTTTGACGATCCTTCGCGGATTTAAGCGCTGCCTTGGCCGTGTCATATGCGTTATTCATATGCTCGACCCAGGACAGGGCTGGTTGATGTGCCGTAGCGATGACATCATCTGATGGTTGTAGTGCCACTCGAGGGTATCTACCGTACAGCAACCGAAACGGAAAATCTCGAATGCTTCTGTTGTACGAGTTGTTGATGGCGAATTGTGCATTCGGCAAAAGACTGGCCCAATTTTTCTGATTCGCAGAGGAAAAATGGCGAAGAGTGTCTTCGAGAACACTGTTCATACGTTCTGTTTGACCATCTGTTTGTGGGTGAAATGCAGTCGACATTCCAGGGCGGATAGCGCACAGAGTTAATAGTGTTTGCCAAAACTTACTCGTGAACTTAACATCGCGATCAGAGATGATGGAAAGCGGATGGCCTTGTTCGCTGAGCACGCGCTCGTGGAACAGGGTAGCAATCTTTTCAGCATCGTCTGTCGTTTTGCATGGGATAAGTTTGACCATCTTCGTAAGGCGATCAACGATCACGTAGATCTGATCAAAACCATTCGATTTCGGTAGCCCAACGATGAAGTCCATGGACAGTGAATCGAAGGGGGCGGGTCGGAATCGAAAGGGGGTTGAAGGTTACCCTGCGGGTTCTGATGTGAAATTTTTACCCGTTGGCAAGAATCACAGTGGCGTACGTAATCAACGACATCGAGTCGCATGGCAGGCCACCAATAGTAGCGTGCAACAGATCGAAAAGTTCGGTCGATGCCTCCATGTCCACTTCGTTGGGTATCGTGGAAAGCAAACAAAATCCGAGCTTTGAGCGAATTACCATTTGGTACAACGATCTGCGACTCAGATGCTGCTCGTATGGATTTGCCGGTGCCAACCCAGAAACCATCTGCCCGTTTGGAGAGGTACTTGGTATTGTGCGGATTATCGAACCACAAGTTTTCCGTGTAACCATGCAGAATATCTGGGGCTATTTCGCGCACGTGGAGTGGGTCATTTGCGGACAGCCTCTGAATGAACAAAGCCGCAGCCTCTGAGAAGGCTGGATTCCTACTCAGAGGGTCAGCTACGTTAGTACGGCCCGCGATATGAGCCCACTTCATGTTCGTGAAGCGCGAGAAAAACTCAAGATATCGTGCCTGCTTTCTGCTCAGCATGGGCTGATTTGCAAGGTAGACGAGGGGTTCGTGGTCGGTGTCAAGTTCGAACTTGCCAGTGCAACCTTCGAGGTAGCATCGCCATTCTTTCAAGGCCAAGTACACTGCGAGTAATTCTTGCTCGCCCGTGGAGTAGTTTCGTTCAGCGCTTGAGAATTTGTGAGAGTGGTACGCGATGGGTCGCCCATCTTGCATGAGAACGCCCCCTGTACCAACGACAGAAGCATCGGTTACCGCCCGATAGTCCTTCGCTGGGTCAGGGTGTGCAAGCAAAGGAGCCTTCGTAAGACTTTCATTGATGCCGAGGAATGCCTCCTGGCAGGCTTGGGTCCAAACATTTTGAAATGCAGGTCCCTTGAGCCCTGCCTGTCGTTTTCCGAGTGGTTGCGGACTTGGTGTCACCGTCGGTGATTTTGTCAGTCCTGGCGGTTTCAATTTCGGTGAAATCGGTGCTGGCCTGTCTGTTAGATTCGAAATCTGGATTAGAGGGGCTGCGAGCGTCGAGTAACCTTGGATAAACTTTCTGAAAAAGTTAGAGAGTCCTAGGAACTGCTGAACTTCCTTCGAGGAGGTAGGTGTGGGCCAATCTGCAACTGCTTTCACCTTCGTTTCGTTGACTCGGACGCCTTCACCGGAGAGCACATGCCCTAGGTGTTTGACTGCCGGTCTATAAATACACTTTTCTCGTTTAAGAAAGAGGTGGTTATTTTCAAGACGTTGTAACACAATTCGAATGTGTTTTTCGTGTTCTTCATCATTACTACTGTAGATGAGAATATCATCCAAGTAAATGACGACGAATTTGCCAATTAAATCTCTGAACACGGTGTTCATTACTTTTGTAAAGGCCGAGGGTGCATTTGCTAGCCCAAAAGGGAGAACCTTGAATTCATTGAGTCCCATCGGGGTTTATGAAACGCAGTTTTTCGGGACGTCTGAATCATGTAACCGTATGTTGTGGTACGCATTACGTAATCCAGATTTAAGAACACACTAGCTCCTCGAACTGAGTCAAACAGATCCGTCAATTCGTGGGAGGGGATCGCGCTTTGGAGACCTGTATACCCCCAGTACATTCTGCGTCTTCTATCGTAAGACACGCATGTTCTGCTCCACTGCCAACATACGAGACATCACTTCGGCACGATACCCCCGCGTATAGGGTGGCAAATACTATCGCGTGGTTGTACGGTAGATTGGTACAGAGTTGTGAACTTTAATCATGCGTTGTGCAATGCCCTTTTTTTAGCATCTATGCATGGAATGGCAGGGAGGCGGGGCAGGGTGGAAGGCAAGGAGGGGCCCTTCTTCTTTCCGATTGTGGTCCTGTGCTTTGACGATGTGTTACTCTCTCCCACCAGCATAGTAGGAGGACGGATAACTGATATTCCCCCTCTTTTTTTATGACATACTCACCCTACCTATCTATGGTCCTTTACACAGATAGACTCATACTTCCTCACTACCACTAATCGGCTACGGGCGCCCCTCAGGGACTTGGCGGGGGCAAGTGGCCTGTACGCCGGCCGTGCGCTTAGTACCACCACCTTACTCCTGAATCATAATTTATTTCCACCTTTCCTGAGCCCACCCGCTTTCAATATCAGTATCCAGCGTGTCCAAGTTGGCACCCTGACCGTCTTGCACTGCTTCCAATCTCATTATGTCCTTTCAGCAAACTTGTAGCGTCCCGCGGGTGGCCCCCTTAAAAGGGGTAGGCGCCTCCCCCGTGCAGCTGCGAGTCGGGTCTTCGTGCCCTTTGTCTTGTTTCTCCTTTAGTCCCCAGGTTTGTCCGTCCATCCGTAGTTTCCGTGGTCCTGTTGAATTCTTTTCCTGCGTTGTTTAACCGCATTTGCGGTCAACTAGATTTGCTCATGCGCAGTGGGAGCCCCGCTCGCTCTCCCCTTCCCTTCTTGTTGTCCCTCTAGCAATGTTGTTTCCCCTCCCCCCACTTCCCTCTTAGGACCCTGTTTTCTTTTCTTCCTAGCCAATCCCGACTTGTCTTCTTCGTTCTACCGATCCTTCTTTTTTTTCTTTTCTAGCTTTTTTTTGTCTCTTCTTTATGCCTCTTCTGTTCGTTTGCCTATCTATTTTTTTTTTTTTTTTTTGAATTTTTGATCTTTCCCCCTTGATTCCTGAATCTGATTTCACCCTCCCCTTTTTCTTCTCTTCTCTTTTCTCTTTTTCTCCCTTTGTCTTCTGAATTCTTCCCTTTTCACTTTCTCTGCAATTCCCTTCTTTTTCTGACGTATCTGGCCCCGACCCCCCTTTTGGTAGGGGTTGGCTTGTTTTTTTTGGTCCCCTTTTCCCCCTTCCTTCTTTTGGGCAAGCAAGATTCATTTTCAATCCCGCGCAGCAGCAATGTTCCACTAAGCTCGTCTAAAGAGGAAAATCGGCCTCCTTGTGCAGCAGTACGTCTGCGGCATCGTGCCTCGATGGTTGGAATCAGACCAAACCGAAACAGAACTAGCTGATCATCCAATTGCATACCCCCGGCAATGCGCACTTCGTTTTGGAAAGCCATAGCGTAATGCCTAACCGTCGAGGTCTGCCGAATCGAGTTGGCATGCAGCCGTTGGCGTGCATTGATGTCGTCGTCAGCATGGTAGGGGTCATAGAAGTTTAGGAACTGAGTTTTTATCTCAGCCCACGTAATGGCCGGTGACGCGGTCATTAGGTGGTCTAGCCACTCGGCAGCTACCCCACCAAAGAAGTTTGGTATGTTGGACGGTACTAACATATGGTGCAACGTGCAATATGACTCTAGCAACTTCCACCAAATCCTACCCCTCGGGAGCTTCTTGTCTTCTACCCCAGTCCAAAGGGATGGACGTTCATACTTGCCAACTAAGGGCCTCGGGACCAAGGCAAAACATGTGACTCTACCTTAGCTGCCGCAGCTTGTAGCTCAGCCACTTGGCCTTGGCCTCCAGCAGCTCAATCTGGGCACGTAGAGCCATTAAAGCGTCCGAATGAGGTCCAGCGGGAGGGCCAACAGCGGGCGGTCCTGCAGCGGGCGCTTCAGCAGCGGGCTGGCCAGCAGCAGGCGATCCATCAGCAGGGGGGCCCGCAGGCAGTCCAGCTGTGGGGGCCGCGGGTTGTCCAGCGGGGGCGGGGGGCGTTGCAGGCGATCCAGCAGCGGGGCCATCCGGTGGTCCAGCGGGGGCGGGGGGCGTTGCAGGCGATCCAGCAGCGGGGCCCTCAGGTGGTCCAGCGGGGGGCGTTTGCTGGGCCTTCAGGAGAGCGGAAACTCGAAGTGTCTCCTGTTCGGCATCCCTCATTCGCATTTGGAGCCGAGCCATCTCCTCAAGGTGCTTGGATGCGGTGGCCTCGGCCTCGTGATGGTGAAGAAGTTCGAGGCTAGCGATAACCCTGTCCTTCTCCACGAGGGCAACGTGCGCGGCAGCCTTGCCAAGCGGCGTGGAGTCAGGGCCTTGTGGCGACCTTCTTGCCATTGACTTTGACAGCCATCCGCGCTTCCTTCAGCTCCTTCTCGGTAGCTGAAAGGTCGGGAGGCGAAGGTGCCGGCCCTCCAGCGCCTTTTCTTTTCTCCTTGGAGAGCTCGTGCAGCTCCCAAGCCTTGACTTGCTGGACGAGCTCCTCGTGGTCCATGTCGTCAACATCCGGGACCTCAGAAGGTGGAGCCGCAGTAGCTTGGGCTGAAGAAGAGGCCATACTCGGTGATGGTGGGCTCGAGGGGACGTCGGGGGTGGGGAGTAAAGCGAGTGGCGCGGTTTGAAAGCGCGACCAGGCTCAAGAAACCAATTGTGGTATATGAATACCTTGTAACACGGAGTGTCTTGTAACTGGAAGCCTAAGAAATGATCTCAGGAGTTTAGACGGCCCTAAGAGTCAGAAGCACGGCTTAAGACTCCCTTCCCGCTTCCAGCGCGTCTAGACCCTAATGGAACCCTCGTTTTAGGTATTCCCGAGTAGCTGATCAGACACTGATCAGTGGGTCAATTCGCTCGGTTTCAACTGCCTACAGAAGTCGTTCGTCATCTGTCGGAAAGTCGTCACCACCGCGTGGCAACTCAGTGGGAGGATCGTTATCCACCACACTTGGCCTCCTTCTATCCATGCGAGCTGCAGGCGCAGGCGCTACAGAAGTAGGAAACGAGTGAAGAGATACTCGCAACAAAATCTCACGACTTCATTATTTCTGAAACATCATGCGTACTCATTCTCGTTTGTTCCCGAGTAAAATGTTACACCACGATTCGGGTGTGACACAAAGATACACGCACGTAGCGCAGTACAGTCAGATATGAGAGCTTTGAGTTGTAGTTTGGGCGAGGACCTGCGTAAGGTTCCGTCGCAATAGTAGGGGTCCGTCCAATGTTCCCGATCCAAGATCTAGTTGGCCGATGGAATGTTCCGTGGGGGATATTCCTAGGGAAAGGTCCGTTTGGGAGCGACCCTTTGAGAGAAGATCCAATTGGGAATATTCGAAGGAATGTTCGAGGAATGTTCTTTAGGAATATTCCGATGGGAAAAGCTATAAATAGAGTGCCTACGCCTGAGTCTTTAATTATATCCTAATTCACTTGTAACCCCGAGTCAAGAGTCACCCCTGGAGTCCCGTCCCTTGTCCCAGTTTCCTCTACGTGAGTTGTCTTTGATCCCCCGCATCGCCCTGTCGGACACGTCCTTGTCCCGACCCAAGACCCTGATTACCAAGCCCTGGATACCCAAGACCTCTGAGCAAGTACGTACCTTAGTGGTGCTATTGCCTGATCCTTGTGCTTAGACTCGGAATTAGATTAGTTCCCCCCCGGAAAGTTACGAGCTATAGCGCCGTTCCTCTCTGTCCTGTCATAGACGGAATTAGTAAAAGTCCCCCTGAGCAGTACGAGCAAGTAATAGCGCTCGGCTGTCTTTCCTGCCGTGGGCACGGACTCCGTGTCACTCGTCGACGAACGACACCCTCCCCACCCTCCCCCTTGAGAAGTACGGATCTAAGCCCCGTGTCTATCTTTCCTACCTACGTGGGATTAGTCACCAGTGTCGCAGACCAGTCTGGTTCACTCGTGTAGAAAGTAAGAGAAGTACACCTGTGTTAGTCAGAGTGTAGCAATACCATACTCGTCTGCTTATCAGTCAGTGTGTTACTGTTGTATTGTAGGTCACTCTAAAGCGCGCACCATAGCAACCAAATCATCAGTGTTACATAAAACCCTGCAGTTACGTTTCTTTCATCAATGGCGAGGCAATTTATACAGCCTCGTCCAGTGTTTCCATGGAGCATGCAGGTTGTCGCGGGACGTCTCGAGGCTGAGAGGTTGCGCCTATCTCTCTCCTCGCTCATCATTTCACCATGCGCCAGGTCCTGCTCCTTCAGATCTTCTTTTACCGATTAATTCGTAGGTACTGCATAGCGCATGCGAATTGCAGGCGCAGACACTAGAAAAGTACGGAGCGAGCAAAATTATTCGCAACAAAATATCCAGACTTCATCTTCTCTGGAAACTAATGCGTCCAGTATCGTGTTGTTCGTGTGTTATCCTACTGTAACGACTGTGTCAAATATGGATAGGCTTCCTTATCAGCCTCGTTTAGATTGGTCTCCGACCTCGCTAATCACTTCCTGCGTTTGCGCCTGCGCCTACATCTACCCATGCGCCATTCCTTCCTGCCGGTCCAATGGTTTCGGACGATGCCAGCGTCATCTAGTAACACCTGGTTGTGAACTCGTGGCCATTTAAACACGTAGCAGTTTCTTGACAGGAAGGATGCTATACCCTAGATTCGAGAAGGAAAAGGAAAAAAAAGAGTGACAAAGAGTAAAGTAAAAAAAAAAAAAGAGACGAGGAACCCAAAGCTTATAGGGTTAAAAAGTAGTACGCCAATTCGGCGTGATTAAGGAAGCTGTCCAAAGGGGGTCCTCGGACAACACCATCAAGCCGGGGAGGTGGCTAGGGGGGGCGGTACCCCCCACGATAGCCGGTGGCGGAAGAAGGAGTGTGGGACGAGTGTGTAGCAGATTCCATGCGCCGGCGGGTACACACAATGGTATGTGCGAATCGGACAGCATGCAGGTGGAGGAAGTTGAGGAGGCGGGTGGTGTCAGTAGGATGGATACCGAGAGAAGAAAAAATGGGAACAAGGGAGGCGAAGAGGGTACCGAAGGAGCCGAGGATGATAGGGTCTGGGGAGATGACCCGCCAACCAGCAGCGAGAAGAGCCGAACGGAGGGTGGAATGCTGAGCACGTTTAATGGCAAGGGTGGTATGATAGCGGGCGTCCCAAGTGTATGTGAGTTCACAGAGATAGACAGTGTGGGCGGCTTGGAGGGTGGAAAGTTCTGACTGGGTGAGGGTGGCGTCATGGGAGGGGGCGTCAAAAGGGGAGATACCGGAAAGGAAGAGGATGTCGGGGCGCAATTTGGCGACAGGGGTACAAGAGCAAGGGTGGAGGCATGCACAAGTGGGTGGGAGGTGTGGGAGGAGCCAAGGGGGTAGGCAGGTGTTGGAGACACCGAGTGGGAGGGCGTTTCTCGAGGATGCGTCAACATAGAAGGTGGAGCGGCCGAGGGAGCCAGCACATATGGCGTCATAGAGTTGAAGGACAGCGGCGTTGTGTCTGGCGATGTAGAGGGCAGCGAACGTAGGGTGGGACCATGAGGCAAGAAGGTGGGCCGAGGTGTCATGGGAGTGGCAGAAATGGCAAGATCCATCGAGGATGGGGGGGTCGCATAGAGTACATGGTTCGGGGGGTATGCGTTTGTGAGGGACAGAGGCCGTCCAAAACATGTTGAAACGTAATTTGAGGATTGTGCGGATTTGAGGGAAGGTGCAGGAGCGCCACATATGAGAGGAGGGTTCGGGAAGGATCATGGCGGGTGGTGGAGTGAGAGGCTGTGGGGGTGGAGGAGGTGGAGGTGGAGTAGTCGAGGGGGGGGGAAGTGGTGGGGGGAGGGAGTGTGGAGGAGGATGGGGGTACAGCGGAGAAGACACTGGCTACGGAGGCGCAAGGGGAAGTGGGCAAGGTCAAATGTGTACTATAGGTATTGAGGAAGGCTGTGAGTGAGTCCGTGAGGTCTGAAAGGAGGCGGTAGGGCGGGTGTGGGTTGGAAGGTGTAGGTAGTGGCTGGAAGCATGGCCAGGCCGGGAGGCTGTGGAGGTGGCTCGGGTGAGAGATAGAAAAGTCAAAGGTGCAAGAGGAAGGGTTGTCGAGGGCAAAGCGGGCACCCACGTCAGCAATGTCGTTGCCTAGGATGCCGGTGTGGGAGCGCACTTTGTAGAAAATCGTGGGGGAGGAGGAACGAAGGCGGTCAAAGAGGAGGTGGCGGATGGAAATGAGGATGGGAAGATGTTTGTGGTAGGGGATTGAGTCGGGAAGGTAGACAATGCGGCGGATAAGGTGAAGGCTGGAGAGGGAGTCTGTGTAGATGCGAATGGGGTCTAGAGGGTGATGGGTGCTGGCGTGCTGGAGGGCGGCGAGGATGCCGGAGAGTTCTGCACGGAGGATGGTGTTGATCTCGGCAGTACCACCAGGATGGCAATGATGGACAGAGGAAGAAGGGTATAGAGGAACGCGGCACCAGTGTGTGTAGCGCCGTTAAGATCGGGGGACAGCAGAACCGTCCGTGTAGTAGTAGATGTGAGAGGGTAGGTGAGAAGGGAGGTTGTTGGAGGGGAAAAGGTGAAGGCAAGAGGGAATTGTAGGGCAGAGGGTGGGGGAGTAAAGAGGTGGGGGGTGAGGACGAGGGTCCGGGAGCGAGCTGAATTTGGTGGGGGGGCCCCAGGTGGGGCATCTGGAGGAAGGATGGGGGGGGGGGGGTAGAAGGCCAGCTCCACGTGGCGCCTGCGCCTGCGGCGAGGATGCCCAGCAAGATTTCCTGGATTCGCTGCCGGCTCCGAGCTGCCAGCGTAAGCTTCACATGGTCAGCGTCACTCATTTCAGGCTGTACACCCTTCCCTGCCGAATCGTTCCCTGCCGTTTCTTCACAGGGGGGAACCTCTCCTCCCGAGACCGTAGACCGCTTTTCACCCCTGTTCACCATGTTTTCGTGATTTCGCAAGGATATGAGTGACACGCTGGCGAAGTTAAAACTGACGGTTCTGTACTCCACAAGTTGCCGTGCCCTGGCCCCGTCATAAACCCTGGCTTTGGTCCGCTGCTCGATTCCGGTGCCACCCTGTCGCTCCGACACCAACACTCTCAGCCAATTATCCGCGTTGCTTGCGAAGCGCCTAGGACTTGTTAGCTTGCCATTGCGCATTCCTCCTCTTTTTGGCAGATGCTTCTAAACATCCCCATCAAGCCACCTGCGCGATTGCTGCGGATACTCACTTTCGCCCAGACTTTCTCTTGTGCAATCCCCTGGCATTCCCGAAGTTTCGTCTCTTCAAGTCCGTCGCCCTCCTATCCCGACACTTAGTCAAGCTCATCTCTTAGCTGAGCTCATCACCCCTCCATCTTCTCTTCTCCTAGTCCTCGCTTGACCTCCCCTTGTTGCGTGTAATTATCCCCCGAGCAATGGCTCTGCTGTTCTGCCTGCACTTCGGCGTGTAATCCTCGTCAGATTTCCCTACAGTGTTCGCACAGAGCTGAACAGCTCCCTTGGTTAGATGTGTCAGCACCCCTCCTGCTGTCATGTCAGCTCATAGCTGAGAGAGCTGCTCACTTGCAGAGTTTGGAGGTGCAATGCTTTTGTGAAAAAACACCAACCTGGCTGCAATCTGCAACAGCAACAGTAACAGCACTAGGACCTGGGACCATAGCCAGGCACTAGAACCAGGCAACATAACCAGGCTCCAGGATCAGCACCAACACTACCTCCAGGACCAGAACCAGGACAAATACTACCACCAAGACCAGGACCAGGAGTAGGCCCCCTTAATATTGAAGGGAGTTACAGGGCTCACTTCCTTCAATGGCATGCTGCTTTGGGGGTTCCAAAGTGTCAAAGCTCAAGAACAAAAGCCCTCCAGGCAAGTGATGATGATGATGATGATGATGATGCTGCTGCTGCTGCTGCTGCTGCTGCTGCTGCTGCTGCTGCTGCTGCTGATGATGATAATTATGCTGCTGCTGCTGCTGCTGCTGCTGATGATGACATTTCCTGGTGCCTGACTGGACTCCCAATGTGCCCTCTTGGTTTGATGGAGTCAAGGGGGACTTCAATATTACCTTTCTTTTACTAAGGATTTACAGTAAGACCCCTCCTGGATGTTTTGGAGTGAGCTAGTCTTGGACCAACAATGGCCTGTTGATGGAAATGTTATGTAAATGACGGAGGGGGTCATGGGAAGGGTTATTGCATGTGTGTGTTGTGAAAGTGATGGGGAGGAACTACCCTGGTATTGATGTATGGTGGTGGTGGTGGTGGAGATGGTGGTGGTGTATGCAAGTGAGTTGCATGTGTGTTTTTTAAATGATTGGGTGGAAATACCCTGGTTTTTGATGTACAGTGGTGGTGGTGGTGGTGGTGTTTGCATGTGTGTGTTGTGAAAGTGATGGGGAGGCACTACCCTGGTTTTTGATGTACAGTGGTGGTGGTTGTGGAGATGGTGGTGGTGGATGCAAGTGAGTTGCATGTGTGTTGTGAAAGTGATGGGGAGGAACTACCCTGGTTTTTGATGTACGGTGGTGGTGGTGGTGGTGGTGGGGGGTGCAAAGCAAAGTGTGTTGCATGTATGTGTTTTTTATGTGTGTTGTAAAAGTGATGGGGCGGAACCACCCTAGGATTTTGATGTACAGTGGTGGTGGTGGTTCCGTGTTTGTGCTGAAAGTGATGGGGAGGCACTACCCTGTTTTTTGATGTACAGTGGTGGTGGTGGTTCCGTGTTTGTGCTGAAAGTGATGGGAAGGCACAACCCTGGGTTTTGATGTACGGTGGCGGTGGTGGTGGTGGTGGTGGTGGTGGTGGTTGCATGGCAAAGTGTGTTGCATGCATGTGTGTTGTATGTATGTTGTGAAAGTGATGTGGAGGAACTACCCTGTTTTTTGATGTACAGTGGTGGTTGTGGTGGTTGTGGTGGTTGTGGTGTTTGGATGGCAGAGTGTGTTGTGAAAGTGATGGGGAGGCACTACCCTGTTTTTTGATGTACGGTGGTGGTGGTGGTGGTGGTGGTGGTGGTTGGATGGCAGAGTGTGTTGCATGTGTGTTGTGAAAGTGATGGGGAGGAACTACCCTGTTTTTTTATGTACGGTGGTGGTGGTGGTGGTGTTTGCATGTGTGTGTTGTGAAAGTGATTGGGAGGAACTACCCTGGTATTGATATATGGTGGTGGTGGTGGTGGTGGTGGTGGTTGCATGGCAAAGTGTGTTGCATGCATGTGTGTTGTGAAAGTGATGGGGAGAAACTACCCTGGTATTGATGTATGGTGGTGGTGGTGGTGGTGGTGGTGGTGGTGGTTGCATGGCAAAGTGTATTGCATGTGTGTGTTGTGAAAGTGATGGGAAGGAACTACCCTGGTATTGATGTATGGTGGTGGTGGTTGTGGTGGTGGTGGTGGTGTTTGCATGTGTGTGTTGTGAAAGTAATGAGGAGGAACTACCCTGGTTTTGATGTACGGTGGTGGTGGTTGTGGAGATGGTGGTGGTGGACGCAAGTGAGTTGCATGTGTGTTGTGAAAGTGATTGGGTGGAACTACCCTGGTTTTTGATGTACGGTGGTGGTGGTGGTGGTGGTGGTGGTGGTGGTGGTTGCATGGCAAAGTGTGTTGCATGTATGTGTTTTTTATGTGTGTTGTAAAAGTGATGGGGCGGAACCACCCTAGGATTTTGATGAACAGTGGTGGTGGTGGTTTCGTGTTTGTGCTGAAAGTGATGGGGAGGCACTACCCTGGTTTTTGATGTACGGTGGTGGTGGTGGTGGTGGTGGTGGTGGGTGCATGGCAAAGTCTGTTGCATGTATGTGTGTTTTATGTGTGTTGTAAAAGTGATGGGGCGGAACCACTCTAGGATTTTGATGTACAGTGGTGGTGGTGGTTCCATGTTTGTGCTGAAAGTGATGGGGAGGCACTACCCTGGTTTTTGATGTACGGTGGTGGTGGTGGTTGCATGGCAAAGTGTGTTGCATGCATGTGTGTTGTATGTGTGTTGTGAAAGTGATGGGAAGGAACTACCCTGTTTTTTGATGTACAGTGGTGGTGGTAGTGGTGGTGGTTGTGGTGTTTGGATGGCAGAGTGTGTTGCATCTGTGTTGTGAAAGTGATGGGGAGGAACTACCCTGTTTTTTGATGTACGGTGGTGGTGGTGGTGGTGGTGGTGGTTGCATGGCAAAGTGTGTTGCATGCATGTGTGTTGTATGCTTGTTGTGAAAGTGATGGGGATGAACTACCCTGGTATCTGATTTACAGTGGTGGTGGTGATGGTGGTGGTCGCACCCCAGCTCCCACTTACCTGCCACTCACCCTCTCACCCACCCACCCACCCTCTCTCGTACCCACCCTCTCACACACCCTGCCACTCACCCTCTCACCCACCCACCCACCCTCTCACGCACCCACCCTCTCACACACCCACCCTCTCACACACTCACCCTCTCACCCACTCACCCACTCACTCACTCACCCTCCATCCACCCACCCACCCACTCACCCTCCACCCACCCACCCACTCACCCTCCACAGCCATCATCAGCAATGGTTCTTTCTCAAGCAAGCTAGAGCAAGTGGGACACATCCCTACCTCATCATGTGCTTCCACTCACACACCCACTCACTCACCCACCCACCCTTACACCCACTCACCCACCCACTCACTCACTCACTCACTCACCCATCACTGCACTCACTCACTCACGTCACTCACTCACTCCACTCACCCACCCACCCACCCTTACACTCACTCACCCACCCAGCCATCCACTCACCCACCCACTCACCCACCCACTCACCCACCGACTCACCCTCTTACCCACTCACCCTCCACAGCCATCACCAGCAATGGCTCTCTCTCAAGCAAGCTAGAGCAAGTGGGACACATCCCGACCTCATCATGCGCTTCCATTCCTTTACCTAGTGGGACTTGTGTGGATGGTCGAAGCAGCTCACTGAATAGTGGAGCTGAGTCCTCATCCAAGGACAGCCACCAGGGCAGGTGTGTCCCGTCGGTTTGGATTGTATGCAGCACTTTGGTTGGCTCGTGTGTTGGGTGTGTACGTATTTTGGTGTGCGTTTTGTGTACCTAGTGGGACTTGTGTGGATGGTCGAAGCAGCTCTCTGAATAGCGGAGCTGAGTCCTCTTCCAAGGACAGCCACCAGGGCAGGTGTGTTCTTTGTGTGGGTTGGGGGTGTTTGGATTGTGTGGAGCACCTTGGTTGGTTCGTGTGTTGGGTGTGTGTACGTATTTTGGTGTGCGTTTTGTGTACCTAGTGGGACTTGTGTGGATGGTCGAAGCAGCTCTCTGAATAGCGGAGCTGAGTCCTCTTCCAAGGACAGCCACCAGGGCAGGTGTGTTCTTTGTGTGGTTGGGGTGTTTGGATTGTGTGGAGCACCTTGGTTGGTTCGTGTGTTGGGTGTGTGTACGTATTTTGGTGTGCGTTTTGTGTACCTAGTGGGACTTGTGTGGATGGTCGAAGCAGCTCTCTGAATAGCGGAGCTGAGTCCTCTTCCAAGGACAGCCACCAGGGCAGGTGTGTTCTTTGTGTGGTTGGGGTGTTTGGATTGTGTGGAGCACCTTGGTTGGTTCGTGTGTTGGGTGTGTGTACGTATTTTGGTGTGCGTTTTGTGTACCTAGTGGGACTTGTGTGGATGGTCCAAGCTGCTCTCTGAATAGCGGAGCTGAGTCCTCTTCCAAGGACAGCCATCAGGGCAGGTGTGTTCTTTGTGTGGTTGGGGTGTGTGGAGCACTTAGGTTGGTTGTTTTGCGTGTTTCCTTTTATGGTGTTTTTGCGTTTGTGTGTTGATTGTGTTTGTGATGGTACTTGGGCTTGTGTGGATGGTGTAAGCAGCTCACTGAATAGCGGAGCCGAGTCCTTGTCCAAGGACAGTCACCAGGGCATGTGTGTTCCGTGTGGTTCGGGGTGTGTTGTGTGTGGAGTATGTGTATTTTTGTGTGTTCCTTGTGTTTTTTGTTGCACTTGGGCGTGTGTGGATGGTCAAAGTAGCTCTCTGAACAGCGGAGCCGAGTCCTCGTCCAAGGACAGTCACCAGGGCAGGTGTGTTCCGTGTGGTCGGGGTGTGTTGTGTGTGGAGTATGTGTAGTTTTGTGTGTTCCTTGGTGTTTTTGTTGCACTTGGGCGTGTGTGGATGGTCAAAGTAGCTCTCTGACAGCGGAGCCGAGTCCTCGTCCAAGGACAGTCACCAGGGCAGGTGTGTTCCGTGTGGTTGGGGTGTTCATACTGTGTGGAGCATTTTGGTTGGTTGATGTGTTGGGTGTGTTTAGGGTTTAGGGTTTAGGGTGCCTTGTGTTAGGGTGCCTTGCGTTTAGGGTTTAGGGTGCCTTGTGTTAGGGTGCCTTGCGTTTAAGGTTTAGGGTGCCTTGCGTTTAGGGTTTAGGGTTTAGGGGGCCTTGTGTTCATACTGATTGGAGAATTTTGGTTGGTTGGTTGGTTGGCGTGTTGAGTGTGTTTCATTTTTGGTGTGCGTTTTGTGTATTTCGTGTATGGTGTGTGTATGGTGTGTTTTGTATTTTGGTGTGTGTTTGGTGCATTTTGTATTTTGGTGTGTGTTTGGTGTGTTTTGTATGTTGGTGTGTGTTTGGTGTGTTTTGCATTTTGGTGTGGGTATGGTGTGTTTTGTATTTTGGTGTGTGTATGGTGTGTTTTGTATTTTGGTGTGTGTATGGTGTGTTTTGTATTTTGGTGTGTGTTTGGTGTGTTTTGTATTTTGGTGTGTGTTTGGTGTGTATGGTGTAGTTCGTATTTTGGTGTGTGTATGGAGTGTTTTGTATTTTGGTGTGTGTTTCGTGTGTATGGTGTGTTTTGTATTTTGGTGTGTATATTGCAAGTTTGGTGTGTGGGTGGTTGAGGCAGCTCATTGAACAGCGCAGCAGGATCCTCTATGAAGGACCCCAGACCACCCCACCCAACAACACACCCACCACCCCACCCCATTCCACCCCACCCCACCCCAACCCAACCCACCCCAACCCAACCCAACCCAACCCACCCAACCCACCAACACACCGTTTTGTGTGTATGGTGTGTGTATGGTAGGAGCTGCTCATTGAACAGCGCAGCAGAACCCTCTATGAAGGAACCCACCCCACCCTACCCCACCCCACCCACCAACACACCGTTTTGTGCGTATGGTGTGTGTTTGGTGTGTGGATGGTAGAAGCAACTCATCAAACAGCACAGCAGGATCCTCTATGAAGGAACCCACCCCACCCCAACCCACCCCACCCACCAACACACCGTTTTGTGCGTATGGTGTGTGTTTGGTGTGTGGATGGTAGAAGCAGCTCATCAAACAGCACAGCAGGATCCTCTATGAAGGAACCCACCCCACCCCACCCCACCCCACCCACCAACACGCCGTTTGTGCGTATGGTGTGTGTTTGGTGTGTGGATGGTAGAAGCAGCTCATCAAACAGCACAGCAGGATCCTCTATGAATGAACCCACCACACCCACCCCCCCACCCCAACACCCCTTTTTTTGGCGTATGGTGTGTGTTTGGTGTGTGGATGGTAGAAGCAGCTCATCAACGCACCGGATCCTCTATGAAGAACCCCCCCACCAACCACCCCACCCACAAAAAAGACCCACCCCCCCCCACCCCCCCACACCCACCAACACACCGTTTTGTGTGTATGGTGTGTGTTTGGTGTGTGGATGGTAGAAGCAGCTCATCGAACAGCACAGCAGGATCCTCTATGAAGGAACCCATCCCATCCCATTCCACCCAACCCAACCCAACCCAACCCAACCCAACCAAACCAAACCAAACTCATCCCATCCCAACCCAAACCATCCCAAACCAAACCACCCATCCCATCCCCCCAGCCCTCCCTCCCATCCCTCCCATCCCAGCCCTCCCATCGCCATCCCATCCCATCCCATCCCGACCCCACCTCCACCCCACCTTACAACACCCCCCAAACCCAACCCACCCGACCTTACCCCACTCACCCTACCCCCCCCATACAAACCAAACCAACCACCCACCCTACAGACCACTACCCCGCCAGATCCCAACCACCCCAGCCACCCACCAACAACACAACCACCCCACCCCACTACATTCCGCCCCACCCCGCCCACCAACACACCCACTCACCAACCACCCCACCCACCCAACACACCCACTCACCAACCCACCCCACCCCACCCACACACCTCACTCAGCCAACACACCCACCCCACCCAACACACCCACTCACCACACACCCCACCCCACCCAACACACCCACTCACCAACACCCCCCACCCCACCCAAAACACACCCACTCACCAACACACCCCACCCCACCCAACAGGACCACCTACCCGCCATATCCCAACTCTCGTGGCACCATCGACCCACCACCCCCCCCCCTACAGACACCCCCCCCTCCCCCCCCCGCCAGATCCCAACTCTCGTGGCACCTCGACCATACCACCCCACCCACCCCCCCGTACCCCGACCCACCCCCACCCACCTCAACCACCCCACCCTACAGGACCACCACCACCTCGACCAACCACCCCAACCCTACAGTACCCCCCCCCCCCCCCCCCCCCCCACCCCCCCCCACCGCAGATCCCAACTCTCGTGGCACCTCGACCTAACCACCCCCACCCCCACCCTACCCCACCCACCCCACCCCCACCTCAACCACCCCCACCGCTACAGTAACCACCACCCACCACCTCGACCCCCCCCCCCCCCCCCCCTACATTGACCCCCCCCCCCCCCCCCCCCCCCCCCCCCCCCGCCAGAATCCCACCTCTCGTGCAACCTCGACCTAACCACCCCCAACCACCCCACCCTACCCCAACCACCCCAACCACCTCAACCACCCCACCCTACAAAACCACCTACCCCGCCAGATCCCAACTCGCGTGGCCCTTCATCTGAAAGCAAGTCACGTGAGCATGGCGCCCTCGACCCAACCACCCCAACCACCCCAACCACCCCACCATACAGGACCACCACCCCGTCAGATCCGAACTCGCGTGGCACTTCATCAGAAAGCAAGTCACGTGAGCATGGCGCCCTCGACCCAACCAGCCCCGCCACGCCAACCCACCCCATTCCACCCCACCCCACCCTACCCTACCCACCCACCACCCACCCCACCCCATCCCAACCAACCCAGCCACCCCACCCAACGACACCCCCCCCCACCCCCACCCACAACACACCCACCCCACCCTTCCCCCACCCCACCCACCCACCACCACACACCCACTCACCAACACACCCCACCCCACCCACCCTCAGGACCACCACCCCGCCAGATCCCAACTCGTGTGGCACTTCATCAAAAAGCAAGTCACGTTAGCATGGCGCCCTCGATCCAACCACCCCAGCCACCCCCCAACCACCCAACAACACACCCACCCCACCCTTCCCCCACCCCACCCCACCCACTCACCAACACACCCCACCCCACCCACCGTACAGGACCACCACCTTGCCAGATGCCAACTCGCGTGGCACTTCATCAGAAAGCAAGTCACGGGAACCTGGCGATCTACGTTCACATCGCTCCCATCCCCCAATATCCTCTACGGTGATAGGCAACGGGCTGCTAGACGGAGGTAGGTGTGGTGGTGTAGGGTGGTGGGTGGTGGGAGGTGGTGTCAATTTGTGTGGTGTAAGGTGGTTTATGTTTGGCGAGTATAGACTACGGTGATAGGCAACGGGCTGCTAGACAGAGGTGGGTGTGGTGGTTGGTGTAGGGTGGTGGGGGTGGGGGGTGGTGTCAATATGTTTGGTGGAGGGTGGGGTAGGGTGGTGTTGGGGTGTGGGTGGGTTGGTGTGGGTTGGGTGGGTGTGGGTTGGGTGGGTGTGGGTTGGTGTGGGTTGGGTTGGTGTGGGTGGGTGTGGGTTGGTATGGGTTGGTGTGGGTTGGGTGGGTGTGGGTTGGTATGGGTTGGTATGGGTTGGTATGGGTGTGGGTGGGTGTGGGTTGGTATGGGTTGGTGTAGGGTGGTGGGGGGTATGAACTACGGTGATAGGCAACGGACTGCTAGACGGAGGTGGGTGTGGTGGTGGAGGGTGGTGGCAAGGTGGCGGATATATATTATGGTGCTAGATGGAGGTGGGTGTGGTTGTGGAGGGTGGTTGCCGGGAGGGGTGTAGGGGTGATGGGGTGGGTGTTGGTGTCAATACGTTTGGTGTAGGGTGGTGTATGGTGATGGGTATATGCTACAGTGGTAGGCAACTGGCTGCTAGACAGAGGTGGGTGTGGTGGTGTAGGGTGGTGTAGAGTGATGGCAGGGGTGAGGTCGTGAGAGTGGGGGTGGTGGTGGAGGGTGGGGGTGGGATGGCGGGTATATACTGCGGTGGTAGGCAACGGGCTGCTAGACGGAGGTGTGTGTGGTGATGTAGGGTGGTGTAGAGTGATGGCAGGGGTGAGGTCGTGAGAGTGGGGGTGGTGGTGGAGGGTGGGGGTGGGATGGCGGGTATATACTGCGGTGGTAGGCAACGGGCTGCTAGGCAGAGGTGGGTGTGGTGGTGTAGGGTGGTGTAGAGTGATGGCAGGGGTGAGGTCGTGAGAGTGGGGGTGGTTGTGGAGAGTGGGGGTGGGGTGGCGGGTATATACTGCGGTGGTAGGCAACGGGCTGCTAGACGGAGGTGTGTGTGGTGATGTAGGGTGGTGTAGAGTGATGGCAGGGGTGAGGTCGTGAGAGTGTGGGGGGTGGTGGAGAGTGGAGGTGGGATGGCGGGTATAATACTTACTGCGGTGGTAGGCAAACGGTCTGCTAGACGGAGGTGGGTGTGGTGGTGTAGGGTGGTGTAGAGTGATGGCAGGGGTGAGGGTCGTGAGAGTGGGGGTGGTGGTGGAGGGTGGGGGTGGGATGGCGGGTATATACTGCAGTGGTAGGCAACGGGCTGCTAGGCAGAGGTGGGTGTGGTGGTGTAGGGTGGTGTAGAATGATGGCAGGGGTGAGGGTCGTGAGAGTGGGGGTGGTTGTGGAGAGTGGGGGTGGGGGTGGCGGGTATATACTGCCGGTGGTAGGCAACGGGCTGCTAGACGGAGGTGTGTGTGGTGATGTAGGGTGGTGTAGAGTGATGGCAGGGGTGAGGTCGTGAGAGTGGGGGGTGGTGGTGGAGAGTGGGGGGTGGGATGGCGGGTATATACTGCGGTGGTAGGCAACGGGCTGCTAGACGGAGGTGGGTGTGGTGGTTGCAGGGTGGGGTGTTGGGGTGTTGGGGGTGGGTGTCGGTGTCAATATGTTTGGTGGATGGAGGGTTAGGGTGGTGTTGGGTATATACAACGGTGATAGGCAACAGGCTGCTAGACAGAGGTGGGTGTGCTGGTGGAGTGGTGGTTGCCGGGTGGGGTGGTGGGGTGGTGGAGCACACTGGAGCCCCCCCCCCCCCCCCCCCCCCCCCCCCCCCCCCCCCACACACACACACACACACACACACAACAGAGAGGGTACCTCTGTCCTTCACTAAACCGCCGCAACGAACCGCTGCTTCTGAGTCAAACGCTGGCACTGTAGCCTACCCCTCCCCCCCCCCCCCCCCCCCCCCCCCCCCTACTCCACCCAGCCAATCTCTCCCTGCCACTCGAACCCCCCCCCTGCCCCCCCCCTGTCACAACACAACAGAGAGGGTACCTCAGTCCTTCACCAAACCGCCGCAACGAACCGCTGCTTCTGAGTCTCACGCAGGCATTGTAGCCTACCCCCCCACCCCTCCCCACCCCCCACCCACCCACCCACCCTACTTCCACCCAGCCAATCTCCCCCTGCCACTCGAACCCCCCCCTGCCCCCCCCCCTGTCACAACACAACAGAGAGGGTACCTCAGTCCTTCACCAAACCGCCGCAACGAACCACTGCTTCTGAGTCTCACGCCGGCACTGGAGCCGCTAGCGATGCTGTCATTCGTGTGGTGGCCCTCCTGCAGGTATATTCATATTGATATATTATTTACATACTATTTATATATTATGTTTATATTCTATTATTTATGTATTATATTATTTACATATTATTTTCAAATTATAATGTTTAATTTATACTATGTGTACGTGTTTATCTTCGCTAGCCACAGCTGCTTCTGAGTCTCACGCCGGCACTGGAGCCACTAGCGATGCTGTCATTCGTGTGACGGCCCTCCTGCAGGTGTGTGGTGTGGCTGGGTTGGTGTTAAATGACATATTATTTATATAGCATAGTATTCAGATATTAATTACATACTATTTATTCGTTGTATAATTGATATACACTGGAGCCGCTAGCGATGCTGTCATTCGTGTGGTGGCCCTCCTGTTGTTGTTGGGTGTTTAAATGTTATATATATATGTATAACATATATTTTTTTATAATAATAATAATACATAATAATAATAATATATATATAACATAAAGTTTTTTTTTTTTTAGAGATGCTGTCATTCGTGTGGTGGCCCTCCTTCAGGTGAGTGCACCCGATGTTATTGTGTGTTTATATGCTATATATTATATATTTATTTATATTATATTATGTAGGGGCCGCTTTGGGTGAAAACAACTTTGGACCCCTCTAACTTGAGTAAAGCTTTATTTCTGGCTCAATTATTTTTTTAGTTTGAGGATGGGCACTATCCAAAGCGAAGATGGGGTACAGCAGCTTTTTTCTTGCCCCCCCCCCCCTCGAGATTATGTACGCTTTATTTTGTTGTTATATTATTTATACTTTATTTTTCAGTGCTTGCTACAGCTGTGTCTGAGTCACATGCCAGCACTGGAGCCGCTAACGATGCTGTCATTCGTGTGGTGGCCCTCCTGTTGTTGTTGGGTGTTTATATGTTTATATATATTTATATATAGATATATATATATAGTATATATATATATATATATTATAAAGAAATCATGGTCGTGGTCTTGGTGGTCGTGGTGGTGTCATCGCGTAACCGACTTAACCGACTTCCCTCCGCCCAGCCATTTCCCCGCCCAGCCCATTTCACGCTCATCCAATTCACGCTTTTAATCCCTCCTGCTTCAACTTCTGCCTGATTGGCCTCCTGCGAATTGTTGTCTTTGCTTCACCAACCTTCGGCCTCCTCGGTATGTCTACCTTATGGCGCTCCCCGCCGATGTTCTACGTGTCCTGCTCCCCCTTCCCCTCCCGCCTGATGGTTCGCCACCTTATTTCGGGTAGCGCTACAGTTCGTCTTCCTATCTAGCTTTTTCCCCTGCAGCCGTCTTGATCGATGACAGTGTCCGGCTTGCGTGCAAGCGAGACCTTTCACGCTGGCGCAGGTACCTAGGTACTAGTTGGTTGACTGGTGTGTGAGGGGGGGTGACAATAAAAATTCGACTGGAACGTGGACGTTACTGTTGTCCATAAATCATGGCGTGCCGAATCCGCATCCCATCACATGTTCACATTAACTTGACGGCAAATCTTCCCCGCAATTGAGAACGGGTCCCGCTTGTATTTCCCTTGTGCCATAGCAATACGCATGCAATAGTTTGACCTGGTTGAAGGGGGTCTTTTGAGGTTGTGGTTGACGGTGAGACGGGGGGATCGTGTGTGTAGTAGTTATGTGTTGTGCGCGTTGTTCGGGGGTGATGGTAGCAATGTTGTAAGAGGTGCTGGGGCAGCCATGTGGGGGCTTAAACCGAGCTCGCAAACATAGCATACACTGGATCCCTTCTCTTCGTGTTCCCACGTACCTCGACGGGTACGTGCTTAGGCATGCGAAACTAAGCACAATGTGCCGGTACAGATGAGTTTAAAACTATGGTCGATGGGTCTGCTCTGTCGCAATCGTTGGTACTGTGAGCAGAGAATCTGTGTTGTGACGGAGCAAATGATTGGTCATGTCGCTGGAGCCGGAACTGAAGACGTGCGTGCGAGAAAGGGAGAGCGAGGTGCGCGTGCACTGGGGCAGGGATGTCGGCGAGTCGGATCAATTCGTGTGCGTCGGTGTAGCATGGCCTCAGGAACGGCGACTACTATAAGCGTGGCGGATGAGGCGGCGCACGGACTGTTTATCGTGCAGTCACCATCGCCAAATAGTTGCCTGTGGCAGATAGCCCCCCAGGGAGGAAGGATGGGTTTTCGGGCGGGAGAATAGCTTTAGTGGCTGGTGGATGCGGGTGGGGGGATGTAGAGTCACGAGATATATCCTGAGGAAGAGTTAGTGGGTTGTGGTGTTTGTGAGATGTGTTGGGGCTTGTGGGGGGTATCATGGGGATGGTGGTGGGGTGTGGGGGGAGATTAACAGGGTGGGGGGGGGTAGGTGGGGGGGTGTGTGAGGGGGGGGTGTACGTGGGTGGAGTTGCTGGGGTTGGGGTGCCGAAAGTCTCTGTGCAGCAAAACCATGGGCATCGCAAGGGTATATCGTCCCGTGCAAAGGTTTTGAGGTTGCTGCACGGAGTCGAAAACCGGTTGCAGGGACCCAGCCCTAAAAATGAGGCGGCTCGGGGGGGGGCGCAACGGGTGGGGGACGGGGGGGAGGGAAGGGGGGTTGGGGGGGGGGGCGTGGGGAGGGGAAGCGGGGGGGGACGGTTGGCTGGCGGCAAGGGAGCTAGTAGGGCAAACCCCAAGAGGGCCAAAGGCAAACGGCCAAGGGTACTAGGAGGGGGGGGGGGGGGGGGGGGGGTAGCTTCGTGGGGAGAGGGCGGCTCTGGTGGCGGTGTGACACACATGGGGAAGGGGACCGCTAGAGATCGGTCCAAATAGAGAAGGAGAAGAGAAATAGTTGAGGATGGTAAAAGGAGGGGGGGAGATAGGCAGCAGGGCAATGCGATGCACACAGCCGCGGGTGGGTCTCCGTTGTTGGGGTGGTCATATGTGTAAGGCGTAGGGAGAGGAGAAGATAAGGATTGGGGGGAGAGGCAAAGGCGGGCACTGCGGTGGTGTCCCCCGGGTTTTTGGGGGTGTGGTTACTGTTCAGTTAGAGATAGTCAGTTGGTAGCGAGGCGTCATGAGTGTGGGGGGCGCTCCTGTTGGGATTGGGGGGGGGGAGGGTGGTTCATGGGACAGGATGGGAGAGTAGAGTATTAGCGCTGTCCAGTTGGGTGGCTCGCCTGCTGGTGATGGGGTGGTTGTGGGGGGGGGACAGTGGACGGGATGAGAGATTATATTCGACGATGCGGTCAATTTGTGGGTGGCGCCGCCTGCTGGTTTTGGGGGTGATTGTGACATGGAAGTATTAGATATTATATGATTTATCGATTGAGGCTGTCAATGGGGGGGGGCGCTCCTGCTGTTAGTGGGTGGGCATAGGTGGTAGTTAATATCACTGTGTAATGTTTGTATGCAGCGACGAAGAGGGGGGTAGGGCAGGCGTAAGGGACTTGGGCCTAGGACGTATAATAGGCGGTCGTAATGACAAATGGCGCAGATAACTATGCCCCAACAAGTCGTGTCGGGAAGCGAGACGGGCAGGGGGGGCAGAAGTATCGTCTGTTCTGTTGGGTGCAGTGGTCTTACGGGGGTGTCATACGGGACGAGTGGGGGGGGGGCGTTCATGGTGGGGGGTTAAGTGCCGACTAATGCGGTGGCCATAGGTAAGCAGCCCCCGATCGGAGGAGATTGTGAGAAAAGATAACGGAGTCCCAAACAAATCGGTAAAAGAACCACGGGGCCCCTGAGGTTGGCTACAGTGAATAAGAATTATCAATAGGGGTACTAGATAATAAGTTGTATCGATGCGGGCATTCTTTTTGTGGCCCTCTTTATTGGGTGTTTATGGTACTTACACTTATTTATATCGAATTTTTTTGTATTATCGCGCGTCATTTGTTGTGTGGCTCTCCTGCGGTTGGGGGTTTCATTATATATATGGGTCCTAAATATATATTAATATATGTATACATATGTTTATATATATTAATATATATTGTATCGATGCTGTCATTCGTTTTGTGGCCTTCCTGCTGTTATTGGGTGTTTATGTGTTACATACCAGGTAATTAATCGAGATGTATTTATAATTTTATTATTAACTTAGCATATTAATGTTCCTGTGGGGCTTTTCACAGCTGTGTTTTTGTTTTGCATTTGAGGTCCCACAACCGCTTACGGAAATCGAAAATAAATGCAGCGCCGCAAATCTACGCGGAAAAATTGGGGGCGGATGTGGTTTGGGCAATGGAACCGAAAGGTGGCAACGTGGGAGCTGACCGAGCGAGTTAAGTTAACTCGCCTGTTGGTGACGTGTTCAGGCTTCCAAGTTTTTTTTTTGTTTTTTTTCGGTCAGACAGAACAAATGGTGTAAGCTTGGGGCTCCCCCCCCCTTGTAAAGGGGGGCTCTCGCCAAAAAATGGAAATATGCGCATTTGCATACACTTTGATGCCCAAGATCCTGCCACAGACTGCCTTCCCGTCCGCCCCTAACCCCCACCCCCCCCCCCACCCGGACACACACGCCCACCTCCCCCCCAGGAGCTTTTGCCTGGGCGACGATTTTCCCGACCGGCGTTTAAACCCACATCCAAGATCATACCACATGCTGTCCCAACCCCGTTTCCCCACCCCCAACTCCCACCTTTCCCCCGCCCCCATCCCACCCCACCCCACCATGCACGACCTCCCCCATCCCCCTCACCCCCACCCCCACCCCCCGCACACACACCCACCCAAACTCCCCCCCATTAGCTCCCTGGGCACGATTTCTGACCGGACGGTAAAAAATCCATTCCGAGGTCATAACCTCAGGCTGTTTCCCGAACCCCCCACCGATCCCACCTTTCCCCCCGCCCCCACCCCACCCACCCCCCATGCAACCTCCCCCCTCCTCCCCCCACCAACCCCCACCCCCCCCCCCCACCCCGCACACAATACACATGCCCAACCTCCCCCCAACATGAGCTCCTTGGCACGATTTCCGACCGCGTAAAATCCACTTCCAAGGTCAGCACACAGCTTTTCCCACCCCCCCGCCCTCCCCCACCTTTCCCCCGCCTTCCCCCCCCCCCCCCCCACCCCCCCCCCACCCCATGCACAACCTCCCCCATGCACACCTCCCCCCCCCCCCACCCCCCACCCCCCCCCCCCCCCCCCACCACCCGCACACACACACCCAACCTCCCCCCACGGAGCTCCTTGGCAACGATTGTCCGCCGTGTGGTAACCCACATTCCAAGGTCATGCCACAGGCTGTTTCCAACCCCCCCCCCCCCCCCCCCCCGCCCCCCCCCCCCCCACACACACCTCCCCCCACCCCACTCCCCCCCACAGAGGGTCCTGGGCAGCGATTGCCATCAGGCTTAATACCTACGTTCCCAAGAACACCTCCCCCCCCACCAAGCTTGCACCTCCCCCCCAGCTCCACAGGAGCTCCTGGTCCACGACTGCAGACCGGCGCAGACCCACGCGCCCAAGATCATGCCCCCCCCCCACACACCACACAAAACCACACCACCAACACACACACACACACACACACACACACACGCATACATCTCTCCCCCCAGCTCCACAGGACCTCCTGGGCATGACTGGAGACCTGCACAAGACCCGCGTGCCCAAGTTCATGCCCCCACTGCTCCCCCCCCCCCCCCCCCCACACACACACCACACAACACACACACACACACCACACACCCCCCCCCCCTCCTACCTCCCAAAGAGTTCCTGGGCATGACTGCAGACTGGCGGCAAGACCCATGAGCCCAAGATCATGCCCACCCACCCACACCCGCCCACCCACCCACACCACACATACCATCTCTCCCCCCCCCCCTCCCACCTCCTTTCCCTCCCTCCCACCTCCACAGGAGCTCTCTGGCATGACTGCAGACCGGCCGCAAAACCCATGTTCCCAAGATCATGCCCCCACCCACCCCACCCCCACCCCACACACACATACGTCTCTCCCCCCATCTCCCTCCTTCCCCCATCTCCCACCTCCCTCCCACCTCCACAGGAGCTCCTTGGCATGACTGCAGACCGGCGCAAAACCCATGTTCCCAAGATCATGCCCCCACCACCCCCCCCCCACCCCCCCCCCCCCAACCCCCACCCCCCCACACACACATACGTCTCTCCCCCCCATCTCCCACCTCCTTCCCCCATCTCCCACCTCCCTCCCACCTCCACAGGAGCTCCTGGGCATGACTGCAGACCGGCGCAAAACCCACGTTCCCAAGATCATGGCCATGCTGTGCACCAGGCTGGGCGTCTCATGGGCCTGTCTCACCTGCGTCACGCCAACCGGCACATACATGCAACACACAGGCGCAGCCTTTGGCACTGAGTGCTCCCAGCCTACTCGATTCATGTTCGACAATGGCAGGGCCCAAAACGTGTCCCATGGTGGCTATGGGGGGTATCACTCCCAAATCGGGCGCGGGAGCAGTTACAGGGGAACAGTTTCAAGGCAGTCCTCTACCAGCTCGGTTAACCAGTTTCCTGTGGAGGTGGGGTAGTGCACCACATCGCATTGCATTGCATTACATCAAATTGCATTGTCATAGACAGGCCACGGTTGCTACGGGGGTGTGTGGCTCCCACTCCCAACTTGGGCGCGGGAGCAGCTACAGGGGAACAGTTTCAAGGCAGTCCTCTACCAGCTCAGTCAACCAATTTCCTGTCGAGGTGGGTTAGTGCATTGCATTGCATCAAATTGCAGTGTCATAGACAGGCCACAGTGGCTGCAGAAGGTTTGGCCATCACTCCCAAATCGGGCGCGGGAGCAGCTACAGGGGAACAGTTTCAAGGCAGTCCTCTACCAGCTCGGTTAACCAGTTTCCTGTGGAGGTGGGTTAGTGCACCACATCGCATTGTATTGCATTACATCACATTGCATTGTCATAGACAGGCCACGGTTGCTACGGGGGTGTGTGGCTCCCACTCCCAACTTGGGCGCGGGAGCAGCTACAGGGGAACAGTTTCAAGGCAGTCGTCCACCAGCTCAGTCAACCAATTTCCTGTCGAGGTGGGTTAGTGCATTGCATTGCATCAAATTGCAGTGTCATAGACAGGCCACAGTGGCTGCAGAAGGTTTGGCCATAACTCCCAAATCGGGCGCGGGAGCAGTTACAGGGGAACAGTTTCAAGGCAGTCCTCTACCAGCTCGGTTAACCAGTTTCCTGTGGAGGTGGGTTAGTGCACCACACCACATTGCAGTGCATTACATCACATTGCATTGTCATAGACAGGCCACGGTTGCTACGGGGGTGTGTGGCTGCCACTTCCAAATCGGGCGAGGGAGCAGTTACAGAGGAACAGTAACAAGGCAGTCGTCCACCAGCTCAGTTAACCAGTTTCCTGTGGAGGTGGGTTAGTGCACCACACCACATCGCATTGCATTACATCACATTGCATGACATGACATCACATTACGTTGCCCTGCATTGTAAGAGACAGGCCACGGTCGCTACGGGGGTGTGTGGCTGCCACTCCCAAATCGGGCGCGGGAGCAGTTACAGGGGAACAGTTTCAAGGCAGTCGTCCACCAGCTCAGTCAACCATTTTCCTGTGGAGGTGGGTTAGTGCACCACACCACATTGCAGTGCATTACATCACATTGCATTGTAAGAGACAGGCCACGGTCGCTACGGGGGTGTGTGGCTCCCACTCCCAGATCGGGCGCGGGAGCAGCTACAGGGGAACAGTTTTAAGGCAGTCGTCCACCAGCTCAGTCAACCATTTTCCTGTGGAGGTGGGTTAGTGCACCACACCACATTGCAGTGCATTACATCACATTGCATTGTAAGAGACAGGCCACGGTCGCTACGGGGGTGTATGGCTCCCACTCCCAAATCGGGCGCGGGAGCAGTTACAGAGGACCAGTTTCAAGGCAGTCGTCCACCAGCTCAGTCAACCATTTTCCTGTGGAGGTGGGTTAGTGCACCACACCACATTGCAGTGCATTACATCACATTGCATTGTAAGAGACAGGCCACGGTCGCTACAGGGGTGTGTGGCTCCCACTCCCAGATCGGGCGCGGGAGCAGTTACAGGGGAACAGTTTTAAGGCAGTCGTCCACCAGCTCAGTCAACCATTTTCCTGTGGAGGTGGGTTAGTGCACCACACCACATTGCAGTGCATTACATCACATTGCATTGTAAGAGACAGGCCACGGTCGCTACGGGGGTGTGTGGCTCCCACCCCCAAATCGGGTGCGGGAGCAGTTACAGAGGAACAGTTTCAAGGCAGTAGTCCACCAGCTCAGTCAACCATTTTCCTGTGGAGGTGGGTTAGTGCACCACACCACATTGCAGTGCATTACATCACATTGCATTGTAAGAGACAGGCCACGGTCGCTACGGGGGTGAGTGGCGGCCACTTCCAAATCAGGCGCGGGAGCAGCTACAGGGGAACAGTTTCAAGGCAGTCCTCTACCAGCTCGGTTAACCAGTTTCCTGTGGAGGTGGGATAGTGCATCACATTACATCACATTGCATTACATCACATCACATTACAATGCATTGGCCTAGACAGGCCACGGTGGCTACAGTGCATGTGTGTTAATGTGTTTGAGCGTTGGAGCAGTTACATAGGTCCAGTTTCCTGTAGAGCTGGGTTAGTGCACCACAATGCATTACATTACATTACATCGCATTGTCATAGACAGGCCACAGTGGCTGCAGAAGGTTTGGCTCCAACTCAACATTTGGGTGCGGAGGCAGTTACAGGGGAACAGTTTCAAGGCAGGTGTCTAACCGCTCGGTCAACCAGTTTCCTGTTGAGGTGGGTTAGTGCACCACATTGCATTGCATTGCATTGACATAATTTATTATTATTATTATTATTATAATAATAATAGTAATAATAATAATAATAATAATAATAATAATAATAATAATAATAACAATAATAATAATAATAAAAAAAAACAAAAATGACACCGTTACAAGCGCGGACAACCATCACCACCACCAACAACATCATACCAGCATCATCCTACCAACATTCACATGCAGGTGCCTTGCTGTGAGGCCTACCCAGTGAAAGGCTCCTCGAGCAGTGTCGAGGTAGTGCTGAAAATCAAAGAATGAATGAAATAACATTTTCACCAACATCAATTTTGATAAGGTCACAAGCGCAGACAAACACCACCACCAACATCACCATACCATCACACACGTGCAGGTGCCTTGCTGTGAGGCCAACCCAGTGAAAGGCTCCTCGAGCAGTGTCGAGCTAATGCTGAAAAACAATGAATGAATGAAATAACATTTTCACCAACATCAATTTTGATAAGGTCACAAGCGCAGACAAACACCACCACCAACATCACCATACCATCACACACGTGCAGGTGCCTTGCTGTGAGGCCTACCCGGTGAAAGGCTCCTCCAGCAGTGTCGAGCTCATGCTGAAATTCAAAAAGATGCTGTCTGGTATTGCGTACACCCATTCAGATAACAGCAACAGCACAGACAGAGAGGGGGTCAACCCATCGCGGTTGTCGCGCTCCCAGCACCCGGATCTTTTGGTCTCTGGAGAGGATAATGAGAAGGTCTGGGTAGAGGGAGAGGTGAGTGGTCGATGGTGGTGGTGGTGGTGGTATGTGTTGGTCTCTGGAGAGGATGGTGAGAAGGTCTGGGTAGAGGGAGAGGTGAGTGGGTGATGGTGGTGGTGGTGGTGGTATGTGTTGGTCTCTGGAGAGGATGGTGAGAAGGTCTGGGTAGAGGGAGAGGTGAGTGGGTGATGGTGGTGGTGGTGGTGGTATGTGTTGGTCTCTGGAGGGGATGGTGAGAAGGTCTGGGTAGAGGGAGAGGTGAGTGGTCGATGGTGGTGGGTGGGTGATGGTGTTGGTTGGCAGGTGTGTGGTGTTGGTTGTCGGTTGTCAACCCATCGCGGTTGTCTTCCTTCCCAACCCCCGATATTTGGTCTCTGAGAGGATGATGAGACGGTCCTGGGTAGAGGAGAGAGTGAGTGGTCGATTGGTGTGGTGTGTGGAATGGGTGGTGGATGGTGGTGGGTGGAGGCTGTGTGGTGTTGGTTTTTTTTGGTTATCCCCCAGCAACGTTGTCCGCGCGCACCAACACCCGGATCTCTTTCTGGGAAGGATGACGATAGGTTCTGTGTACGGGAGGTTTTGTCGTGTTTTGTTGTTGGTGGTGGTTGGGGTGGGGTGGGTGGAGGAGAGAGATTAGCATCAGATCCACACTGACCAGCCGGGGTTCAACCATCGTTTTATCTCGCTCAAAAACCCCCAGATTAGGTTGGTCTCCTGGAGAGGATTGCCAATAGGTTGGGTAGAGATTAGTGAGTGGGTGGATGGCGCGTGGTGGAGGTATGCGTGGTCTCGGGGGATGAGTGAGAAAGTTGGGGTAGAGGTCTAGTGATTGGGTGATGGTTGGGGTGTGGTATGATGTGTTCGGTCCTGGAGAGGATGGGAAGGGTCTGGGTAGAGGAGACCGTGGTGGGTGAATGGTTTGGGGTGCTGGGTTTTGGTGGTTTTGTTTATATGTGTTGGTCTCTGGAGAGGGAGAGAAAGTTGGTATAGGTAGCGTGAGTGGGTGGTGGTGGGTGGTGGTATGTGTTGGCGCCTGGAAGGATGATGAAAGAGTTGGTAGAGGGAGAAGTTTGAGTTGTGTGATGGTGGTGTGGTGGTCTTTGTTTTGGTGTCTCTGGAGAGATTATGGAAGGTCGGGTAGAAGAGAGACTGGGGTTTGGGTGATGGGGTGGGTGGTGGTGGTATGTGTTGGTCCCTGTAGATGAGATGAGACAGTTTGGGTAGAGAGAGAGGTGAGTGGGTGATGGTGGTGGTGGTGGTGGTATGTGTTTGGTCCTCTGGAGAGGATTGCGAATTTTTGTTTGAGGATATGTGAGTGGGTGATGGTGGTGGTGGTGGTGGTATGTGTTGGTCTCTGGAGAGGATGATGAGAAAGTTTGGGTAGAGGGAGAGGTGAGTGGGTGATGGTGGTGGTGGTGGTATGTGTTGTCTCTGATAGGATATGAGAAATTTGGGTAGCAAGGAGATGTGAGTGGGTGATGGTGGTGGTGGTGGTGGTATGTGTAGGTCTCTCGTGGAGATGATGAGAAGGTCTGGTTAGAGGGGGAGGTGAGTGGATGATAGTGCTAGGTGGGCAATGGGTGGGTGGTGGTAGTGTTGGTAGGTTCTGGTGTTGTTGGTTTCTGTTCTTTTTCCGTGCTAGTATGTGTTGGGCTCTGGAGAGGTGAGTGGGTGGTGGTGGTGCTCGGTGGTGCTGGTGGTTGGTTGGGTGGGTGTTGGTGGTGGGGTGGTGGTGGTCCTCCATTGTGTCCATTTAACCGCCCCTAATCACCCCATCACCACACCACCACCACAACATCACCACAACATCACCACCCTATCACCACCCCATCACCACCCCATCACCATTTCATCACCACCCCATCCCTAACCCATCACCACCCCATCACCACCCTATCACCACCCCATCGCTACCCCATCACCATCCCATCACCACCCCATCGCTACAAACCGAACCCACCCTAATCAACCAACACCACCCCATCACCACCCTATCACCACCCCATCACCACCACATCACCACCCCATCGCTAGCAACCAAACAACACCATCGCCACCCCCTATCACCCCATCACCACCCGCATCACCACCCCCATGTCACCACCCCCTCCACCACCCCCTCGCTAACCTCACCACCCCATCGCTAACCCATCACCACCCTAGCACCACCCCATCACCACCCTATCACCACCCCATCATCACCCCATCGCTAACCCATCACCACCCCATCACCACCCCATCGCTAACCCATCACCACCCTATCACCACCCCATTACCACCCCCGGCCCAGGTACAAGGCAGCCACCTGTTATCCTCCTGCATTGGGTCTATTGAACCGCCCCTAACCACCCCTACCCGCCTCTAACCGCCCCATCACCACCCCCATTACACCCCCGGCCCAGGTACAAGGCAGCCACTTGTTATCCTCTGCATTGGGTCTATTGAACCGCCCCTAACCCACCCTTAACCACCCCTAACCGCCTCTAACCGCCCCATCACCACCCTATTACCACCCCCTCCCTAGGTTCAAGGCAGCCACCTCTTATCCTCCTGCATTGGGTCTATTGAACCGCCCCTAGCCACGCTTAACCACCCCTAACCGCCTCTAACCGCCCCATCACCACCCTATCACCACCCCCTCCCTAGGTACAAGGCAGCCACCTGTTATCCTCCTGCATTGGGTCTATTGAACCGCCCCTAACCACCCTTAACCACCCCTAACCGCCTCTAACCGCCCCATCACCACCCTATTACCACCCCCTCCCTAGGTACAAGGCAGCCACCTCTTATCCTCCTGCATTGGGTCTATTGAACCCCCCCTAACCACCCTTAACCACCCCTAACCGCCCCATCACCACCCTATCACCACCCCCTCCCTAGGTACAAGGCAGCCGCCTGTTATCCTCCTGCATTGGGTCTATTGAACCGCCCCTAAACCACCCTTAACCACCCCTAACCACCTCTAACCGCCCCATCACCACCCCATCACCACCCCCGGCCCAGGTACAAGGCAGCCACCTCTTATCCTCCTGCATTGGGTCTATTGAACCCCCCCTAACCACCCCTTAACCACCCCTAACCGCCCCATCACCACCCTATCACCACCCCCTCCCTAGGTACAAGGCAGCCGCCTGTTATCCTCCTGCATTGGGTCTATTGAACCGCCCCTAACCACCCTTAACCACCCCTAACCACCTCTAACCGCCCCATCACCACCCCATCACCACCCCCGGCCCAGGTACAAGGCAGCCGCCTATTCTCCTCCTCCATGGGAGGCACGCTCCCCAAAGACTGGCGGCAGGTCGCTCGCGACAAGGGCCTACGCTCTATGCTTTGCTGTCCCGTCTACTCCTCTTCTGACCCCACCACTATAGTGGGCTGTCTGAGTTTCGGCATGATGGAGGCGGTGGCGTGGAAGGAGGTGTGGTGGTACTCCAGCATGCTTCTAATTACTGGCTGGGCAGCTAGCGCCATCACGGAGTCTCGCTTCGTGGCCCGAGCGTGCATGTTTGAGCGGCTGCTTGGCGCCGAGACCATCAATGAGCTAGCGGCGTCTGTGGTCTACGGAATCCCTAACTTCTTGAAGGACGTCTCGTTAGGACAGGTGGAGGCCAGGCTGGCGTTGGTTTCATCCACTCTGAGCCAGGCCATTGTCTACGTGCAACCACAAGTCAACCATGTTAGCACGTGAGGAGTTTTATACATGTTTTCCTTTTTATATATATTTCCCTTTTTTATATATTATGTATATAGATATGTATATATAATTTTGCAGGTAATTTTGTTTATATATATACATATATATATATATATAAAGAAATCATGGCGGGCGTGGTCGTGGTCGTGGTGTCATCGCGCAACCGACTTAACCGACTTCCCGCCCAGCCAAGTCCCGCTTTTAATCCCTCCTGCTTCAACTTCTGCCTGATTTGGCTTCCTGCGAATTCTGCCTTGTGCCACCTTTGCCTCCTGCGTATTCTATCTGTTGCGCATCCCGCCCGATTTCTCCTTTTCCCGCCTGAGTTCATCCACCTGATTTCGGTAGCGCTGCAGTTCGTCTTCCTACAAGCTCTTCCCCCTGCATCTCTGCAAGACCTTTCCCTTGCGTCAAGAGACCTGTCGCTGCGCACAACGGGAGGTGACGTGGTGAGTCAGACGACCTGTCAGAAATGTCCGAATCGCATCCATCCCATGTCACAAACTTGACTGCAAATTCTTCCCTCATCATTGAGAAACATGGCGCTCCGCATTATGCCATAGCAAGTACGCATCAAAGTTGACCGAATGAAAAATCTCGCTGAGCATTCTCGCCCTAACTTGACTGAACATCTCAAATCAGCAACTTGACTGCAACTTCTTCCCAGTGCAACGAGAAATATGTCTTAGCTGTGAATTGTGCTATAGTGAGCATGCGGCAAAGTTGAATGGATGAACCTAGCGATGTTTCCAAGTCTCAGATCGAGTTGACTTCGGGAGCAGTTGCGGTGAACAGGATTGTTCTTCGGCCGAACTGAATACATGCTCGCTAAGAAGAAGCTTTAGTTATGTACAGTTGCGATTGCGCAGGTTCGGCTTTTTCAGTGGGGTCGACTATCGATCACAGCTGAGGTGGCAGGGAAGCAGGTCCGACGCTTTAAGCGGAGTCGGATGATGCGCAAACGTTGTCGATGCTCTTTGTCCCGTATGCCTTTCAGATATGGCAAAGCCCACAGCTGAAGTGGAGGGAGGCAGATATGGAGTATGTGTGTGCTGGTGGGTGCTTGTATGGGGGAGGGGAGGGATGAGAGTGGGGAGAGGGTGGGGGCTGGTGGGATGGCTGGGGTGGGGGAAGGGAATAAGGGATGGAGTCAGAAAATATGTCAGGAAGAGTAAGGGAGTATGTTTGTGGGTGGGGGTACATGGTTGGGTGGGGGGGGGTAGGTGGGGGGTGGGGGTGGGGGGGGGATAAAAGGGATATGCGTCCGTCAATGTTTCAAGTTGCATGCACTGGAGATAAAACCTTTTTGCAACCCAGCCCAAAACAGGTGGGGCCAAACGGGGAGGGGAGGGGGGGAGGGGGGCGGTTAATGGTTTGGTGGTGGTGGTGTGTGAATGAGGGGGGGCTTCAAATGTAAACCATTATGTAACCAGCCCCAAATAGGTGTGGCCAAAGGCCAAACGGGCACCGTACTATGATTGGGGGGGGAGGGGGGGGTCTTGAGAGTGAGAGTAGGTGTGACAGTAGGTGAGAGTAGGTGCGGCCACCGGCCACACGGGCTACCGTACTAGTATATATATATACGAGGGGGGGGCAAGAAAAAAGCTGCCGTACCGAACCTTCGCTTTGGATAGAGCCTATCCTCAAACTATATTAAAAAAAAAAAGTTTTTTTTTTAGCTAAAAATAAAGTTGTACAAAAGTTAGAGGGGTCCAAAGTTTTTTTCAACCAAAGCGGCCCAAATCTTAACTTCGCGATAATTCACGTTTGGGTAACCCCATGAAAGATGTAAGAGCATAGCTGAAATGGGCTTTAAAAGATCTTTCGAATGACCCCCATTTTAGGGGGGGTAGGGTGAGGTTATTGGGTTTAGGAGGGGGGGGGGGGGGGGGGTAAAAAAACTTTTAGCCAACTTTATTTCCCCCCTCTTTTTGTATGAAACGTCCACAATTCCAACTCCCATCTGAATCGGACACCATATCGAAGGTGCGGTCCAAAATCTGTCTTTCTGCCCCCCCCCTGTATATATATATATATATATATATATATATATTTATATATATATATATACTAGTACGGTAGCCCGTGTGGCCGGTGGCCACACCTACTCTCACGAATACCCCCCCCACACACACACACCCACACACACCCACACACCCACACACCCACACACCCACACACCCACACACACACCAATCATAGTACGGTGCCCGTTTGGCCTTTGGCCACACCTATTGGGAGCTTTCTCTGCAGTGCATGCAACTTAAATCATTGACGGATTTGCGATGGTCTCCCTTGTGCACCCACAAGCACACAAAACACCACCGTCCCCCCCCCCCCCCCCCCCCCCCCCCCCAAGTTATCTCCA
>JACBWV010000506.1:90780-129885 GCA_013435795.1 Chlamydomonas sp. ICE-L
AACCAGGAACAAATAACAGAACCTACAACTCACAAATCCCTCCCCTCCCATTCCATTCTTCCCCGCCTCCTACCCTCTCCCTCACCCTCCTCTCCCCTCCCTACCCCACCCCACCCCCAACCCTACACCCACCTGCCCCCTCCCTGTCCTTCCTTCACTGCACACCCCCACTCCCACCACCCACCCACACCACCCACCCACCCACCCACACCCATATCTACAGGTGGACCTAGCCCTCCATGGTCGTTCCGGCACAGCTGGCATGCTCATGCTGCTCCCCCTAATCCACAAGTGCCGGGCCCTAGGCTGCATCTACATCTTCGCTCGCAACGGGATCAACTCAGCTCTGCCGCGTTCTTTGTGGACAGAGCTATCGGAGCATATGTCCCGGGCAGTGTTCACGAAGCTGGTGGAGAAGCTCCGTTTTGAATGGTAGGGACTGGTGTGAGGGTGGGGTGGGGTGGAGTGGGTGGGAGAGGGGGAGGGGAGTTAGGAAGGTGTGTGGGTGGGCCGGTTGGGAAGAAATGGGGGGGGAGGAGTGAGTGGCAGCAGCACAGCCGTGCTCCTTGTGGACGGAGCTAGTGGAGCACATGTCCCGGGCAGTGTTCACGAAGCTGGTGGAGAAGCTCCGTTTTGAATGGTAGGGACTAGTGTGAGGGTGGGGTGGGGTGGAGTGGGTGGGAGAGGGGGAGGGGAATTAGGAAGGTGGGTGGGTGGGCGGGTGGGGAAGAAATGGGGGGGGAGGAGTGAGGGGCAGCAGCACTGCCGCGCTCCTTGTGGACAGAGCTAGTGGAGCATATGTCCCGGGCAGTGTTCACGAAGCTGGTGGAGAAGCTCCGTTGTTAATGGTAGGGACTGGTGTGTGGGTGGGGTGGGGTGGAGTGGGTGGGAGAGGGGGAGGGGAGTTAGGAAGGTGTGTGGGTGGGCGGGTGGGGAAGAAATGGGGGGGGAGGAGTGAGGGGCAGCAGCACTGCCGCGCTCCTTGTGGACAGAGCTAGTGGAGCATATGTCCCGGGCAGTGTTCACGAAGCTGGTGGAGAAGCTCCGTTTTGAATGGTAGGGACTAGTGTGTGTGTGGGGGGGGGGGGGGGGGCAGCAGCACTACCGTGCTCCTTGTGGACGGAGCTAGTGGAGCACATGTCCTGTGCAGTGTTCACGAAGCTGGTGGCGAAGCTCCGTTTTTGAATGGTAGGGACTAGTGTGAGGGTGGGGTGGGGTGGAGTGGGTGGGAGAGGGGGAGGGGAATTAGGAAGGTGTGTGGGTGGGCGGGTGGGGAAGAAATGGGGGGGGGAGGAGTGAGGGGCAGCAGCACTGCCGCGCTCCTTGTGGACAGAGCTAGTGGAGCATATGTCCCGGGCAAGTGTTCACGAAGCTGGTGGAGAAGCTCCGTTTTGAATGGTAGGGACTAGTGTGAGGGTGGGGTGGGGTGGAGTGGGTGGGAGAGGGGGAGGGGAATTAGGAAGGTGGGTGGGTGGGCGGGTGGGGAAGAAATGGGGGGGGAGGAGTGAGTGGCAGCAGCACTGCCATGTTCTTTGTGGACGGAGCTATTGGAGCATATGTCCCGGGCAGTGTTCACGAAGCTGGTGGAGAAGCTCCGTTTTGAATGGTAGGGACTAGTGTGTGTGTAGTGGGGGGGGGGGGGGGGGGGGGGGGGGGGCAGCAGCACTACCGTGCTTGGTGGACGAGCTAGGGAGCCAAGTCCTGTGCAGTCGTCCCGAAGTGGTGGAGAAAGCTCCGTTCGGTGGTCCGGAGGGGGATGTTGTGTGGTGTGGGGGGGGGGGGGGGGGGGCGGTGGGGGGGGGAGAATCAACTCAGTACTACCGCGCTGTTGGTGGACGGAGCTTTCGGAGCAGATTGTCCCGTGCAGTGTCAGGAAGCTGGTGGGGGAGCTCCGATTCGGATGGTAGGGACTGGTTGTGTGGGTGGGGTGGTGGGTGGGTGGGGGTGGGGGAATCAACTCAGCACTACCGCGCTGGTTGGTGGACGGAGCTTTCGGAGCAGACGTCCTGGGCAGTGTTCAGGAAGGTGGGGAAGCTCCGATTCGAATGGTAGGGACTAGTGTGTGGGGGTGGGGGGGTCAGGGAGTTAAGAAAGTGTGTGTGGGGAAGGAATGGGGTGGGTGGGGGGGGGGGGGAGGGACAGCAGTATTGCCGTGCTCTTTGTGGACGGAGCTATCGGAGCACAGGCCTAGGGCAGTGTTTACGAAGCTGGGGAAGAAGCTCTGTTTTGAATGGCCTAGGGACTAGTGTGTGTGGGTGGGGGGTGGGGGTGGGGGTGAAGGGAGTTAAGAAGGTGTGTGTGGGGGAAATAACGGTGGGGTGGGGGGGGAGGGGCAGCAGCACTACCGCGTTCTTTGTGGACGGAGCTATTGGAGCACATGTCCCGTGCAGTGTTCAGGAAGCTGGTGGAGAAGCTCCGCTTCGAATGGGAGGGACTGTTGTGTGTGTGTGTGAGTGTGTGTGTGTGTGTGTGGGGGGGGGGGGGGGGGGGGGGTTCAGGAGGGTAGGAAGGGGGGGGGGGGGGGGGTAAAAACATCATACTTTACTAACCCACCCACTCTCACATTCCAGTGAAAGGGAGAGGAGGAGAGTGGGTGGGTTAGGAGTATGATTATTTTTTACCCCCCCCCCCACCCCCCCCCCCCCCCCCCCACCCCCCCCCCCCCCCCCCCCCCCCCCCCCCCCCCATTCCTAACTCCCTGCAGGTACATCATTTTGACTACACAATGGTGTCTAAGGACGCCGCGAGGGCCCACCCACCAACCCCACGTCACAACCCGCGAACGCGCCCCACACCACCCAACCAACCAAAACCACACACCACACAAGCCCAGAGCCCCAACCCAACCCAACCCAACCCAAACCAAGCCCAAACCAAACCCAAACCCAACCCAACCCAACCAAACCCAACCCAACCCAAACCCAACCCAACTCAAACCCACACCCAGCCCAACACAAACAAAACAAAACCCACCCAACTCCCAACCCCAACCCAACCACAACCCAACCCATCCCAACCCAACACAACCCCAACTCAACCCAACCCAACTCAACCCAACCAAACCAACCCAACCCATCCCAACCCAACCCACCCAACCAACCCAACCCAACCCAACCCACCCAACCCAAACCCACCCATCCCAACCCAACCCAACCCAACCCAACCCGACCCAAACCCAAACTCAACTCAAACCACGCAACCCAACCAAACCACACCCACCCAGCCAACGCAACCACCCAACCCACCCAACCCAACCCTAACTCAACCTCACATCCCAACCCAACCCAACCCAACCCAACCCAACCCATCCCAACCCAACCCATCCCATCCCAACCCAACCCACCACCCCAACCCAACCCATCCAACCCAACCCAACCCATCCCAACTAAACCCAAACCCCACACACCCCCTCCCCCGCTCCACCCCCAGGTAAACATCCTTTCTGACGACGCTCTTTCCAAAGACTCCCACGATGGGGAGGGAGATCGGATTCACAAATCGAATTCACTAATCATGGTGAGACCGAGTGTATGCATGTGGGTGGGTGGGTGCATGCATGTGGGTGGGTGGGTGCATGCATGTGGGTGGGTGGGTGCATGTATGTGTGGGTGGGTGCATGCTTGTGGGTGGGTGCATGCATGTGGGTGGGTGGGTGCATGCATGCATGTATGTATGCATGTGGTGGTGGTGGTGGTGGTGGTGGTGGTGGTTCCAACATCAACACATATGATTCACTAATCATGGTGAGACCCAGTGCACGGATGTGTTGATGTATGTGGGTGGGTGCATGCATGTATGTGTGCGGGTGGGTGGGTGCATGTATGTATGCGGGTGGGTGGGTGCATGTATGTGGGTGGGTGGGTGCATGTATGTATGTGCACGGATGTGTTGATGTATGTGGGTGGGTGCATGCATGTATGTGTGCGGTTGGGTGGGTGCATGTATGTATGCGGGTGGGTGGGTGCATGTATGTGGGTGGGTGGGTGCATGTATGTATGTGCACGGATGTGTTGATGTATGTGGGTGGGTGCATGCATGTATGTGTGCGGGTGGGTGGGTGCATGTATGTGTTGATGTATGTGGGTGGGTGCATGCATGTATGTATGCGGGTGGGTGCATGTATGCATGTCAACACCCACACAAATAAGACACACTGTTTCGTGTGCCATCAAGTCCATACGCACACGAATAAGACACAGTGTTTTGTGTGCCATAGCATGTCCATACGCACACGAACAATTGCCCGCTGAGAGCCCGCATAGTTGCCCGCATAGTTGCCCGCTGAGAGCCAGCATAAGGCCCCAGCACCCGGCTATTGACTTTTCACATACAAACAACACAACCTGGTATGTTTGCCGTGCCATGACCATACCCACCGAAAATGGGTACACTAGCAGTACTAACAGCAACCCATTGCACGGTGTGTGGCCTGTTGCCAGGTAAGACTCAATATATGGCCCAGCACCTGGCGATTGCTGCAGTAACGCAACAGAAGCCCATGGCCAGGGATTTTTATTTCCGCTATATATAGCGATCTCTAGTTTTGACCCTGTTTTAGCGAAATTATCGCTATAAAAAAATATTTGTTTGTTTTGTTTTTTGCCCTCAGTGGCCCTAAAAAGCTACAAAAAGCTACAGAAAACACTAAAACGCTGTCCCTGGAGGAGGCCTAAAACCATAAAGCTAGAAGAAACCGACTTTCAGATTTGAAAAGACATCACTGCCCATGTCCGTCAGAAACATGAAGCGCATCTGCTTATCTATCCAAACCTGGTGCTACAAACAATTTGAAAAAACATCACTGCCCATGTCCGTCAGAAACATGAAGCGCATCTGCTTATCTATCCAAACCTGGTGCTACAAACAATTTGAAAAAATCTGGTGCTACAAACAATTTGAAAAAACATCACTGCCCATGTCCGTCAGAAACATTAAGCGTATCTGCTTATCTATCCAAACCTGGTGCTACAAACAATACAAGAATACAAAAATAAAAATAAAAATTGATAACACACTTTTTTCCTGTTCCCAGCTGAGACCCAGCATAGGGCCCCAGCACCCGCATAATAAATAAAAAAATAAAAAATAAAAATACGGGAATAATGATACATAAATACTAAATAATAATAATAATAATAATAATAATAATAATAATAATAATAATAATAAACACTTTTTTCCTGCTCACAGTTGAGACCTAGCATAGGGCCCCAGCACCCGCATAATAAATAAAAAAAATAAAAAAATACAGGAATAATAATACATAAATACTAAATAATAATAATAATAATAATAAACACACTTTTGTTCTGCTCACAGTTGAGACCTAGCATAGGGCCCCAGCACCCGGCTATTGCTGCAGTAAAACAACAGAAAACTATCCGACGGCGTGAAAGGAGCAACTTGAATGCGCTGAGTGGCCTGGGAGCGAAGCCAACACATCCAGGTGTGTGTGTGTGTGGGGGGGGGGGGGGGGGGGGGGGGGGGGGGGGGCTCTAAGGGGTCCCAGGCCTATTCGACAGTGTGAAAGGAGCAACTTGAATGCGCTGAGTGGCCTGGGAGCGAAGCCAACACATCCAGGTGTGTGGGGGGGGGGTTGGGGGGGGGGGGGGGGCTGTGTTTGCTGTGTGTGTGTGGGGTGTGTGTGTGTGTGGGGGGGGTGGGGGTGGGGGTGGGGGGCTGTGTTTGCTGTGTGTGTGTGTGTGTGTGTGGGGGGGGGGGGGGGGGGCTGTGTTTGCTGTGTGGGTGGGTGGGTGGGTGGGTGGGTTGGGGGGGGGGGGGAGGCTCTAATGGGGTCCCAGGGCTATCCAAAGGCGTAAAGAAGCAACGTGGATGCGCTGAGTGGCGTGGGAGTGAAGCCAACACATCCAGGTGTGTGTGTGTGTGGTGGGGGGGGGGGGGGGTGAGGTGGTGGGGTGGGGGGGGGGAGGGGGCTGTGTGTGCTGTATATGGTGGTGGTGTGTGTGGTGGTGGTGTGTGTGTGGGGTGTATGTGGGGGGGTGGGGTGGGGGGAGGGGGGGGGGCTATGTACACACACACAGGGGCTCCCAGGGCTCCCACAGCTCTTTGGAAACCTCACAACACACAACCCCACCCCACCCCACCTTCCCCCCACCCCCACACACCCCACACACACCACACACACACCACCACCTCCACACCCCTCTCACTACTCCCACGCAGGTAGTAGCCGCTCCTCTAAAATGCAGCGCGTGTCGCTCGGGGGTCCCAGGGCTCCCCCGGCTCTCTGGAAACCTCGTCACAAGAGAAAGATCGGCTTTCTGCCTCTAGGCTTCCCCCCCGCCCCCCCCCCCCCCCCCCCCCACACACACACACACACACACGCACACACACCACCACCTCCACACCCCCTCCCACTACTCCCACACTGGTAGTAGCCGCTCCTCAAAAATGCAGCGCGTGTCGCTAGGGGGGTCCTAGGGCTCCCAGGGCGGATCCTCCCCCCCCCCCCCCCCCCCCCCCCCCCCCCCCCCCACACACACACACACACACACACACACACACCACACACACACACACACACACACACACACCGCTACTCCCACGCAGGTAGTAGCCGCTCCTCCAAAATGCAGCGCGTGTCGCTAGGGGGGTCCCAGGGCTCTTTGGAAACCTCGTCACAAGAGAAAGAGCGGCTATCTCCCTCTACTTTGAATAAGAAGCTTTCAAATGGCGTGATTGAGGAGGAAGTGGACGAGCTGAGGGTGGCGGCGCCCCTGTGCAAAAGTGTTTCTGCCGGAGTGGGCACTGAACCCCAGGTGGTGGCGAAAAGGGCAGTTGTCGAGGTGGGTGGTGGGTTGTAGGTGGGTGGTGGGTGAGTAGGTGGGTGGTGGGCGGTTAGGTGGTTGAGAGATAAACTTTGGAATGTCGTGATTGAGGAGGTAGAAGAGCAGAGGGTGTCAGCGCCCCTGCGCAAAATGCGTTTCCGTCAGATTAGGCACTGACCCCCAGCCCTCCTTAGTGGTGGCGGCGAAAAGGGCAGTTGTCGAGGTGGGTGGTGGATGGGTGGGTGGGTGAGAGGCAAGGTATCGAATGGCGTAACTAAGGAGGAGGTAGAAGAGCAGAGGGTGTCAGCACCCCTGCGCAAAATGCGTTTCCGTCAGATTAGGCACTGACCCCCAGCCCTCCTTAGTGGTGGCGGCGAAAAGGGCAGTTGTCGAGGTGGGTGGTGGGTGGGTGGGTGGGGTGAGAGGCAAGGTATCGAATGGCGTAACTAAGGAAGAGGTAGAAGAGCAGAGGGTGTCAGCGACCCTGCGCAAAATGCATTTCTGTCGGATTAGGCACTGACACCCAGCCCTCCTTAGTGGTGGCGGCGAAAAGGGCAGTTGTCGAGGTGGGTGGTGGGTGGTTAGGTGGTTGAGAGATAAGCCTTCAAATGGTGTGCTTGAGGAGGAAGTGGACGAGCAGAGTCTGTCAGCGTCCCTCCGCAAAATGCGTTTCCCCCGGAGTTTGCACTGACCCCCAGCCCTCCTTAGTGGTGGTGGCGAAAAGGGCGGTTCTCGAGGTGGGTGGTGGGTGGGTTGGTGGGCAATGGGTGGGTAGACAAGGGATTGAATGGCGTGATTGAGGAGGAGGTAGAGGAGCAGAGCCTGTCGACACCCCTCAGCAAACTGTTTCCGCCGGACTGGACGCTGAACCTCAAACGGCACTAGACGGTTCGCGGTGGTGGCAGGGGAAATAAGGGGCAGTGTTGGCAGAGGGGGGTTCGGTGGTGCGGGGGGGGCCGTGGTTGCGGAAATGGGTGGGTTAGAAAAGGATTATTGAATGGAAGTGAGTGAGGAGAGGTAGAGGGCAGATGAGGGAGAACTCCTGAGAGCAAATCTGGGGACGAAGGTCCCCCCCCCCCCCCCCCCCCCTGGAAGCATGGACCCCACGCAATCCATTAGGGGTGGCGGCGAAAAGGGCAGTAGCGTTGTCAGAAGGGTGGGTTGTGGTGGGTGGGTGGGGTGAGAGGCAAGGTATCGACATGGCGTGACTAAGGAGGAGTGGAGGCGGGTGGAGGTAGAGGAGCAGAGCCGCGGGGACGCCCCTGAGCAAAGTTGTCGTTTCCGCCGGACCTGGACGTGGCCCCAGCCTTCTGAGGTCTGTGGCGGCGAACGAAAAGGGCGGTAGTGGTCATTTGATTAGTAGGGGTGGGGGCTTTGCTGGGGGTGGTGTGGTGACCGTGGGGATGGTGGGATGATAGGGCAGGAGGGGGGCCTACGGTGAGGTGGTAGGTGGCGGGGGAGCGGCTTGGGGGGGGGAGGGGGGGGTGTGGGGAGGAGAGGGAGGACGGGGGGTCCCCCCTCTCCCCATGCCCCCCACCCCCCCCGATCCTTATTACCTAGGGTGAGGTGGGTAGGGGGGGGGGTAGGGGGTAGGTGGGGGGGTGGGGGGGTGGGTGGTAGGTTGAAAGGTTGGGGGGTGGAGGTGGGGGGGTGGGTGCCATTACCAGAATAGCAGAGGATGGCGCCGCCCCTGTTGTAAATATGTGTTGCCGTCGCAACTGGAGGTGGGTGGTGGGTGGGTAGGTGGGTGGAGGGTGGGTGGGTAGGTGGGTGGTGGGTGGATAGGTGGATAGGGTGGATAGGGTGGGTGGGTATGGTGGATGGGTGGATAGGGTGGGTGGGTATGGTGGATAGGGTGGGTGGGTGGGATGGGTGGATAGGGTGGGTGGGTGGGTAGGTGGATAGGAGGGTGGGCACCCTCCACCCCACCACACCACACACCACCACACCACACCACACACAATCAGAAAGCCAGCATGTCCACCCGTTCCAAGCCAAGGCCCAAGCTCCCCCCTCCCTTCCTCTGCCACAAGAAACCATCATCTGCGGACAGTCTACAGGCCGCATGTGGATCGTTCAAGCCAAGCCAAACCTAACCAGACCAGACCAAACCAGACAAGACATAACCAGACCAAAGCAGACCAGACCAAACCAGACAATGCCAAGCCTATCCATTCCAAACCAAGCCAGACCAAACCAGACCATGCCAAGCCTAACCAAGCCAGACCATACCAGACCATGCCAAGCCTAAACCATTCAACCAAACATAAGACATGCCAAGCCTAAAACCATTCCACCCAAACCAGCAGCCATGCAGCCTACCCATTCACCAAAAACAGACCATTTGCCAAGGCCTAACCATTCAACCCGAACAGACATGGCAAGCCTAATCATTCCAAACCAAGCCAGACCAAACCAGACCATGCCAAGCCTAACCATTCCACCCAAAACAGACCCTCGCCAAGCCTAACCATTCAACCCGAACCAGACCAGCTAAGCCTAACCAAGCCAGACCAACCAAACCATGCCAGCCTAACCATTTCCACCCGAACCATACCATGCCAAGCCTAACCATTCCACCCAACCAGACCATGCAAGCCTAACCAAGCCAGACCAAAACCAGGGACATGCCAAGCCTAACCATAACCGAACCAGACAATGCCCAGCCTAACATTCCCACCCAAACCAGACCATGCGAAGCCTAACCATTCCACCCGAACCAGACTGCAGAGACCGAACATTCCAACCCAAAACCAGGACAATGCCAAGCCTAACCATTCCACCCAAACCAGACCATGCCAAGCCTAACCATTCCACCCAAACCAGACCATGCCAAGCCTAACCATTCCACCCGAACCAGACCATGCCAAGCCTAACCATTCCACCCGAACCAGACCATGCCGAGGTAACCATCCACCCTAAACAAGACAGGCCAAGAAGCCGAACCATACACCCTAACCAGACCATGCCGAGACTAACCATTCCACCCAAACCAGACCATGCCAAGCCTAACCATTCCACCCAAACCAGACCATGCCAAGCCTAACCATTCCACCCAAACCAGACCATGCCAAGCCTAACCTTTCCACCCAAACCAGACCATGCCAAGCCACCATTCACACCCCAAAACCAGAAACCATGCCAAGACTAACCATTCCACCAAAAACCGAACCATGCCAAGCCTAACCTTTCCACCCGAACCAGACCATGCCAAGCTTAACCATTCCACCCAAAACAGACCATGCCGAGCCTAACCATTCCACCTGAACCAGACCATGCCAAGCCTAACCAAGCCAGACCAAACCAAACCATGCCAAGCCTAACCATTCCACCGACCAGGACCACTGCCAGCTAAAAACCATTCCACCCAAACCAGACCATGCCAAGCCTAACCAAGCCAGACCAAACCAGACCATGCCAAGCCTAACCATTCCACCCGAACCAGACCATGCCAAGCCTAACCATTCCACCCAAACCAGACCATGCCAAGCCTAACCATTCCACCCAAACCAGACCATGCCGAGCCTAACCATTCCACCCAAAACAGACCATGCCAAGCCTAACCATTCACCCAAACCAGACCTGCCAAGCCTAACCATTCCACCCAAACAAGACCATGCCCAAGCCTAACCATTCCAACCGGGGAACAGACCACTTGCCAAGCATAACATTCCACCCGAACCAGGGACCATGCGAGGCAACCATTCCACCCAACCAACCTGCCAGCCTAACCATTCACCCAAAAACCAGACATGCGAGGCAGAAACCATTCCACCCAAACCAGACCATGCCAAGCCTAACCATTCCACCCGAACCAGACCATGCCAAGCCTAACCATTCCACCCAAACCAGACCATGCCAAGCCTAACCATTCCACCCAAACCAGACCATGCCAAGCCTAACCATTCCACCCGAACCAGACCATGCAAGCCTAACCCTTCACCCGAACCAGGACCATGCCAAGCCTAACCCATTCCACCCAACCAGGACCATGCAAGCCTAACCATTCCAACCAAACCAGAACCAGCCAAGTCCTAACAATTCCACCGACCGACATGCAAGCAACCATTCCACCCCAAAACAGACCAGCCGAGCCTAACCATTCCACCTGAACCAGCCATGCCAAGCTAACACACTTTCCACCCCCAAAAAACAGACCATGCAAAGCCTAAACCATTCCACCCGAACAAGACCATGCCAAGCCCTAACCATTCACCCAAACCAGGACCATGCCAAGCCCAAACCATTCATAACCAAACAGACCCTGCAAGGCTAAACCATTCCACCCGGAAAAACCTAGATCATTTGCCAAGCCTAAACCATTCCACCCAAACCAGACAATGCCAAGCCTAAACCCGTTCCACCGAACCCAGACCATGGCCGAGGCCGAACCATTGCACCCCAAACCAGGACCATGCCAAAACCAGACCATGAAAACCCCCCACACACCACACCCAACAACAATCAGACAGCCAGCAAGTCCCCCCCTCCCTTCCTTCTAGCACAAGCAACCATCATGAGCGGACAGTCTACAATCTTGTGTAATGTATATATATATATACATATAATCTTCCAAGCCAAGATTGGCTTGGCTTGAACATGTGGATTCTTCAAGCCAAGCCAAACCAAACCAGACCAAACCAGACCAGACAAAAACAAACCATGCCAAGCCAAAGCAGACCAGACCGAAGCAGACCAAACATAACCAGACCAAACCAGACCAGACAAACCAGACCATGCCAAGCCTAACCATTCCACCCGCCACCTGCCACAAACACCCACCCATTCAGAAAGCCAGCAGGTCCACCCGCTCCAAGCCAAGCCAAGCCAAACCATTCCAACACACCCACCCACCCACCCACCACCAAAACCCATTTAGAAAGCCAGCAAGTCCGCCGGTCCTAGCCGAGCAAGCAAACCAAACCCTTCAAACCCACCCACCCACCCACCGATTCAGAAAGCCAGCAAGTCACCCGTGCAAAGCCCAGCAAGAACCTTCAACACACCATCCCACTCCACCCAACTCATTCAGAAAGCCAGCAAGTCCACCCGTTCCAAGCCAAGGCCCAAGCTCCCCCCTCGCTTCCTTGACTACAAGCAACCATCATCAGCGGACAGCCTACACGCCGCATGAGGATCGTTCAAGCCAAACCAAACCTAACCAGACCGAACCAGACAATGCAAAGCTAACCACCCGCCCCCCCTTCCACCCCACCCCCCCCACCACCACCACCACCAATTCAGAAAAGCCGGAAGTCACCCGTTCAAGCCAGGGCCAAGCTCCCCCCTCGCTTCCTCAACTACAAGCAACCATCATCAGCGGACAGCCTACAGGCTGCATGTGGATCGTTCAAGCAAAACCTAACCAGACCGAACCAGACCTGACCGAACCAGACCAGACCGAACCAGACCAGACCAAACCAGACAATGCCAAGCCTAACCATTCCACACCCCACCCCACACCCCCCATTCAGAAAGCCGGCAAGTCCACCCGGTCCAAGCCAAGGCCAAGTACCCACTCGCTCTGGACCACCAAGAACCTATCGTCAGGGAAAGTGCTACAGGCCGCATGTGGATCGTTCGGGACGGAAGTGACTGTCGGTCTGGAGACCCCCCCCAAGGAGCTGACCCTCACGCGAATGAATCAGTCGCCCCTCCCAGTCTCAGCGATGACAGCCAGGATCAAGAGAGCATAGACAGGAGGATAGAGGGTGAGTAGGGGGGGGGGGGGGGGGGGGGGGGGGAGCGTTGTCTGTGGCTGTGTGGATTGAGGTAGAGGGTTGAGTAGAGCGTGGGAGGGGGTGAGAGAGGTGGGGGGCGTGAGTGGGGGGGGGGGGGGGGTGAGTGGGGGTGGTTTGAATGAATCAGTGCCCCCTCCCGTCTCAGCCGACAGACAGGATCAAGCAGAGCTTAGACAGAGATCGAGTGTGAGTAGGGTGGGGGGGGGGAGCGTGAGTGTGTGGGGGATTGAGGGTAGAGGGGTGAGCTAGGGTGGGGGGAGTGAGCGTGTGGTGTGGGGGGGCTGAGGATAGAGGGGTGAGTAGGGGGGGGGTGGGGGGGGGAGCAGGGCATTGGGTATGGGGTGTGGGGGATGTGAGGGTAGAGGGGGGAGCTTGAGGTAGGGGTGGGGGGGGGGGGGGGTCGAGTTGTGCCGCTTGGCGGTGTGGGGGGGGCGATCGTGAGGTAGGAGGGTGTGAGTAGGGGGGGGGTGGGGGGGGGTGGGGGCTGTGCGTTGAGCGATGTTGTACGTGTGGGGGGGAGTGAGAGTAGAGGGTTTTTGAGTAGTGTGGGCAGGTTTGGGTGAAGTGTTTATTGTGTGGTAGGCTTGAGGGTAGAGGGTGAGTAGGGGGGAGGGGGGGGGGGGGCGTGTGTGTGGTGGGGGTGAGTGGGGGGGTACCGAATGAATCAGTCCCCCTCCCAGTTTCACCATGGCGGAGGAACAAGCAGAGTTAGATAGGAGGATAGAGGAGTGTTGGGAAGTGGGGGTTGGTGGGCGGGGGGGGGGCGGGCGTTGCCGGTTAGTTTGGGAGAGTGAGTGCTGAGTGATGGGCGGGGGGGGGGGGGGGCGGATGGGGGCTTCTCGGTGGGTGGCACCGGTGGAGGAGAGTGGTCGGGAGAGAGCTTTCCTGGGGGTTCCGGGTCTCGGGAGAGCGTGGTAGGTGGTCGGAGAGCCATATGGGGGCTGCGCGGTGTGAGGAGAGTGAGTCTCCGTGGCTCGGGGCGGCAAAGGGAGGGGAGAGAGTAGTCGGTGAGAGTAACATGTCTGAGAGATTGGGGCACGGGAGAGAGTGTGAGGAGGGATGAGCTCGCGGAGAGAGGAGAGGGGGCGTGTCTGGAGAGGAGAAGAGGGGTAGAGAGTTGAGTAGTTTGGTAGTGGAGTATGAGAGGAGAGGGGGGGGGCGCGGGGGGGGGGGGAAAGGGGGGGGGTAGAGGAGAGAGAGGAAGAGAGAGAGGAGGGAGAGAGAGTACGACGACGAGGAGAGAATGTCTCCCAAAGCAGACACACCAAGTTCAAGCTGGGTCTACAATGCAATATAATAATATATTCTTATTAATATTATTGATAATAATATTAATAATCATAAAATAATAATAATAATAATAACCCACTCAACTGCTCAACAAGCATACAAACAATTTTAATATTATGGTATATTATAATTTTAATGGTATAGTAATTAAATACTATTATAATGGTATAAATAAATTATAGTATATTACCAGTACCAACTGCTCACCAAGCATACAAACAATATCATTGTGCATCCTTTACTTTACTTTACAGCATGAGTGCAGAGAGCAACAGCAGCAACTGCAGCTTGGTGAGTATCGACAACGAGGAGAGAATGTCACACACAGCAGACACCATCCCCACCTTCACCACCACCACCAACAACAACAACACCATCACCACAACTACCCCCACCCACCCACCCACCACCACACACATACCCCCCCCACCACAACTACCCCCCACCCACCCACCCACCCACACTGACACCAACACTGACACCAACACTGACACCAACACTGACACCAACACCGCCACCCGCACCACCACAGCATGAGTAAAGAGAACAAAAGCAGCAACTGCAGCTTGGTGAGTATCGACAACGAGGAGAGAATGTCACCCCCACCCCCACCACCCCGAACAACACCACCATCACCACTGACACCCCCACCCCCACACACACCACCACCACCACCACTGCCTTAACTGTACAGCATGAGTAAAGAGAGCAACAGCAGCAACTGCAGCTTGGTGAGTATCGACGACGAGGAGAGAAGGTCGCCCACAGCAGACACCACCAAGTTCAAGCTGGATCTACAATGCTGGCCCGAGCTGGTCGACATCGTGTACGAGATGCATCGGACACACCACATGTCCCTTTACTACTGCAGCTTCCAGGGGGCGCCTGCTGCTGTCAAGGTAATCACAACCACTAGCACCACTGCATCCACAGCCACCACCACCACCACCACCACAGCCACCACCATCACAACACTCCAAGCCCACCACCACCACCACTGTGTATGACATGCATCGGACACACCACATGTCACTTTACCACTGCAGCTTCTAGGGGGCGCCTGCTGCTGTCAAGGTAATCACAACCACTGGCACCACTGCATCCACAGCCACCACCACCACCACCACCACCACAGCCACCACCATCACAACACTCCAAGCCCACCACTGGCACCACTGTGTAAAAGATGCATCAGACACACCACATGTCGCTGCACTACTACATGTTCCAGGGGGGGCCTGCTGCTGTCAAGGTGCGGTGCAACACCATTGGTGCCCCCCCCCCCACCAACGCCACAAACGTCAACAACAACTACAACCAGCAACAACAACAGCATCAGCATCAACAACAAGACAACCACAACCACAACCACATGTCGCTTTTCTAGCAGTTCTAGCACTTCTGCTTCCAGCAGTCCCTTGCAGCTGTCAAGGTCATCACAACCACTGGCACCACTGCAACTGCAGCCAATACCACCACCACCACCACCAAGGCCACCACCACCACAACATACCAAGCCCACCACTGGCACCACTGCAACTGCAGCCAATACCACCACCACCACCACCAAGGCCACCACCACCACAACATACCAAGCCCACCACTGGCACCACTGCAACTGCAGCCAATACCACCACCACCACCACCAAGGCCACCACCACCACAACATACCAAGCCCACCACTGGCACCACTGCAACTGCAGCCAATACCACCACCACCACCACCAAGGCCACCACCACTACAACATACCAAGCCCACCACTGGCACCACTGCAACTGCAGCCAATACCACCACCACCACCACCAAGGCCACCACCACCACAACATACCAAGCCCACCACTGGCACCACTGTGTATAAGATGCATCAGACACACCACATGTCGCTGCACTACAGCAGCTTCCAGGGTCGTGCAACACCATTTGTAACCACCACCAACAATAGCAACAAGAAGAACAACAACAACAACAACAACAACAAGTCAACAACACGACGACAACAACAACAGCAGCAACAACAACAAGACAACAACGACAACAGCAACAACAACAACGACAACAACTCGACAACAACAACAACAACAACAACAACAACAACAACAACAACAACAACATTTGTTCCCACCACCACCACCACCACCAACAACAACAACAGCAACAACAACAACAACAACAACAACAACAATAACAACAACAACAACGACGACAACGACAACAACAACAACAACAACAAGACACCACAACACCATTTGTTCCCACCACTACCAGCAACAACAACAACAACAACAAGACACCACCACCAACAACAACAACAGCAACAACGGCAATAGCAACCATATCTGACCACCACCACTACCACCACCACCACCACCACCACGACTACCAACACCACTAACACTACCAACACCAACACCAACACCAGGTGATGCGTCTCCCTACGAATACCGACATGACGGGGCCTCAAGGTCAGACCCCAGTCCGCCATGGCCAGCTCCTGTCCAGGCTCTCACATATGCAGCACAAGTGCCTCCTCAACACACACATCGTGTACCCAGACAAGTCCAAGGTTCTGATCACCACCACCACCACCACCACTACCACCACCACCACCACGACCTCCAGCACCACCACCACCACCACCACCACCACCACTAGAACTGCCTCTGAACTACCACCACCACCACCACCACCATCGCCAGGTGATGCGTCTCCCTACGAATACCGACATGACGGGGCCTCAAGGTCAGACCCCAGTCCGCCATGGCCAGCTCCTGTCCAGGCTGTCACACATGCAGCACAAGTGCCTCCTCAACACACACATCGTGTACCCAGACAAGTCCAAGGTTCTGATCACCACCACCACCACCACCACTACCACCACCACCACCACGACCTCCAGCACCACCACCACCACCACCACCACTAGAACTGCCTCTGAACTACCACCACCACCACCACCACCATCGCCAGGTGATGCGTCTCCCTACGAATACCGACATGACGGGGCCTCAAGGTCAGACCCCAGTTCGCCATGGCCAGCTCCTGTCCAGGCTGTCACACATGCAGCACAAGTGCCTCCTCAACACACACATCGTGTACCCAGACAAGTCCAAGGTTCTGATCACCACCACCACCACCACCACTACCACCACCACCACCACCACCACCACTAGAACTGCCTCTGAACTACCACCACCACCACCACCATCGCCAGGTGATGCGTCTCCCTACGAATACCGACATGACGGGGCCTCAAGGTCAGACCCCAGTTCGCCATGACCAGCTCCTGTCCAGGCTGTCACATATGCAGCACAAGTGCCTCCTCAACACACACATCGTGTACCCAGACAAGTCCAAGGTTCTGATCACTACCACCACCACCACCACTACCACCACCACCACCACCACCACCACCTCCAGCACCACCACCACCACCACCACCACTAGAACTGCCTCTGAACTACCACCACCACCACCACCACCATCGCCAGGTGATGCGTCTCCCTACGAATACCGACATGACGGGACCTCAAGGTCAGACCCCAGTCCGCCATGGCCAGCTCCTGTCCAGGCTGTCACACATGCAGCATAAGTGCCTGCTCAACACACACATCGTATACCCAGACATGTTCGAGGTTCTGATCGGCTGTGGTGGCGAGACCCAAGGCGTGTTTTTAACTGGAGTGCAGCCACGGAGAGAGCGCTGCCGCCGCGGACTAGCTGTAGTGCTGGAGTACTTCCCCTCAGTGTCACTCAGAGAGGTCAGTGGCAGTGGGGGTGGGGTGGGGGGTGGGGGGTTATGGGTTTGGTGGTGTGTGGGTGTGGGGAGGTGGGGGGGGAGTGTTGGTGGGTGGGTTTGTGGGGTGGGGTGGGGTGGTTGAAGGGGGTGGTGGAGTGGGGGTGGTGGTGGTGTGGGTGTGGGTGTGAGGGGGGGGGGGGGGGGGGGGGGGGGGGGGGGGGTGTTCTGATTGGCCGTGGTGGTGAGACCCAGGGCGTGTTCTTAACTGGAGTGCAGCCCCGGAGAGAGCGCTGCCGCCACGGACTAGCTGGAGTGCTGGAGTACTTCCCCTCGGTGTCACTCACAGAGGTAAGTGGGGGTGGGGGTGGGGTTATTGTGTGTGGGGTGTGTGGGGTGGGGGGGGTAAGGTTGGGTAAAGGGTTTGGTGGTGTGTGGGTGGGGGGAGGGGGGGGGTAGTGTTGGTGGGTGGGTTTGTGGGGTGGGGTGGTTGAAAGGGGGGGGGGGGGGGGGGGGGGGTCTGATTGGCCGTGGTGGTGAGACCCAGGGCGTGTTTTCTTAACTGGAGTGCAGCCCCAGAGAGAGCGCTGCCGCCACGGACTAGCTGTAGTGCTGGAAGTACTTCCGCTCGGTTGTCACTCACAGAGGTCAGTGGCGGTTGTCTGTGGGTGTGTGAGGGTAGTGGTGGTGGTGAGTGAGTGGTGCCGCCGCGGATTGGCTGTAGTGCTAGAGTACTTCCGCTCGGTTGTTCACTCAGAGATGTGAGTGGGGAGGTGTGGGTGGGTGGGTGGGGGCAGTGGGGGTGGGTGGTAGTGGTGGTGGTGGTGGTGGGTGGGGGTGGGGGAGGTAGTGGGGTGGGGTGTGGTGAGGGGGGGGGGGGGGGGGGAGCTAGTGGTGGTGGTGGTGGTGGGGGGGGGGGGGGGGGGGAGGCAGTGGGGGTGGGGGTAGTGGTGGGGGTGGGGTGGGGGGGGGGGGGGGGGGGAGGTAGTGGTGGTGGTGGTGGTGTGTGGGGGGGGGAAGGTAGTGGTGGTGGTGGTGGGGGGGGGGGGGGGGGGAGGTAGTGGTGGTGGTGGTGGTGGTGAGTGCTGCAGCTGCGGATTGGTATGACTGTGTGTGTGAATGTGTGTGTGTGTTGTGGTGTGGTGGTGGGGGTGGTGGGGGTGGGGGTAGTGGGGTGTGTGCGTGTGGTGGTGGGGGGGGGATAGTGTGTGTGTCTGGGTGGTGGTGGTGGTGGGGGGGGGGGAGACCCAGGGAGTACTTCCCCTCGCTGTAACCACTCAGACACCACCACCACCACCACCACCACCACCAAAGCCACCAAAGCCATCACCACCCCACCACTACCACCCACCCCTCAGGTAATCAACCGCAAGCAGCTCGTGCCCCGTGTGATCAACCCTTACACCCACCACCACCCAAACCAAAGCCACCACCACCACACACCACCACCACACACACACACACACACACACACACACACACCACCACCACCCAAACCAAAGCCACCACCACCACACACCACCACCACCACCACCACCACCACACACACACACAAACACCACCACCACCCAACCACCACACACACACACACACACACACACACACACACACACACCACCACTACCACCACCCATCAGGTAACCAACCGCAAGCAGCTCGTGCCCCGTGTGATCAACCCTTACACCCACCACCACCCAAACCAAAGCCACCACCACCACCCACCACCACCCAACCACCACACACACACACACACACCACCACCACACACACACACACACACACACACACACACACACACACACACACACCACCACCACCACCACCCAACCACCACACACACACACACACACACACACACACACACACCACCACCACCCAACCACCACACACACACACACACACACACACACACACACAAACACCACCACTACCACCACCCCTCAGGTGATCAACCGCAAGCAGCTCATGCCCCGTGTGATCAACCCTTACACCCACCACCACCCAAACCAAAGCCACCACCACCACACACACACCACTACCCCCCCCCCCACCACCACCCCCACCACCACACACCCACACACCACCACCACCACCCAACCACCACACACACACACACCCCACCCCACCACTACCCCACCCCCTCCTCCCACCACCACACACACACACACCACCACCACCACCCAACCACCACCCACCCCACCCCTCAGGTGATCAACCGCAAGCAGCTCATGCCCCGTGTGATCAACCCTTACACCCACCACCACCCAACCACCACACACACGCACACACACCACACCACCCACCCCACCCCTCAGGTGATCAACCGCAAGCAGCTCATGCCCCGTGCAATGAACCACAACGTCGACGACTCTTCAATACACTCCTCACTCGGAAATTCGAACAGCTCCGGACATCACACGCAAAGTACCACTCCACCCAATAGCACCACGCGAGGCACTAGCTCCTACAAGGGTGTGCCAGGCAGGGAGAACAGCTTCAACAACGCTCTTAGGTAGTTAAATGTTTTATAATAATATATAGTACATGTGATATGTATGTGATGTGTATTATACAAAAACTTAGCCTGGGTCAGCCTGACAGTCAATATATATTTATTTATTTTATTTTATTTTTGTCGTATTTTTCATTTCTTTGGATTTGGGAAAGCTACAAGGGTTTGCCAGGCAGGGAGAACAGCTTCAACAACGCTCTAGGTAAAAAACTATAAATTAATTCATGGCTGGCTGGCTGGCTGTTTTTGTATTCGTATAGCTAACTTTATTTGTATTTGGTTTTTATGTTTCATCACTTTGAATTTGTAACTTTATTTGTATTTCATGTTTCATCACTCTGAATTTGTAACTTGATTTGTATTTGTATTTCTTGTTTCATCACTTTGAATTTGTAACTTAATTTGTATTTGTATTTTATGTTATATCACTTTGAATTTGTAACTTGATTTGTATTTGTATTTCTTGTTTCATCACTTTGAATTTGTAACTTTATTTGTATTTGTATTTCATGTTTTATCACTTTGAATTTGTAACTTTATTTGTATTTGTATTTCATGTTTCATCACTTCGAATTTTTGAAACCTACAAGGGTGTGCCAGGCAGGGAGAACAGCTTCAACAACGCTCTTAGGTAAAAAACTATAAATTAATTTATGTCTGGCTGGCTGTATTTGTATAACTAACTTAATTTGTCTTGGAATTTCATGTTTTATCACTTCGAATTTGTAACTTTATTTGTATTTTTATTTCATGTTTCATCACTTCGAATTTTTGAAACCTACAAGGGTGTGCAAGGCAGGGAGAACAGCTTCAACAACTCTCTTAGGTAAAAAACTATAAATTTCTTCATTAATGGCTGGCTGTAACTTTATTTGCATTTGTATTTCATAGAAACAAAATGTATTTGTATTTCATAAAAAACTATAAATTAATTTGTTAATGGCTGGCTGTAACTTTATTTGTTTTTGTGTTTCATGTTTCATTACTTCTAAGTTTTGAAACCTACAAGGGTGTGCCAGGCAGGGAGAACAGCTTCAACAACGCTCTTAGGTAGTTAATTGTTTTATAATAATATTTAGTACATGTGATATGTATGTGATGTGTATTATACAAAAACTTAGCCTGGGTCAGCCTGACAGTCAATATATATTTATTTATTTTATTTTATTTTTGTCGTATTTTTCATTTCTTTGGATTTGGGAAACTTACAAGGGTGTGCCAGGCAGGGAGAACAGCTTCAACAACTCGGATAGGTAATTAATAATTATATAAACCTAGCCTGGTTCGGCCTGGCTGTAATTAATTTGTATTTTTATTTCATCTTTTTTATAAGTTACACTCCAACCAACAGCATCACACGAGGCACTAGCTCTTACAAGGGTGTGCCAGGCAGGGAGAACAGCTTCAATTAGTCCCAAAGGTAATTAATAATTATAGAATTAAAACATTATATGTGATGTACTATAAAAACTTTGCCTAGGTCGGCCTGGCAGTAACTATATTTGTAATTTCATGTTTAATTTATTTTTAATTACTTCGAATTTTGGAAAGCTACAAGGGTGTGCCAGGCAGGGAAAACAGCTTTAACAACTCTCCTTTATTAAAATATCATACATTAATTAATGAAAGAATGGCTGGCTGGCTGTAACTTTAATTTTATTGTTATTGTATGTTAATTTTATTGTTATTGTATGTTTATGATAGACAACACTCCAACCAACAGCTTCACGCGAGGTACTAGCTCCTACAAGGGTCAGCCAGACGGGGAGAACAGCTTGAACAACCCTAGAAGGTACGCCATACACACATTAATCAATACACAATTTATCATTTGATAATTATATAATAAAGACAATATATGCGATACATATTTAAAAACCTAGCCTGGGTCGGCCTGGCTGTAACTTTATTTTATTTGTATTTAATGTTTCATTACTTTGAATTTTTGAAAGCTACAAGGGAGTACCAGGCAGGGAGAACAGCTTCAACAACTCGCATAGGTATGCCATAAATAAATTAATTGATTATCAATATATAATATCATATTTAATAATATTATAATAGCCTGGGGCGGCCTGGCTGTATAACTACATTTTATTTTATTATTATTGGGACTGGCTTTTTTTCGTTTTATTTGTATTATTTGAGCAACACTCCAGTCAACAGTATCACACGAGGCACTAGCTCCTACTAGGGTGTGCCTCCCACTTACACTGCTCCCTTCTCTCCCCCCAGCCCCACCAACAACATGAGCCCCACAGCGACTCCCCAGCCTAGGAGAAGCCCACCTAGACTGCCATGCCAGACAATTAGGAAACAAAAAAAAAAAAAAAAAAAAAAAAACTCTCCCTGCTTCCTTTCCTTTTCTTCCCCAGCCCCACCAACAACATGAGCCCCACAGCGACCCCTCAGCCTAGGAGAAGCCCATCTAGTCTGCCATGCCAGACAATTCGAAAAAAGCAATAAAAAGCAAAAGAAAAGCAAACAAAACTCTCACTCACACTACTTGCTTTCCTTTCCTTTTTTCCCCCCCAGCCCCACCAACAACATGAGCCCCACAGCGACCCCCCAGCCTAGGAGAAGCCCATCTAGTATCTCTGGCGTCAATTCGGAAAAAAGCAAAAAAAAGAAAGCAAACAAAAAGCAACAACAAACTCCCACTTCCACTGCTTACTTTCCTTTCTTTTTTCCCCCCAGCCCCACCAACAACATGAGCCCCACAGCGACCCCCCAGCCTAGGAGAAGCCCATCTAGTATCTCTGGCATCAATTCATTCTACACCCTCCCCCTAGCTGAGGCAGCAGCCAGAATCGCCTCAACCTCTGGGGGGGGGGGGGGGCTTTGCCCAGGGCCAATTTACCCCTTGGGCCGGGGGTGGCTGCGGCAAGGGCCATCCCATCCCATGGCCAGGGGGGGGCTGCGGCCAGCAGCAGCAGTACATGCCCGGCTGTACACGCGTACATGTTGTCTGGGTCAGGGGAGCAACAGCCTTCTGCACAGGACCCCTGTATTGGCCCGGGGGGGCCTGGGCCTGGGCCGCGGGGTAGCCCGTCTAGTGGCACGGGTGTGCCTGCAAGCTCCTTTTCCCCCAGCCCTCCCAAGCAGGGGGGGGCCTTGACCAACAGCAGCACCAGTCCAACTGAGAAAGGATACATGCAGCAGGATGACAGCCAAAGGGATAGCAAGCCTCAAGCTGCAGTCAGCAGCGTCTGCTCATCTGAACCCCTCCCACTGATCGGGATCATCAAGAATATTCTGCTGCAGGTGATTATACATAAATAAAAAAATAAATCGTGTGCCTTAGTACGAGGCGTGAGGTGATTATATTTGATTATATGCGCCTTTTATTATTTATTTATGTGTTTATTTTTTACTTTACCATGGTCATCAAGAATAATCTGATGCAGCTAATTGCATCTGATTATATGCGCCTTTTTATTATTTGTTTATTTATTTCTTTATTTTACCATGGTCATCAAGAATATTCTGATGCAGGTAATTATATCTGATTATATGCGCCTTTGTATTGTTTATTTATTTATGTCTTTATTCAGGATTTTATTTATTTATTTTCCCATGGTCACAGGATGGTCATCAAAAATATTATGATGAAGCCATGCAGGTGATACCTGCACCTGTAACATGCACCTGTTTAACACCTGATAACATGCACCTGTCTAACACCTGATAACATGCACCTGTCTAACACCTGATAACATGCACCTGTTTAACACCTGATAACATGCACCTGTTTAACACCTGATAACATGCAGATGCTTATCTGCACCTTCTTACTTTGCTTTGACCCCCTAATTGTAATTCCTGGAGATATGGGCCTTTTGGGGGCGGGGGAGGGGGGGGGGGGGGGGGGGGTAAGGCCGATTACAAAAACTTCCGACATAGGTATATGAAAAAAACTTCCTCGTGACCCCCCGATTATATGCACCTTTTTAATATTATTTTTTATTTTTCATTTATTTTTCCAAGCAGTTGGCGAGATGGATGGAGTATAGTGGCACACATTCAATCCGCGTCAAATTCGAGGTCTCGTACCACAAGGTCAGAAGCTGCGCTTCAGCCTAGGCCTCTGAATGTACTGGAATAGCAGTGAACTTGTGTTATCCTCAAAATCCCTATCCTACCTCCCAACCTGAGAATTCACCTTCCGAACCCGAATCAACATCCAACTTCAAATGTGGATGTTTAAAAATAAATTAAAAACATTTTTTTTTTTTTTTTAATTAAGGATTTGAATTTGACTTTTGGTTATGTAAAAATAATTTGAAAAGTGATTCTGCCCCCTGTGCTTTATCACGTTTTCTTTTTATGATGAATTCTTGAAGAATCTCTTCTTTAAACCTCTTTGACCCACTTCGTTGCCGGCCAGACGGCCTGCCTGTACCTTTGTCACGTGCTTGGCCGGCAAGGAAGTGGGTCAAAGAGGTTCACGCAAACCCTGGTTTTGCTTTCCTTTTTTCCTTCAAGATATCATCATAAAGAAAATGTGATAACAACTCCGACCCAAAATGTGATGAGGCTGTGCGGGACCCATTATCACATTCCCATTTTCACATTTGAGGCCGTGCAGATGTGAGCAGAATTAGGGAATCCTGAAACGGCCCAAAACGTGCAATTAAGCGGAGCCCCCCCTTCTGGGGGGTGGGAGCCCCCAGTGTTACCCATTTGTCCGTTCGACCGTCTGACCGTGATGAAGCCAGACACGGCAGCCAACTGTCTCGTAACTAACTTGCTTCCGTCGCCACCTGTCGCTCCCTCGCAATCACTCTCCGCCATTTTTTAGCGTCGCAGGCGACGCTGCATAGAACTTGTTGGCTTTGTACTGCCTGTACAGCCTGTACATTGCCTTCCATAACCTGCTACGGCGATGACTTGCAGGGTAGGACAATGGCCTCCCTGGAAATTGCTGTGAAAAAGGAACCCTGATTTTAGAGCTCCGGTACACGTTTTGGGCCATTTTTTTAAACCGCACTTTTTTTTCTTCTTTTTTTTCCTTTTCGGCCGCACTTTCTTCCTTTAAAAGTCATTGACTTATAAGGGAAGACGTGAAAAGAATGCCTACCTTATCCCCCCCCCCCCCACACACACAGACACACACACAAAAAAGAAAACTGTTTTCAACGGCAGCAGGCTCTGTCCCACGTTTGTGTAAAATCTGTCCCGAACCTGTTAGGGAACCCCTTTGTAAAATAAATAAATAAATACAATTGCTTGATCTTGTTCCCAAACTCTAAATAATAATACAATTACTAAAATACAATTACTAAAATACAATTACTAAAATACAATTACTAAAATACAATTACCCAACCCTAAGCATTCGTTTGTTTTCACTGGACTGGAGTTAATAGGTCTAGACCATGTGTCCCAAAAGCCCCAACAATAGGCACTTATGAGATGCTCTGATGTTAGTATTATTATTTTACGAGTTGGTGGTTGGCCCCCAATGAAAGCAAACGGGCTGGTCCCCTCAACCTCACGCCTCGTAAAAAGGCATACGATTTATTTTTTTATTTTTTTACGTGTCTCAAACTCAGAACCCCTAAACCCTTAACCCCAAACCCTGAACCCTGTGTCACTCACTGCCAGGTCGCCCAAGCGGTTGCGTACCTGCACCAATCGGGGCTAATTCACGGTGAAGTTCGCGCTGAAAGTGTACTGGTGTACAAAGCCAGTGGCGCCACAGCGGTGTCCTATTTTGGACTGGGCAGTTCCGTTGGGAGCCACATTCGCTCGACCAGCTTTATCAACCCTCCATCAGCCCGGCCCAGCAACCCCGTCAACACACATGGCTCAGATATTTCGCCACCTAACGAGGTGGGTTGGTGGGGGGTAGGGGGGGGGGGGGGGGGGTAGGGGGGAGGGGGGGGGGGCAAGATGGAGGGGGGTGAAGGTGGTGGAGGTGTGTGTGTGTCAACGCCAGCTTTATCATCCCACCATCAGCCCGGCCCAGCAACCCCGCCAACACACATGGCTCAGATATTTCGCCACCTAACGAGGTGGGTTGGTGGGGGGTAGGGGGGGGGGGGGGGGGGGGGCAAGATGGAGGTGGGGTGAGGGTGGTGGAGGTGTGTGTGTGTCAACGCCAGCTTTATCAACCCACCACCAGCCCGGCCCAGCAACCAAGCCACACACACATACACACATACACTTCAATATCTTGCAGCAAGTGCCTACGGGTGATAGTGCGCAAGATGACACACACACACACACACACAAGAACACACTCACTCGCGCGCACACACACACACACGCACACACACACACACACACACACACACACACACACACAAGAACACACTCACTCGCGCACACACACACACACACACACACAAGAACACAAGAACACACTCGCTCGCGCACACACACACACACACACACACACACACACACACAAGAACACACTCACTCGCGCACACACACACACACACACACACACACACACAAGAACACAAGAACACACAAGAACACACTCACTCGCGCACACACACACACACACACACACACAAGAACACACTCACTCGCGCACACACACACACTCACATAAACACACTAAGGAGCACCCCAAAACACACCTCCTGTCAAGAAACGGGCAGGAAGGGTCCGGGCAGGACGGCCTGTCCAGCCTGAAATGAGTGACGCTGACCATGTGTAGCTGACGCTGGCAGCTCGGAGCCGGCAGGGCAGCGAATCCAGGAAATCTTGCTGGCATCCTCGCCGCAGGCGCAGGCGCTACATGGAGCGACGAGCGAGGAATGGAAATAGATAGCCACCTTCTCGCAACCTCGGGACTTCAAATCTCTTTCCACAATCATGCTCAATTATCTCTCACCTGCGATCTTTGTTTCTAGGCAGCCCTACCTCCCTCCCCTTCTCGCATGGAGAGCCAGGGGCATTCGAATTCTCAAAATACAAGGTTGCGAGCAAACCTAGGGGGCTTTCAAAAACCGGGCTCTGCCGGCTCCGAGCTGCCAGCGTCAGCTTCGCATGGTCAGCGTCACTCATTTTAGGCTGTACAGGCCTTCCTGCCCTTCTTGTTCCTTGACAAGAGGAAAACACACTCACAAATGCACATACACTTACACATACACGTACACCTAAACATACACATACACATACACGTACACCTAAATACCTTGCAGGAAGTGCCTACAGATGTTGCAGTGAAGCTGAAGGATGCCGGCATGACCTCAATCACACTAAACAAGGGCCAGCTGATAGTGCGCAAGATGCTGAGCCGCCCACGCTCCAACCTGGTGCCCTACATAGCTCCCGAAATATTCAGGGGGGAGCGTCCAACCAAGGCGTGTGACATTTACTCTTTCGGTTTACTAATGTGGGAGATGTACACCGGGCAGTTGGTGTTCAGCGACATCGCTAGCTCAGCAACCAACTTGATCCAGAGCGTCGTGGTGGAGGGCCTGCGTCCTCAGTTTCCTGAAAGTACACCAGCATGGTACTGCCTCTTGGCGAAGAGATGCTGGGCTCCCAGTCCCAAGCACAGACCCAGTATCAAAAATATACTATTGGTGCTCATGGCAGATACCAAGCGCGACAAGCCAGCTAGCTCCACCCATTCCAGCAACGACAAGTCATTTTATACTGATGCCGGACCCAAGACAGCCAGCTCCCTCGTGTACTCCGACAAGCCAGCTGGCAATGACAAACCAGGGGGGACTGAGGCAGAGGGTGCTCATGGCGGACCCCAAGCCAACCAGCTCATCTACTCCGACAAGCCAGCTGGCAATGACAAACCAGGGGGGACTGAGGCAGAGGGTGCTCATGGCGGACCCCAAGCCAGCCAGCTCATCTACTCCGACAAGCCAGCTGGCAATGACAAATCAGGGGGGACTGAGGCAGAGGGTGCTCATGGCGGACCCCAAGCCAGCCAGCTCATCTACTCCGACAAGCCAGCTGGCAATGACAAACCAGGGGGGACTGAGGCAGAGGGTGCTCATGGCGGACCCCAAGCCAGCCAGCTCATCTACTCCGACAAGCCAGCTGGCAATGACAAACCAGGGGGGACTGAGGCAGAGGCCCAGTCTCTCGATAAACAGGCAGAGGGTGCTCATGGCGGACCCCAAGCCAGCTAGCTCCCTCATGTACTCCGGCGCCGACAAGCCAGGGTCATCTGCATTAATACAATTGTGCATGCAGGCAGCTTCCGGGGAGCTTCCCACCCTGCCCCCCCCCCTAAATACAAGCTGGGTATGTCCGTATTGTGCATGCAGGCAGCTTCCGGGTAGCTTCCCACCCTGCCCCCCCCCTAAATACAAGCTGGGTATGTCCGTATTGTGCATGCAGGCAGCTTCCGGGTAGCTTCCCACCCTGCCCCCCCCCTAAATACAAGCTGGGTATGTCCGTATTGTGCATGCAGGCAGCTTCCGGGTAGCTTCCCACCCTGCCCCCCCCCCTAAATACAAGCTGGGTATGTCCGTATTCATTTTTGGCGGAGACCCCCCGTATGGGGGGCGGGAGCCCCCAGAGTCAACCCTTAGCCCGGTTGATTGTTTGTTTGTTTGTCGTGTTGTTTGTTGGCACCTAACCCTGGTGCTGCATACAGGCAGCTTCCAGGTAGCTCCCCCCCCCCCCCCCCCCCCCCTAAATGCAGGCTGGGTATGTCAGCATTCATTTTTGGCGGAGCCCCCCCGTATGGGGGGCGGGAGCCCCCAGAGTCAACCCTTTGCCCAGTTGATTGTTTGTTGTGTTGTTTGTCGGCACGTAACCCCGGCCCTAACTGGCCCCTGGTCCTGTCTGCTTCGGCCATCTGCACCACATTCCGGTGCCACCTGTCGCTGTACTATATTCCGGTGCCACCTGTCGCTGTACTACATTCCAGTGCCACCTGTCGCTGTACTACATTCCGGTGCCACCTGTCGCTGTACTACATTCCGGTGCCACCTGTTGCCGTACTACATCCCGGTGCCACCTGTCGCTGTACTACATTCCAGTGTCACCTGTCGCTGTACTACATTCCGGTGCCACCTGTCACATTCCGGTATCACCAGTCGCTGTACTACATTCCGGTGCCACATGTCACATTCCGGTGTCACATGTTGCTGTACTACATTCCGGTGTCACATGTCGCTGTACTACATTCCGGTGCCACATGTCACATTCCGGTGTCACATGTTGCTGTACTACATTCCGGTGTCACATGTCGCTGTACTACATTCCGGTGCCACGTGTCACATTCCGGTGTCACCAGTCGCTCTGATAAATAGAATAAATAAATAGTACGCCTTATTACGAGGTGTGAGGTTGAGGAGGGCAGCCCGTTTGCTTTCACTGGGTCCAGAGTTGCTCCGATAGCCAACACTCTCTGCCAACAATTTTCCGCGTCTCTTGCATTCCATTGGTAGTAGACAAATAGGCTACTGGGCAGTACAAGCACTACAATAGACCAGGGTAATTCAGGAGGCCCCCCAGCTCTGCTGCCTGAGATGCAACCAATTGTATAGCCTATGTCCTGCGACGCAACGGACCCAACCTTCTGGTCAACGGACCCCCCCCCACGATGTGTCTGCAATAGAGGACGCAGCGTCCTGAACAACCCTGCTACAGACAGCATCCCTGCTACAGAACAACCCTGCTACAACCCTGCTACAGACCTCATCCCTGCTACAGACCACTATTGGTTGGGTTGTACTGTGATAGAGGACGCAGCGTCCTGAACAACCCTGCTACAGACCACTATTGGTTGGATTGTATTGCCACAATCTTCTTGATGTTGATAATCTTCTTAATATTGACAGCACTGCTTCTTGTATGTATGTTATTATCCAGGGGTAGGCCAAATAGGCTAAAGAGACTTGCCCAACCGTGATAGGAAGGGCTTCAAAAGAAAAAACATGAATGAACTGAACCCCAAACAATCGTTTTCCTACTTCTTGCTTATGCTATATATGCACGGCAGCCTCTAGCCAAGCGTAACCAATTTCAAGCTCACTGTCTATTTTTGGGCCTACGCCTAGCAGCTTCTGATAAGCTCCCTTTCCCTCGAGCATTTGATTTGACCCAGTGGCTGGCTAATGGAGCTGGCAGGAAGCTGCCATGAGTAGCCCAAAAATGAAATATTGTTCAAGTTCAAGTTATTGGCAGACAATGGGCCAAACATCCACGTGGAAACTGATATTGCCCGTGATTTATATTTATGTTTTTTATTATATGAACGAACTAAGTGTAACCAAAGAATGCTGGACTTAGATGTATTCAACTAAGAGATGATGGTAAGGAACTCAAATAATGCGTTGAGGGGACCGAGCTGTCTACCAAAACCATATCCCTAGCTCACCCAGTTGTAACAAAGTTCAAGTTCAAGTTCTAGCTCACCCAGGGCTTTCAAATTTGAAATCGCAGCCCACATATGTTTTTTGCGATTTCAAATTTGAAAGCCCTGGGTGAGCTAGAACTTGAACTTGAACTTGGTTACAACTGGGTGAGCTAGGGGTTGTACCGGTTTGTTTTGCCTGGTGTTGGCGTCGGCTTCCATGGCCTCGGAGCTGGGCCCTGCTGGACTAAGCTGTATACTGTAATAGTGCGACTAATACGTCGCCCATTGAGTGGCAAAGAGCACACAGGTCTGAGACCCTACTGAGCTCAGTACGGCCTGCTGCATAAGTGCCGATGCCAACTATGGCCACGTGCCTTGCCATGCAGTATCTGATGTGCTGCCTGCCGTTACCATTCTCATTCCATATACTTTGATGATACAGTTGTAATGTTGATATTACTGCCGAAGATGGCAAGCAGCTTTATCGGCTGTAAAAGTCTTTAAACTGTCTAATCCGCTAGTTATCGAACCTGGCTCCCTGGTTCCGTGGGTGTCCCGGGGGGAGGGGGGAGGGGAGGGGGGGGGGGGGGGGGGGGGTAGCATTGGAAGACTGTGAGCAGCCCAGATTTGGCTGAAATATCATGCAACAATCCAATCCAATATACATGTTGGAGCCAGCCTGGCTCACCTGGCAGGTGACCAAGTTCAAGTTCTAGTATGTACCGCATGCAGTTACAGTCCCCATGAGTGCTTCTCAGGGGGACACCAATATCCGTATCTTGGGACCAGGGTTCTTCAGGACGCTGTGCCCTCCGCCCAAGGCCCTGGAGGTGCTCCTAACGAGAATCGAACCACCGACCTGCGTTCGACATGACACAGTACGTGCATCAGTATCTTGAGACCAGGGTTGTTCAGGACGCTGTGTCCTCCGTCACAGACCCAACGTCAAAGGGTCCGTTGCGTCGCAGGACTCAACGTGGGGAGGGACCAGAAGGAAGGGTCCGTTGCGTCGCAGGGCGCAGGCTAAATATACAACTAGCATTGAGCCCGTCGTTCCGACGGGAAGACCCCCGTGGCCACCTGGGCGACAGGTCGGCAAGATATGGAACCAAAGCCCCAAACACGCGCCGGGCACGCACAAAACCCCAGACGGACATGCTACTTTATATCATAAGATTGGTTGCGTCCCAGGGAGCAGAGATGGGGGTATGTATGTCTGTTTGTTACAGTCCAGTGGTAGACCCAATAGGCTAAAGGGATAGGAGGGGCTAACAAAGAAAACACATCGATGAGCTGAACTCCAAACAATCGTTTTACCGACGGGGGCCCTGAGTTCGTGCTACAGTGATAATTTAATTCAACAATTTAGTTAAATCAGCATCTCATCTGGGATAATTATTTAACTGTGCGATTCCTATCGCATTTTTAATAAATTGTAATTATTTCCATCCTTCAAAGGAATTAGGATTCGTGACGAGCTTGATGCTGGAGTCTTTATCGACCAATTCAGGTTCATTTTTCATGTTTTCAAAAATAAAATTTATATCCTCACTTCCTCAGCGTATAACGGACATTCTAATATGAAATGCGTTTCATTTTCGACCACTCTTCTACCGTCAACCACCACATCACAGCCCCTGCAAATTCTGCTAGGACGAGTGGTACTCTGTCACACGCGAACGCATGCCTAGATGCTGCGCACGTAACACGCCAACCTCTTTACACGCATACAGCCGTGTAAACTCCTTTCCGAATCAACATTTAAGTTGTGATCTCGAAGACATAGTCTTGCTATGCATTTAATATCAACCCTTTTATTTATAATCCTGAAGTACCCTGCTTGAGACGCACCCAGTTACAAGACCTGCACCTGAGACTCAACGGACCCCCCAAGATATATATGTCAGAAGAAGAAAACAAATGAGACGCAACTACACATGTAGCTGTTGCTACCGAAGATGACACGCAACCTAGAAAGTGGTGTCATGTACAAGAATTGTTAAATTGGACAGCCTAGTGGTGTTTAAAAACACCGTTTTGTTGCTGGGATGCAGATGATCGTATTTAGGCCCTCTCTCCACGGATGCGACGAGCGAGCTGGATGTCCTTAGGGTGGATTCCCATTGGGGCAGGATGGGTCTGGATGGGTCGTTAAGTACGGATAACCGACGACCCATCCAGTGTTTACCTTCCCATAGGGGTTTTGGATGGTTCGTATTTGTACGGATGTACTGACGAAATACCCATCCAGACGACCCATCCAAAAGCCAAAATCCATCCAGGCCCTCGACCGAGGTGTGGGTTGGATGGCTCTGGATGGGTCGCAAAATATCCGGTGTCGGACACCTGCGGGCTCGGAGCGGAGGGGCGCTACGGAAGGGGAGGCGGCAGGCCACGGCCACGGTACCGCGCGGGGGGGGGGGGGGGGGGGGGGGCGGGGACCAGGGGGGGGGGGCCCTCGCCCTCCCCCCCCAACCCCAACCCCCCCAACCCACCCCCTTACAGCTAATAGAAACCTGCCGGTCTCGCGTAGCCACGCTGGACGAAAAGAGAGTGAGAAGTTGTGCAGCTTCCTTCGGGGAAAACGCGCACAGCAACTCAAGCTGTCGCATTTGTAGATCTGCGTGATTCTTGGAAGGGCAGGGGAAGGGGGCGTGAGGGAAGGGGGCTCTCTTCTTACTTTCCTGTCTGTCTGTATTCATCTCGCCCAGTGTTCTATCTGTGCCTAATTTACAGCATCTGCGCATGCGTTGCTGCTGTCTTGGGACTTCCGCGTCTTAGATTCTCTACGTCTGCGTACTCCTACACGAAGGTCGGTATGAGCTTTAATTGCTGGCAGCGGTTATGTTTCGTGACTTAATCTTTGCACGCCTGTCACATGGCGCTGTTGCTCTGCTCTCGTGAATGCGTCGCATCGCGTTCATCCTCTGCGTTTGCATGCAAGCAGCTTGCACGCCTGTCACATTGTGCCGTTGCTCTGTCCTGCTGAATACTTTGCATCGCATCCATCCTCTTCGTTTGCATGCATGCAGCTTGCACGCCTGTCCTCATGGCGCCTGTGCTCTGCCCCCCTCAATGCGTTGCATTGCATCCATCCTCTCCGTTTGCATGCATGCAGCTAACTCACGCAACCGATCAATCCCGCAACAGGTATGGCGCCGTACAAGTACAACGAATCCATCAATGCCAGAGGTTTGAGGGGGACGCAGCTGGATTTGGCCGCGCTATCGGCGCGGTTTGATGTTCGCCCCGCGTGCGGAAGGGTGGACGTCAGTTGCTGTTGCCCTACTCATGCAGTGCGAATCCAAAGCGAAGGAGTTTGGGGCAAATATACGATCACATACTGCATCGGTGCTGAGCACCAACACGGCCAACATCATCACTTGAGGCCGGTGGTAGAGGCTTGGAGCCTAACTTCTACATGCTATCTGGGGCCATACTCTGCCAGCGAATGGAGAGAAATGTTGGCTGGAGGGTTTGTTGAGGTATACCCATACCAAACCAGGGGTCAATCTCTGGGCACCTTTCGCTGCCCAAACCTCATTTGATTGATTAACTTCAGAGATCGGGTTGGCAAGGCATTTTGCTTACCGTAGTTTAGAGAGTGACGTTGCTAAATATAGCGTGGTCTTTTTGCCACCGAGATGGCCCTGAATTCGTGGTACAGACTTTCGAGCTCACTTTATGTGTTGTGGCATCAGTTCCAAGCTCTAGCACTGCACTAGAAAATATACAACTGTAACACCGTTTGAGCTATCCCCAATCTCCTCTTCATCCTTTCCAATAAAATTGAATTGAACTTGTGCCTGAACTTGGTTACCCGGCCTCAACGTATTACGGTTCTCGCCGCCTCTGGAAGTAGCAACATTCCATTTTATTTGTTTGTATAGTAACGCAGACTCTTGAAAAGTACCACATTGAGACCAAGTAGTATACTCGCACATATATACTATACGTTGTGTGTATGTATGTTACAGTCTTGGGGTAGGCCAAATAGGCTGAAGGGACTTGCCCAACCGTATAGGAAGGGCTAATAAAAAGCACTGATGAACTAAGCCTCTAACAATCGTTTATCCGACGGGGGCCCTGAGTTCGTGGTACAGTGATAATTTAATTCTACAATATTATTAAATCATCATCTCAGCTGGGATGATAATTTAATTGTGCGATTATTATCGTTTTTTTTTATAAATTGAATTAAGTATTTCCATCCTTATTATCCAAGCTGGCGCCTAGAAATATACGAGCCGTGTTGCAGAAATACGATTTTTGAATCTCAGATAGAGCCGAGCAGGTATACAGGCAAACAGATTGTAGGTCACATAATTATTAACTCAGAAATTTATATATCCAAACCGGTTTACAGGAAATACCCAAGATGTCGGACGAATATCCTTGGGTGCTGCACGGAATTATCCAAAGCGGTGTACAGAAACACGACTGTTTAATCTCAGATTTAAGCGACCCCCTTCAACCTACACAGCCATGGCAGGGACCCCATGACACCCACACAGCCATGGAAGTACCCCCATGACACCTATGCAGCCATGGCAGGCCCCCCCTTACACCTACACAGTCATGGCAGCAACCCCCTTACACCTACACAGCCTAGCAGCAGCCCCCTTACACCTACACAGCCATGGCAGTGCCCCCCTACCTTACACCTACACAGCCAGGCAGTGCCCCCTTACACCTACCAGACATGGCAGGCCCACCTTACCTGAAACTACACAGCCATGGCAGTACCCCCCTTACACCTACACAGCCATGGCAGTGCCCCCCTACCTTACACCTACACAGCCATGGCAGTGCCCCCCTTACACCTACACAGCCATGGCAGTGCCCCCCTTACACCTACACAGCCATGGCAGTGCCCCCCTACCTTACACCTACACAGCCATGGCAGTGCCCCCCGTACACGACACAGCCATGGCAGTGCCCCTACCTTACATTTACACAGACCATGGCCCAGGAACCCCCTTACACCACACAGCCATGGCAAGTGCCCCCTTACCTTACACCTACACAGCCATGGCGTAACCCCCTTACACCTTACAAAGGGCATGGCAGGGCCCCTACCTTACACCTACACAGCCATGGCAGTACCCCCCTTCCACCTACACAGCCATGGCAGGGCCCCCTTACCTACACATACGCAGCAGGCAGTTACCCCCCTTACACCTACACCGCCATGGAGGGCCCCCTTACCTTACACCTACAAGGCCATGGCAGTAACCCCTTACACTACACAGCCATGGCAGGCCCCCCTACCTACACCTACACAGCCATGGCAGTACCCCCCGTACACCACACAGCCATGCAGTAAGTAAGTAACCCCCTTACACTACACAGCATGGCAGTGCACCCCCTACCTTACACCTAACAGCCAGGGCAGTACCCCCTTACACCTACACAGCCATGGCAGTACCCCTTACACCTACACAGCGACATGGCAGGTAACCCCCTTTACACCTACACAGCCATGGCAGTACCCCCCTTACCTTACACTACACAGCCATGGCAGTACCCCCCTTACACCTACACAGCCATGGCAGTAACCCCCCTACCTTACACTACCACAGCCATGGCAGTACCCCCCCTGCACCTTACACAGCCATGGCAGTGCCCCCCTTACCTTACAACCTAAACCAGCCATGCAGTGCCCCCCTACCTTACACCCAGCCATGGGCAATACCCCCTTACACCTACACAGCCATGGCAGATGCCCCTACCTTTACACCTACCACAGCCATGGCGTGCCCCCCTACTTACACCTTACACAGCCATGGCAGTAGTACCCCCCTTACCACCTCACAGCCATGCAGTAGACCCCCATACATTACACCTTACAAGGCCATGCAGTACCCCCCGGACACTACACAGCCATGGCCCAGGTGCCCCCCCTCTTACACCTAAACAGCCATGGCATTGCCCCCCTACCTTAACCTACACAGCCATGGCAGTTAGTACCCCCCTTGACCACCTACACAGCAACGCAGTACCCCCTATACCTTACACCTACACAGCCATGGCAGTACACCCCGGACAACCGACAAGCCATGGCAGTGCCCCACCATACCTTACACCTACACAGCCATTGGCAGTACCCCCCGTTACACCTACACAGCCCATGGCAGTTACCCCCCTTACACCTACACAGCCACTGGCAGTTGCCCCGGACCTTACACCTACACAGCCATGCAGTTCCCCCATTACACCTCACCAGCCAGCAGTGCCCCCCTACCTTACACCACACAGCCATGGCAGTGCCCCCCTACCTTACACCTACACAGCCATGGCATTGCCCCCTACCCTTACACCTTACACAGCCATGGCAGGTACCCCACTTACACCTACCAGCCATGGCAGTACCCCCTACCTTACACCTACCAGCCATGGCCAGTACACCCCTTACACCTTACACAGCCATGCAGTGCTCCCCTACTTACAACCTACACAGCCATGGCAGAGTAACCCCTTACACCACACAGGCATGGCAGGGCACCCCTCCGTACACCTACACAGCCATGGCAGTAACCCCCTTCCACCTACACAGCCATGGCAGGGCCCCCTTACCTTACACCTACGCAGCCATGGCAGGGCCCCTCTTACACCTACACAGCCATGGCAGGGCCCCCCTACCTTACACCTACACAGCCATGGCAGTAACCCCCTTACACCTACACAGACATGGCAGGGCCCCCCTACCTTACACCTACACAGCCATGGCAGTACCCCCCTTACCACCTAAAAGCCATTGGCAGTACCCATACCTGACACCTACACAGCCATGCAGTAAACCCCCTTACACTCTACACAGCCATGCCAGCAGTACCCCCCTACCTTACACATACAACAGGCCTGGCAGTAGTAAGGAACCCCTTACACCTACACGCCATGGAGTACCACCTCCCCCCTACCTTACACCTACGCAGCCCTGGCTAGTACACCCCTGACACCTCCCCAGCCATGTCAGGCCCCCCTACACTTACACCTACACAGCAATGGCGTTGCCCCCCTACCGTACACCTACAAAAGCCCACATGGCAATACCCCCATCTACACAACACAGCCGGCAGTGCCCCCCCCCTCCCCCCTACCCTTACACTACACAGCCATGGCAGTGCCCCCCTACCTTACACCTACACAGCCATGGCAGTACCCCCCTTACACCTACACAGCCATGGCAGTACCCCCCTACCTTACACCTACACAGCCATGGCAGTACCCCCCCTGACACCTACACAGCCATGGACAGTGCCCCCCTTACTGACACCTATCACCAGCCATGGATTGCCCCCCTACCTTACCCTACACAGCCATGGCAGTACCCCTTACACTTACACGCATTGGCGTACACCCCTACCGTACACCGACACAGCCATGGCAGTAAACCCCTGACACCTACACAGCATGGCAGTGCCCCCCTCACCTTACACCTACACGCCATGGCAGTACCCCCCTTCAACTACACAGACCATGGCAGCTACCCCCCTGACACCTACACAGCCATGGCAGTGCCCCTACCGGTACACACCTACAGCCATGGCAGTATCACCATTATACCACCTACACAGCCCATGGCAGTGCCCCCCCCCACTTACACCACACAGCCATGGCAGTAACCCCCTCGTACACTACACAGCCATGGCAGTGCCCCCTACCTTACACTACACAGCCATGGCAGTAACCCCGTACACCTACACAGGCATGGCAGGGCCCCCCTCCCCCCTACCTTTAACCTACACAGCCATGGCAGAAAACCCTTCCACCATCACAGCATGGCAGGGCCCCCTTACCTTACACTACGCAGCCATGGCCAAGTACCCCCTTTACACCTACACAGCCATGGAGGGCCCCCCCTAACTTACAACCTACACCGGCCATGGCAGTAACCCCCTTACACTACACAGATGGCAGGGCCAAAACTACCTTTACACCTACACAGCCATTTGGCAGTACCCATTACACCACAAAGACAGGCAGTAACCCCCTTAACACCACACAGCATGGCATTGCCCCCCTACTTACCACCTTAACCAGCACAGGCAGTGCCCCCCTTCCACCACCACAGCCCATGGCAGTAACCCCTTACACCTACACAGCCATGGCAGTAACCCCCTTACACCTACACAGCCATGGCAGTACCCCCCTACCTTACACCTACACAGCCATGGCAGTAACCTCCTCACACCTACACAGCCATGGCAGTACCCCCCTACCTTACACCTACACAGCCATGGCAGTACCCCCTGACACCTACACAGCCGGCAGTGCCCCCTACCTACACATCACAGCATGGCATTACACACCTACACCTACACAGCCATGGCAGGCCCCCTACCTTACACCTACACAGCCATGGCAGGGCCCCCCTACCTTACACCTACACAGCCATGGCAGTAACCCCCTTACACCTACACAGCCATGGCAGTACCCCCCTACCTCCCCTACAAACTACACAGCGCACATGGCAGACACCCCTGACACCTACAAAGCAATCGGCAGTACCCCCTACCTTACACCTACACAGCCATGGCAGTACCCCCCTTACACCTACACAGCCATGGCAGTACCCCCTACCTTACACCTACACAGCCATGGCAGTACCCCCCTGACACCTACACAGCCATGGCAGGGCCCCCTACCTTACACCTACACAGCCATGGCAGTGCCCCCCCCCACCTTACAATAACACAGCATGGCAGTAGAACAACCTTAAACTAAAACAGCCACGGCAAGTACCACC
>JACBWV010000506.1:130385-169633 GCA_013435795.1 Chlamydomonas sp. ICE-L
GGTGGTGGTGGATAGTGTGGTTTGGGTGAGGAGCATTTGTGTGGTTTTTTTCAGGACGGAGCCCCCCATTATTGTTTTGGGGGGAGCGCCCGTAGATATTCAATGTTCACCCATTTTGCCCCCGTTCCATCCAATCCAACACCCCTCCGTGGCCGTTGAGAAGTTCTGACAGTCAGCAAGGTCATCTCGTAACTAACCGGCTTCCGGTGGTTGCCCCACCTGTCGCTCCCCTTGCGATCACTCTCCGCCATCTTTTGAGCGGCTTAGGCGACGCTTTTTTTATGATAGAAACTTAGAATTTTGCTCTTGCATATTAGAACTTGTTGTTCATACCTACTCCCACATAACCCTACTCTACCTACTTCTACCTACCTACTTCTCTATAAACCTACTCTACCCAACCTCTCTAACCTACTCCTACTATCCTCGACTTACCTAACCTACTCCAACCTACCTATCTACCTACCTTCTACCTACATATCCTACTACCTACTCCTCCATCCTACCTACCTACCTAACTACTCCTACCACGCCACCTACCTATTCTACTATCCTACCTACTCTGACCTACCTATCCTCACATTACCTACTAAACTTACATCTTTATACAAAATAAATCAGCATGTATGTAAATAAGCAACAATTATTTAAAATACTAAAATAACAAAATTACAATATAATTTAGTCACTTTCCAAACAATACATAAAGGATTTGTGGAGTCGGCCAAAACTTTTCTGTGGTAATTTTTAGTCAGCAATAGAGGGTCGTTTTCGCTAAAACAAAGTGAGGGCTGCGGACAAACCCTCTGTGACCAGGACAGGGACAAAGGGGGGGCATGCGGAATCAAACCCTACTGTGGCCCAGACCACATGCACAGGAGGGGCGGGGAACAAACCTCGGGGCCACAGACAAGATAAAACAAGAGGGCTGGCGGGGGGGGGGGTGGGTGGGTGGAGGACAAACCCTCTGGGGGGCCAGACAGAAAAAAACAAGGGGGGGCCGGCGGTACCAAGCTGCTGGGGCCAGAGGACCATGACCACAGGAGGGTCGCGGGGGCCAAACCGCGGCGGCCGACAGACAATAGGGGGGCTGCAAGGGGGTGCTGCAAGGGGAGCGGCGGACAAAAGCCCTCGGACAGGGACAGGACACAGGGAGGGCGGGGCAACTCGGTGTGCCACAGAAAGGGGCAGAGCAGCATCCCGAAGGGGACGACCGCGCGACAGCAGGCGAAAAGAGAAGACAGAAACAGACCACATAATACATCCAGAAACAGACAACAGACAGAACAGACAGTACAGATACCGAAGTTACAGACAGACAGACATACTAGCCACACACACAGACACACACACACACACACCACACACAGACATCAACCCACACCACAAAATCCCACACACACACCGTACCCACTACACACCACACCACACACCGACACCTACAAAACACACTACACCACCACAACACACTACAAACCACACCTAAAACACAGACACCCACACACACATACACACACCACAACACAGACACCACCATCACCCACAACACACAACACCACACACACCACACCACACACCCACACACACAGACACCACACACAAAACACACACCCCACACAACACACAGACCAACCGGAAGTATATGAGGAGGGCTGTAACACACCACACACAAACAACACAAAGACACAACACACCACATGATAGACACACACAGCACACCCACACACTCACACCCACGCACACACGCAAACACCCACCACACACGTCTAATACATCCCCACACGCCCACACACTCACACACCCACTCCCGTCCGTCCTCCACCTCTGCATTACTACACGCCCACCTCAACACACACTCACACCTCGCACACACAACACGACCACACACGGCACCCACAACTACTTGCCTTGAATATACCCAAGTGGGATCCCGTTGACGCGCGCTGTTGAGGATGCCATGCCTGGATGCACGTCACAGTAACTGTACCTCACCCACCCCAACAGCACGACAGGGAGGGCCCCGTACGCTGACGTTGCTCAGGGTCATCGCCTCTAAACATAGCTGAGGTACATGTACAAATTCAATCCTTGGCCGTTAGCCCCGTGGTACATGACTGGGACAAGGGGGGGTTGTGGAAAGGCAGCGTTTTTGTAGTATTCACCCCAAGTAAATGAACCACCGTGTGTGTGGTGTGTGGGGGGGGGGGGGGGGTAGGGGGGGGGGGAGTTGGGGTGTGTGGGTGTGTGGGTGGGTATGGGAGGGGGGTTGGACAGGCACGCGGGTTTTGTAGTATTCACCCAGTCAAATGAACCCACTCTGGTTGGTGTGTGGTCTTGGTGGGGGAGGGTTGCGGGGTTTGGTGGGGGGGTGGGTGGTGGGTTGGGGGGGGGCGGGGGGGGGTGGACAGGGCACGAGGTTTTTGTTGGAATATTCACCCGCAGTCAAATGAACCCCTGTGTGTGGGTGTGGGGGGGGGGGGGGGGGGGGGGGGGGGGGCGACAGGACGCGGGTGTTGTGTATTACCACAGTCAAATGAAACCTGTGTGGTGTGTGGGCGTGTGTGTGGGGGGGGGGGGGGGGGGGGGACAGGTCAGCGGTGTGTATGTAATATTCACCCGCAGTCACATATGACCCACCTGTGTGTGTGTGGCGTGGGGGGGGGGGGGGGGGAGTATATCACCCACGTCAAATGAACCAACCTGGTGGGTGTTAAGTGTGTGTTTTGGGAGGTGTGGGGTTGGGTGTGTGTGCGGTGTGGGGAGTTGTGTGTGTGTGTGTGTGGTGTGTGTGGGTGGGTGTGTGGGTGTGTGGGTGGGGGTGTGTGTGAGTGTGTGCGTGGTGGAGGGTGAGTGTGTGGTGGTGTGGGGGGGGGGGGGGTGGGGGGGGGGGGGGAGGGGGGGGGCGCTCACCAGGGGGGGGGCTTCACCACACACACCACACCTGCACCACGATCGTACATACCTGTGTAAATTAGATTAATTAAATTAAATCAAAAACACACATACACACCTGCACACTTATCGTACATACCTGTGTAAATTAGATTAATTAAATTAAATCAAAAACACACATACACACCTGCACACTTATCGTACAGAACTGCGTAAATTAAATCAAATTCAATTCAATTTAATGAAATCAAAAACACACATACACACCTGCTGCCCAAGGACGGACATGGTAGGAGGTGAGGGAGTGAGTCTAGACCCACTAGATGCATAAGTTACATTAAATTAAGCTAAATCAAATTAAATCAAATCAAATCAATGTAAATAAAATAAAATAAAATAAAATGATCCTGTAGTAAATTAAATTAACTTACGGACCTGTGGCCAAGGAGGGAGATGTGGCGGCGCGCGGACGGGCGAAGAGATTAAGGCCCCCCCCCTCCCCCCCCCCCCCCCCTCCCCCCACTAGATGCATAATTTAAATTACATAAGCGAAACTCAACTTACAGTAATCACATCACTGGATAATGAAATTAAATATAATAAACTAAAATAAAGTAATCCTGGATTAAATTAAATCAAATTAACACGCACCTGCTTCCCAAGGAGGGAGATGGTAGGAGGCGAGCGAGATATTCAAGGCCCACTAGATACATTCATTCGATTAAATTAAATTAAATTTAATTTAATTTAATTTAAGGGCTTATCTATTATCTTTATTTATTCTTATTTATTCCTATATATTATCTATTATATTCGATATTACTTATTCCCCGTATTAAAAATTACACCCTTCTGCCCAAGGAGTAGGCGATGTAGGCGGCGCGTGAGTAGAGCCCATACATACAGAAAAATTGGTAAAGTGGATTGGAATGACTAAAGTAAATTAGAGTTTCTTTATACGCAAATAAAATTATAGTACAATGACCGTATGCACCCCCACTATGCCCCCTCTCCCCCCCTCTCTATATTATATTTAATAAAAAATACACACCTGCTGCCCAAGGAGGGAGATGGTAGGAGGCGTGCGCCAGAGGACCACGGATTAAATAACATTAATTGAAAAATTTAAAATTATATAGATTATATTTTATTTATTTTATTTATTATTATTTACAACTAATCATATCTATATTATATAATATTATAGATATTAATATATTATATTAATTTCACTCAAACTACACACCTGCTGCCCACGGAGGGGCGATGTGTAGGAGGCGAGCTTCGGATGAGAGCCCTACTACAGATGTGACCAGTGTTATTTCACTCCACAAGGCTCGGTGCGTGACTTTGCTCTTCACCTCATCCCCTGAGGAACAAGGCCTAAAGCTAAAGAGCGTTTAAGACAGCGTCAGCGGATCGCCTGGCTGTGGCTCAACTGGGGTCAAGCACTGGGCACGCAACGGTGGACTGGCGAGTGATGGCTGGTTAGCTAGCAGCTGGCAGCCCGGTGCTGGGGTCGGTTACGTCGTAGTACACCAGGTGGGGGGCGCCGGGAGCGGTAGGGTGGGTGGTGTCGATAGAGGGTAGGGTGGTGATCAGAACGCTGGTGATGTTGGTACAAGTGTGGTGTTTCTACGGGCACCTGCGCCAGGGCGAGTATGTCCCCCTGAGTGCTTGACAATTGCTTGTCAGAATGTGGTGGCCCAGAACCAGTCGAAACCAGGGTTCCGGAGCCGAGGAGGAGGATAGAGGGGGGTGTGGGGCGGGGGGGGCGGGGGAGGGGGAGGTAGGGTAGGCGGGATGGTTTGATGGGGGGGCGGGATGGAGGTAGGGCACGAGGTGGCGTTCTGGGACCGGGGGGGAAAGGGCTGGGGGGGGAGCGGGAGGGGGCTGGGGGAGGAAGAGGGGGAGAGAGAGGAGGGGGGGAGGGGCCAGGGGGGAGTGAAGAAGGGGGAGGGAGGGGGAAGGGGAGGGAGGGGAGGGAGGGCAGAGGGAGGTGAGGAGGGGGGTGGGGGAGAGGGGAGGGGGGGGACGCGGGGGGGGGGAGGGGGGAGAGAGGGGAAGGGGGGAGTGGAGGTGGAGGGGGGGAGGGACAGCGGAGGGGAGTGGGAGGAGAAGGGGGAGGGGGAGGAGGGGGATAAGGGGGAGGGGCGGGGAAGGGGGGGGAGGGGGGACAGATGGTGGTGGAGGGGGAGGGGGGGGAGGGGAAAGGGGGCGGGGGAGGAGGAGGGGGAGGGGGGGCGAGGGGGGGTAGGGAAGGGCGGAAGGGGGGGGGGGGGGGAGTGGGAGGAGAAGGATGGGGAGGAGGGGTGGGATGGAGTGGCGGCAGTGGAAGGTGGAGAGATGGGGAGGGGGTGGAGGGAAGGGGGACGGTAGGAGGAGGGTCGGTGGAGGTTTGGTGAAGGGGGAGGGGGGGGAGGGGGGGGAGAAGGAGGAGGAGGAGGGGGGGGAGGAGGGGGCGGCAGGGAAGGGGGAGGCGGAGGGGAAGCAGTTGCGGATGTTGCTTCCATTTTACGAAGTCGATAGTTGGCATCGTCGGAGAAGTACACAAAGGACTCAGCAGCATCCAGTACCACATACGCCGGAGCTGCAAGCATGGAGGATATAAGGGTTGGGGGTTGGGTAGGGTCACACACACACACACACATACACACGGAAGACTCAGCAGCATCCAGCACCACATACGCCGGAGCTGCAAGCACGGTGGTGGTGGGGAGGGTCAGACACACATGGGGAGGGTCAGACACACACAGGAGCTGCAAGCACGGTGGTGGTGGGGAGGGTCAGATACACACAGGAGCTGCAAGCATGGAGAATGGAAGGGTGATGTCAAAAGACACCTACAACCCCCCACCCACCCAACCCCACCCACCCACCCACATACATGTAAACACATATGCCGGATCTGCAAGCAAGATCAGGTGGTGGGGCGGTGGGTGAGGAGGGTGATGTTATTAGAGATTGTGGTGGACTGAAGCACCTTACCCCCCCCCACACAACACACAACCACACACACCCCACACCACCCACACACAGACACCACACCCACCCGGTGGCCAGGGTGGTGGGGCGTCGGAGATTTACACCAAGGACTCCCGCAGCATCCAGTTCCACCTACGCGGCGCTACGCATGGAGATATAAGGGTGGGTGGTTGGGTTAGGGCACACACACACACCACAACAAGGACACACCCATACACCACGGAAGACCAGCAGCCTCTAGTACCCATACGCGCCTGCAACGCATTGGAGTATATAAGCCGTGGGTGGTTGGGTAGGTCACACACTAACACACACACACACACATTACCAACACGGGCTCAGGACTCAGCAGCCTTCTAGTACTCCCCACATACGCCGGACTGCCAAGCAGGAAAAATGTGGGTGGGGGGTGGGGGGGTGGGGGGCTAGGGGTGATGTTATTAGAGATTACCAGGGGCGGAGGGTAGGGTCACACCGACTACCACAGACCCCTCTCTCCGCAGCATCCCAGTACCACATTACGCCGGAGCTGCAAGTTGTGTGGTGGGGAGGGTGCGAAACCAGTGGCCAGGGGGTTGGGGGGATGGGGGAGGTAGGCGGGCCAGAACACCCAAACACACACACGAAAGACTCAGCAGCATCCAGTACCAGATACGCCGGAGGCGGCAAGCAGGGTGGGGGCGGGGAGGGTCAGACACCCCAGGGCCAGGGTGGGGGGCGGTGGTTTCTCATTCCTCCCTTTCTGTGTTCCCAGCGGCGCCTTCCGGCCATCTACGTGTGTCAGATCTACCCCACACACAACAACACACACACAACCACACACACCCCACAAACAGCACCAAACCCACCCACACACTACCACCACCACAACCACACACACACCAACTACACAAAAACACCACACACACCACACAAACCACACACACAACACACACCACACACTCATCCACACACACACAGAAAGACTCAGGCGAGTTTGTACCACGTACGCAGGAGCTGCAGGCATAGCCAGGTGGTGGGGCAGTGGGTGGTGAGGGTGCCAATATAAGAGATTGCCATTAATCCTCCCACACACCACACATACACACACAGGAGTTGCAAGCATGGCCATGTGGTGGGGCGGTGGGTGGTGAGGGTGATGTTATAAGAGATTGCCATTAATCCCCCCACACACCACACATACACACACAGGAGTTGCAAGCATGGCCATGTGGTGGGGCGGTGGGTGGTGAGGGTGATGTTATAAGAGATTGCCATTAATCCCCCACCACCACACACATACACACCACAGGCGTTGCAAGCATGGCCATGTGGGGGGCGGTGGGTGGTGAGGGTGTGATGTTTACGAGATGGCCAAATTCTCCCACACACCCACAAATACAACACACAGAGAGTGGCAGGCATGGCCATGTGGTGGGCGGTGGGCGGGGGGGCGGGTGAGGATAAGAGCTGCCGGAAGCCCCCCACACACCACACATACACACCACAGGAGCTTGCAAGCAGGGCCATGGGCGTGGGGTGGGGCGGGTTGGGGAGGGTGATGTTATTAAGTCGCGTCCAGTAAATCCCCCACAACCACATCATGACAGCACAGGGAGCCGGCACGCATGGAGGAGGGAAGGGGGGGGGCGGGGGAGGGGCACACACACACATCAGACAAACACACCACACAGAGCACACACACAGACACACCGAGACAGCACACTCAGACAGACACACAGTAGACACAACGACAGACACACCCATACAGACACCACACATACAGGCAGAACACACGGGAGACACACACAATGCAGACACACCGATGACTACACCTAAAAACACACAGACAGACAGGGACTACACACATATACACACACCAGAAAAACCATACAGACACACAGATAACACAAGACATATACACACCAAAACGCAAAAACACAGGAGAGAAAGCATGGAGGATGGACGGGTGGGGGGGTTCGGTGTAGGTGGACACACACACGTACATACATACATTGACACACACACACACATACATACCGACATACATATACAACATATTAAAACTAGTACACACCAAAACAATAAATAAATAACAAAGGAGCTGAAAGCATGGAAAGGTGGTGGGGCTGTGGTGGGAGGTGAGTTATAAGAGCTTACAGTAGGTGTTTGTGTGTTGGTGTTGAGTTGTGTGGGTTTCGCTGGGGTTGTGTGTGGATGAGTTGTGTGTGTGTGGTGTGTGTTGGTGCAGTGTTGTGTGTGTGTGTTGAGTGTGTGTGTGGTGTGGTGTGTGGTGGAGTGGTTTTGTTGGTGTGTGCGAAGCGCGATGTGTGTGTATTGGAATGTGTCGTTGTGTGTGTGAGTGTGTGTGTGTGTTTGTTGTGTGAATGTGTATGGATTGTGTGTGTGTTTGTGTGTGTGTAATTGAATTGTGGTGTGTGTGTGTGTTTGTGTGTGTGGGTGTGTGTTGTGTGCGTGTGTTGTTGTTGTGTTTGTGTGAGTGTGTGGTGTGGTGTGTGTTGTGTGCGTGTGTATGTGTGTTGTGTGCGTGTTGTTGTGCGCGCATTGTGTGTGGATTGGCTGTGGTGTGTGTGTGTGAGTGGTGCGGTGTGTTTTTTGTGGAAGTGTGGGATGTGTGTGGTTTGTTATGCTTGTGTGGTGTGTGTGTGTGTGTGTGTGTGTTGTGTGCGTGTGTGTGTGTGTGTGTGTGTGTGTTTGCGAAGTTTTGTGTGTGGTGTTGTGTGCGTGTGTGTGTGTGTGTGTTGTGTGTGTGTGTGTTTGTGTGAGTGTTCTTTGGGGTGTGTTGTGGTGTGGTGTTGTGTGCGTGGTGTGTGGCGTTGTGTGTTTGTGTGTGTGGGTTGTGGTGTGTGTTGTGTGTGTGTGTGTGTGTGTGTTATGGATGTGCATGTGTGCGTGTGTGTGGTGTGTGTGTGTGTGTGTGTTTGTGGTGTGTGTGTGTGTGTGTGTTGTGTGTGTGTGTGTGGCGCCATGTGTGTGTATGCGATGGTGTGTGTGGTGGTGTGCGTGTGTGATGTGTGTGTTTGTTGTGTTAATGTGTGTGGATGTGTGTGTGTGTGTGTGTTCTATTGTGTGTGGTGTGTGTGTGTGTTGTGTGTTGGTGCCTGTGGTGGATGGTGTCTGTTGTGTGTCTTCTTGTGTGTGTGTGTGTGTGTTCTGCTTGTGTGTTTGTGTGTGTGTGTGTGCGTGCTTGTGTGTTATGTTGTACCCCACGCCCCACCGCCCCACCAAACTCCCAGTTCCAAGAATATAACTACCAGTAGCATCGTCAAGGTAGGCTGGGTTGGCGCTATCTCCTGCTACTGTTGACACCATGCCACCAGACACTAGGCGGATGAGGAAATTGCCATAGTCTGCGACATACACGTTGTCAGATGAGTCGATGGCGATACTAGTAGGGCCCATCATTCCGAACAAGGCGATGCCCAAGGCGGGTCCGTCCACTTCGCCATCGGAGCCAGGAATGCCTAGGGGGGGGAGTAAGGGTGGGTGTGGGGAGTGTGTGTGTGTGTGTGTGTGTGTGTGTGTCTTGTCAGATGCGTGGATGGCGATACAAGTAGGGCCCCATCAGGCGTGAGGTGGTGGGTGTGTGTGTGTGGGGGGGGCCACCCATCCACAACCTCCCCCCTCATCTCCACACACACACCAATGAGCATACCTGCAAAGGTGCTGACTGTGTCGGTGGCAAAGGTCAACTTCCTCAGTGCTCTGTGCCCGGCTCTTGTCGCAAAGGTCAATATTCCCCGTTGGCTGGGAAGCCAGGGACTCAGGGCCAGCACACACACCAACACCCCCTCACACTCCCCCCCCACACCCCACACACCCCACCCCACACACACACACAACCCACACACTACACGCACACCTCCACCCTCCACACACACACACTCCATACCCGAGGCATACTGCAAAGGTGCTGACTTGTGTCGGTGGCACACGTCAACTTCCTCCGGCTCTGTTGCCGGTGTGCACAAGGAATCTATTCCCCGTTGGCGGGAACACGCCAGGACTCAGGGCCAGCACCACACAAACCCCTCCCACTCCCCCCCCCCCACACACAACCACACACCACACACACACACTTCTCACACGCACACCTCCACACATTAACACACACACACACACAATGCGCATACCTCCCCGTGTGCCTGTGTCGGGGCAAAGGTCCCCGCGCAGGGGCGCGGTGGCCGGTCCTTTGGGGGGGTGGGCGTCAAATGAAGCAGCGATGCCCCGTTGGCTGGGCAAGCCCGGGACGCAGGCCAGCACCACCCAACACCCCCTCACACTCAGCCCCCACACACCCACATCCACAACACCACACACACACACACACACACAGCCCACACCGCACCTGCACACCCACACCCACCCAATACGCCTTACTGCCAAAGGTGCTGACTGTGTCGGTGGCAAAGGTCAACTTCCTGAGTGCGCTGATGCCCACCCACATCCACACTCACACCCCCACCACACCCACACCCTTAAGCATACCTGCAAAGGTGCTGAATGTGTCGGTGGCAAAGGTCAACTTCCTGAGTGCGCTGAGGCCCACCCACATCCACACTCACACCCCCACCACACCCACACCCTTAAGCATACCTGCAAAGGTGCTGACTGTGTCGGTGGCAAAAGTCAACGGCTGGAGGGCGCGGGGGCCGGGGGCAGGGCAGAGAGAGAGGGGAGCCAGAGCAAGCGACAGCGACAGGGAAGCCCACACCACACCACCAACAGCCCCACCAACACCCACATACAGCCTCACATCACCACACCAACACCACCAAACACCCCCACAACACCTCCACCCCGCACACACCAACCACCACACAACAGACACAACACACACCAACGGCCCACACAAGCCCACACACCCAGCCACATCCCACACCCACACAACACCCACACACATTCACACATCCACAAACACACCAACACCCACACACATCCACACTCCCACACACACACCAACACCCACACACATCCTCACACCCACACAAATAAGCCTACCTGCAAAGGTGCTGACTGTGTCGGTGGCAAAGGTCAACTTCCTGAGTGCGCTGTTGCCGGTATCGCAAATGATCATATCTCCGTTGGCTAGGAAAGCCAGGGACTCAGGGCCAGTTAGCTTCGCCGAGGCCGAGAGGCCGTTTAGAGAGCCCCAGGCCCCACTGCCAGCTGCGGTCGACACGGTGCCGGTGCCCTCGGCGGTGATCTTGCGGATGATGCTGTTACCGTTGCGGGACAGATTGCTGCCACCATGGGTACTGGGGGGGGGGGGGTGGTCTTGGTGGTAGTGGTGAGTGGTTGGTGGTAGTGGGGGGGGGGGACTTGTCACTGCTCCTCACCTTGTGTTGGTGGTGTGTGTGTGTGTGTTGTGTGTGTGTGTGTGTGCGTGTGTGGGTGCGTATTTCGGGGGGAAGGGGGGGGAGAGGGGGGGGAGGGGGAAGGGGGGGGAACGTGCGTGTGTGTGTGTGTGTTGTGTGCTATTGGGGGGAAGGGGGGGATGGGGGGGGGGGGGGGAAGGGGGGGGTGCTGCCAGTGCGGTAGACACGGTTGCTGGTGCCCTCGGCGGTACTTTGTCGGATGGGGGATGTAGTTTCCTGAAACCAGATACTGCCCACCCACAGAGTTACCTGGGTGGGAAGGTGGGTGGGTAGTGTGTGGGTTGGCGTGTATGTGAGTGTGTGTGAATGTGTGTGTGTGTGTGAGGTGTGTGTGTGGTGTGGGGGGGGGGGGTGGGGCGGGGGGGGGGGGGGGTGTGGGGGGGGGGGGGGGGGGGATGGTTGGTCCACGCCACAGGGTGGTGACTGAGCCCACCACCACCACCACACACCACCTCCACCACACACCACACACCACACACACCCAAACACCAACGTACCACATCTGTAGGCATGAAAAGATTCAGCTGAGGCGCAAGCCCCATCCACCCATTGCCCAAAGTTGACCATGCCACAAATGGTGCTGACTGAGCCGCCTATCACCACCCCCACCACCCACCCCCACCACCCCACACACCCAAACACCAATGTTACCACATCGTAGGCATGAAAACTTCAGCTGAGGCGCAAGCCCCATCCACCCATTGCCCAAAGTTGACCATGCCACAAATGGTGGTGACTGAGCCACCTACCACCACACACACACACACACACACCTACCCACCACCCCACACACCCAAACACTAGCGTACCACATCTGTAGGCATGAAAAATTCAGCCAGGGCGCAGGCCCCATCCACCCATTGCCCAAAGTAATTCACCCCACAGATGGTGATGACTGAGCCCCCCCCCTCCACCCCCTTACCCCACCCCACCCACCCCACCCCCAACCCCCTACCGCCACCATCACCACACCCACCACCCAACACCACCCAAACATAGCGTACCCATCTGTAGGCGTTGAAACATCAGCCGAGCCGCAGGTAGGCCCATCACCATGCCCAAAATAATTCACCCCATCAGATGGTGATACTGAGCCCCCCCCCTCCACCCCCCACCCCACCCCACCACCACCACCACCACACACATCAACCTTCCCAAACCACCAAAACACCAACGAACCACTCTTAGCCATGAAAACATTCAGCTGAGGCGCATAGCCCACACCCCATTACCAAAGTTGACAGCCACAAAATGGTGCTGACTGAGCCGCTATTCAAAACAACAACACCAACACAAACTCAGACCTACCACCAACCACCAACACACCCGAACCACTAGCTTACCACATTGTAGGCATGAACAAATTCAGCTGAAGAGCAAAGCCCCATCCACCCATTGCCCCAAACCGACAACGCCCCAACTGTGGGACTGAGCCGCCTATACACAAGTTCCTTATCATTTGTTCCCTTGGTAGCGATGATGACGTCACCGTTTAGGAATCCAAGGCGACTAGGAGCGGGGGGGGGGGGGGGGGGGGGGGGGAGGTGTGTGTTGGTGGGTGGGGGGGGGGGGTGCGTTGGGGGATGTAGTGGAGGAGGTGTGGGGTGGGGGGGGGGAGGTGGTGTGGTGGGGTGGGGGGGGGGGGGATGGGGGGGGAGGGGGATTGGGGTAAGTGAGTAGGTGTGGGGGGGGGGGGGGGGTGAGGGGGGGTGAGGGGGGAGGGGGTAGTGGAGGAGGTGTGTGTGGTGGGGGGTGAGGGGTAGGGGGGGGGGGTGGGGGGGGGGGGGGGGGGTAAGTGGAGGAGGTTGTGGGGTGTTGTGGGGGGGTTGGTGCGGGGGGTGGGGGGGGGGGGTGGGTACGTGGAGGAGGTGTGTTGGGTGTGGTGGGGGGGGGGGGGTGGGGGGGTGGGGGGGGGGGGGTCTGATCACGTTGTTCCTGCTCAGCAATGATTGATGCCACCGTTAGATATCCAAGGCGACCTAGGAGCGGGGGGGGTTGGGGGATTTGGAGGGGGGGAGTGGAGGAGGGTGTGGGGGTGTGTGTGGCGGGTGTGTGTGGGGGTGTGGTGGGTGGGGGAAGTTGGAGGGTGGGGAGTGGTCTGTAGAGGAGGTGGGTGGGGGGGGGGGTGAGGCTGGGGGAGAGGGGGTGGGGGGGGGGTAGGGGGGGAGTGGGAGGAGAAGGGGTGGGGTGTGGGGAGTGAAGGGGGAGTGGAGAGGTGTGTGTGGGGGGGCGGAGGGGTGGGGGTGGGTGGTGGGGGGGAGGGAGGGGGAGGGTGGCAGAGGGGGGGGGGAGGAAGGATGTGTGTGAGGGGGGGGATTGGGATGAGGGGAGTGGAGGAGGTGGTGGGGTGGGGCGGAGGGGTGGGGGGGGTGGGAAGGGGGAGGGGGAGGGGGAAGAGTGGAGGGGGGGAGTGGGCGCGGTGTTGTGAGGGGGGGGGAGGGATGGGGGGAGTGGAGGATGGGTGTGTGGGGAAGGAGTTGGAGGGGGGCGTGGCGGAGTGGGGAGGAGTGGTGGGGGAGGAGGAGAGGGAGGGAGGGAGGGGGGGGTGGGTGGGGGGAGGCGGAGGGGGGGGGGGGTGGGGAGGAGGGGGGGAGGAGTTGAGGAGGTGTGTGGGAGGAGGGGGAGGATGGAGGGAGGAGAGGAGGCGGTTGTGTGGTTGGAGCGGAGGGAGGGGGGGAGAGTTGGACGGGGACTGAGGGGGAGGGGGAGGGGGAAGGGGTGTGTGTGGGGGGTGGTGGGGGGGGGGGGGAGTGGGGGGGGTGGGAGTGAGTAAGGAGGGGGGGGGGGGGGGAGGGGAGGGGGGGAGTGGATGAGGGTGTGCGGGCGTGTGGTGTGTATGTGTGTGGTGGTGGTGGTGGGTGGGGGGGGGCGAGTGTATGAAGGGGGGGCTGGTGTGTGTGGGTAGGTTTAGGTTTTCGGGTGTGTGGGGGGAGAGGGGGAGGGGGGGAGGCGTGTCGGGGGGGGGGGATGGGGAGAGGGGGGAGGGGGGAGTTGTGTGTATGTGTGGGTGTGTGTGGGGGGGGGGGGGGGGGGGTAGGGTTTAAAGTTCAGGGTTTGTGTGTGTTTTTGCGTGTGTGTGGGGGTGGGTAGTGGGAGGGGTTTTGTGACCTGCGTGGAAGGATGGGGGAGTTTGTTGTATGGGGGGGGGGAGGGAGAGGGGGGGGGGGGGGGGGGGGGGGGGGGGGGGGGTGGGATGAGGAGGAGGGGAAAGGGTTTGTACTTGTGTACGCACATGAAAACAAACACAAACCACTCTGTTGCACTCACCCTCGTGAGTTGCGTAACGTGGCAGGGGCAGAGCTGTCCATCAGCCGCCCTGAATACCACTCTACCTATCCACCACCACCACAAAAACATCCGTGCAGACCCCCGTCGGTGGGTGAACGTGGCAGTGGTCCGAGCTGTGCCATCTAGTGGCTCCGAACCCACCGTGCCAGTCTATGTCTCCACAACCCACCACCACCACACCACACACCCACACCCACACACACAGACACCTCACACCACCACCACCACCACCACCACACACAAACACTCCGTGCACGCACCCCAGTCGGTAAGTTGAACGTGGCAGTGGTCAGAGCTGCTCCATCAGTGGCTCCGAAACCCCCCGTGCCAGCTATGGTCTCCACACCCACCACCACCACCACCACACACCCCCCCACACACACACACACAGACACATCACCACCACCACCACCACCACTACAAACATAAAACCACCCGTGACACGCACCCCACGGTAAGTTGCGCTTGGCAGTGGTCAGAGCTGCTCCATCAGTGGCTCCGGAACCCCCCATGCAGCTATGGTGCCCCCCCCCACACACACACACAACCACCCTCCACTCCCATCACCACCACACACCACACACACTAGCCACAACCACCACCACCACCATCATCACACACAAACAATCCATGCACGCACCCCCGTTGGTAAGTTGAACGTGGCAGTGGTCAGAGCTGCTCCATCAGCGGCTCCGGAACCCCCCGTGCCAGCTATGGTCTCCACCGTATCTGTCGCTGCCACATAGCGCCGACATGCTGGGGTGGCCCGGAGGGGGCGGCGAAAGAAAGTGGTTGGGGCACCGGGGGGGGCCGGCAAGGACCCGGGGGGCGGGACAGGCGGGCCGGATCAGGCGGGGCCAGCTGGGACGGCGCGGGGGGCCGGCCCGGCAACGTGGGGGGCCGGAGGATAGGCACCGACAACGGGGGGGAGGGGTGAGGCGAGGGGGAGGAGGGGAGGGGGGGGCGGGGGAGGGGGGGAGGGGGAGGGGTGTGGGGGGGGGGGGGGGGAGGGGAGAGGGGGGCGCCGGTGGGTGGGCGGATCGGAGGGAGCCATCGACAAACGGGGGGGGAAAGGGGGGAGAAGACGGGGAGATGGGGAGGGGGGGCGGGGGCGACGGGGGCGGACGGTAGAAGGAGTCACCTGAAACGGGGATGGGTAGGGGGGAGGATTGATGGGGGCGAGAGGTGGGAGAGGGTGGCGGGGGGAGGGGGGGGGCGACGGGGGGGGGGGGGGGGGGAGAGGGGGGACGGCGGAGGGAGGAGGGGCATTCAAGGAGAGGAGGGGCAGAGGGCGTGGGGGGAAGGGGGGGAGGAGGGTAAAGGGGCTGGAGGCGAGAGGGGGGGGGGAGGGGGAGGGACAGGGGGTAGGGGGAGGGGGGGTTGGGAGGGGGAGGGGGAGGGGGAGGAGGGGGGGCGGGTGCGCCAGGGGGTGCCGGTGGGGGGGGGGGGGGGATGAGGGTGGGCGGAGGAGGAGGTGCAGAGGACGTGGGGAGGGGAAGGGGGGAGGAGACGGGGGGGGTGAGGGGGTGAGGTGCGTGGGGGTAGGAGATGGGGAGGGGAGAGGGGGGCGAGGGGGGTGGTGGATGAGGGGGTGTGGCAACGGAGTGACGAAGAGCCGCCGAGGAGGCGGAGGAGGGGGCGGAGAGGGGGGGTGGGGCGTGAGGGGGGAGGGGGGGGGAGGGGAAGGGGGACGCAGGCGAACCACCACGCGAACCACCCCCACCCACACCTATGACCACCACCATCGACCGCCCGCACCACCACCACCACCACCACCAGACCACCACAGCATCCAGCACCAGACCAGCACCAGCACCCCAGCACCACCACCAGAAGCCCTCACAGCCCAATCACCAGCACCATCAGCAACCACACCACCCGCACTCACCACCACCACACCACCAGACCACCAGCACCAGAACCCGACCGCACGGCTATCACCAGCACCACCACCACACCTCACACCACCACCTACCACCAGCACACCACCGCTACCAGCACCTAGGACCGGCAACCAGCACCACAGCACCACCACCAGCACCTCACCAGTGACCGCACGATCAACCACCAGCACCACTCACCAGCACCACACCCACCACACCACCACCCAACCCACCAGCTACCCCTCATCCAGCACCAAGCACTCTACCAGCACCAGCACCATCAGTCACTCACCCCAGCACAGCACCACCACACACCCACACCCGCACCCGCACCAGCACAGTGACCAGCACCAGACCACCAGCACCACCACCCCGCAGTGTTCAGCCCCCGGTACCAGCACCACAACCACCATGACGACTCCCTAGCTACCGAGCACCACCACCCACCACAGCACCACCCCACACAGCAGCCAGGGACCAGCATCAGCCGTTGCACCAGCCATCACCATCACCACCATCACCACCACCACCATCACCATCACCACTGTCACCGACATCGCCTTCTCAGCAAAAAGCAGCCATGACACAAACACAAACATCAGCCCACCACCATTATCGCCTACTCCATAGCACCAGCAAGCTATCAACCACCACCACCACCACCACCACCATCACCACCACCACCACCACCACTACCACCACTGTCACCAAAATCGCCTTCCCTCCAAAAAGCAGCTCACGGCTATGACTGCTGAGCTCTTTCCACCATCACCACCACCAAGCCAACCACCACAATCACCACCACAATCACCACGAAACCAACCACCGAGTCAACCACCAAGCTAAACACCACTACCACCATCACCACCACTAAGCCAACCACCAAGCCAACCATCAAACCAACCACCAAGTTAACCACCAAGCTAAACACCACTACATTACCCATCACCACCAAGCTAAACACCACCTCAACCATCACCATCACCATCGCCATACAGTACACTAAAACGTTGACTCACCAACAAGCAGCTCACGGCTGTGCCTGCTGAGCTCCTTTCACCATCACCACCACCAAACAACACCACAACCATCACCATCACCATCGCCATACAGTACACTAAAACGTTGACTCACCGACAAGCAGCTCACGGCTGTGCCTACCGAGCTCCTTCCACCATCACAACCACCACCACCAGTTAACCACCAAGCTAAATACCACTACATTACCCATCACCACCAAGCTAAACAACACCACAACCACCACCATCACCATCGCCATACAGTACACTAAAACGTTGACTCACCAACAAGCAGCTCACAGCTACTCCTGCTAAGCTCCTTTCACCATCACCACCACCAAGCCAACCACCAAGCCAACCACCAAGCTACACACCACTACGTTAACCATCACCACCAGTCGAAACAACACCACAACCATCACCATCACCATCGCCATACAGTACACTAAAACGTTGACTCACCAACAAGCAGCTCACGGCTGTGCCTACCGAGCTCCTTCCACCATCACAACCACCACCACCAGTTAACCACCAAGCCAAATACCACTACATTACCCATCACCACCAAGCTAAACAACACCACAACCACCACCATCACCATCGCCATACAGTACACTAAAACGTTGACTCACCGACAAGCAGCTCACGGCTGTGCCTACCGAGCTCCTTCCACCATCACAACCACCACCACCAGTTAACCACCAAGCTAAATACCACCACGTTAACCTTCACCACCAAGCTAAACAACACCACAACCACCACCATCACCATCGCCATACAGTACACTAAAACGTTGACTCACCAACAAGCAGCTCACAGCTACTCCTGCTAAGCTCCTTCCACCACCAACACCACCACCACCAACAACAACAACACCATCACCACCACCACCACCATCACCACCACCATCACCACCACCACCACTATCACCACCACCAATGTCACCAACATCGCCTTCTCACCAACAAGCAGCTCACAGCTACTCCTGCTAAGCTCCTTCCACCACCAACACCACCACCAACACCACCACCACCACCATCACCACCACCACCACCATCACCACCATCACCACCACCACCACCACCACCATCACTATCACCACCACCAATGTCACCAACATCGCCTTCTCAACAACAAGCAGCTCACGGCTGTGCCTGCTGAGCTCCTTCCTTTTTGCATCCTCTTGTACATCATAGGAGATGCTTTCAAATACACCATCTGCTGTACTGTGTTGTACATCAGAAGAGATGCTGTGGTGTACATCATCAGCTGTGCTGTGTGGTACATCAGAGGAGCTGCTGCCCTGTACATCATCAGGCGGCCCGTCTTGTACATCATAGGAGCTGCGATGTTGCACACTATGCAGTACACTCCCTCTCTCATGTTTGCTGCCGCTGCCTAGTCGTATTTGATCGCCAGGCCAGCGTTCGCCAGTAACGCCAGTATAGCCAGTTATGCCAGCTTGCAGCTCCTCAACATTGCCATGGCTGCCCGCACGTAGGTGATCATCAGGCCAGCGTTTGCCAGTATCGCCAGGTATGCTTGCAAGGAGCTCCTTATCATGTTCACTCTCTTTTAGCACTTCATCAGAAGCACAGGCTGCAGAGGGAAATGCACTACCTCCGCACCCTGCACCGTTGCATCCTGCTCGTGGCCAAGGTGGGGGTGGAGTTGGGGGTGGTAATGGGGGTGGGGGGAGGGGCTGGGGGGGAGGGGGTGGGGATGGGGGTGGGGGTTCAGGTCTAGCATGAGTAGGGTGGGTGGGTGGGGTGGGTGGGGGGAGGGAGTAGGGGCAGGGGGTTCAGGTCTAGCATGAGCAGGGTGGGTGGGTGGGGTGGGTGGGGGGAGGGAGTGGGGGCAGGGCGTTCAGGTCAAGCATGACTAGGGTGGGTGGGTGGGTGGGTGGGGGGAGGGTGGGGGTGGGTGGGGATGGGGGTGGGGGTGGGGGGAGGTGCTGGGGGTGGGGGTGGGGGTTCAGGTATAGCATGACTAGGGTGGGTGGGTTGGGGTGGGGATGTTCGGTCGGGGTGGGGGCATGGGTGCGGGTGTGTGGGGTTAAGGTCTGTAGGGCTGTGCCATTCTGTCCGGATGCACACAAAAAATGTACGCCACTGCATTCCTGTGAAAATCTCGTTTGCGTTCGGTGCATTCGAGCATTCGGTGTTTGCATGCGCCTGACGCATCGTCTTGCTAGCACCTGAATGCAGTTAATCCCCGTTTCGACGAATGGCTTAATGGTTGAGCTCCTTCAACGAAAAAGGTGCCAGGTTCGAATCCCTACGAGTGCGCTTTAGTGTTCGCGGTCGCTGTCAACCGCCATGGTAGCTTTGTCCAGGTAAAGTAGCAGCCCGTTCCCTACCGCCGTAAGACGGGGCTCCCTTAATACCACGCCCCACCAGGCGTTATCATGACTTGTTAGCAGTTTCCCGTGTGCGATTAGTAGCATCATCATATCGTGTACTCAATGGTTCAGTACGAATTGGGAAGTCGGAGGTCGGGAGTTCAAATCCCCCCATTAACACCAGGGGGAAATTACCCCTTCATCACGGTCACCTCACCATACCATAACCCCACACTGGGGACAGACACCCCATATATGAGTGTATAATTATAACTGCATATGGTATTGGTATGTCCTGACAGTGGGGAACAACTTTGTTACGTAAATTGTACCCGTTAACTTGATGGTTTTGAGGTTACAGCACAACCGAAGGCAACCGAACGACCTTCAAAAAACGTATGAAACTGAAACCGAAACCGAAACCGAAACCGTGCGCTAACGGCACAAGCATTGTCTGACATGGCTAGGGTGTGTGGGTGTGAGTAAGGATGTGGGTGTGGGTTTGGTGTGGATTTGGGTGCGGGTGTGGGTGTTGATTTGGGTGTGGGTGTGGGCTTGGGCGTGGGTGTTTGTGTGTGTGGGGGGGGGGGGGGGGGGGGGGGGGGGGGGGCTGGGACTAACCTAATAGTAGCAGCAGCAGTAGCTGCAACCATGGTCCTGTGCACATGGCCCCCCGCCCCCAACCCTGCTTGGATTTACACGCAGGCTGGCATGGCCTGGTGGGGTGCCAAGGGCAGGGAGAGTCTGAGAAGATACGCAAAAAAGAAACGCCGGTTGTCCTGGCTGCAAACAGGTTGGGTTGGGGGAAAGGCTGAAGGGGCTGAGTATGGTGGAATAATTTGCGAGGTTGAAGCTGACTCGAAGCCCACTACTGCTAGTTGGCTTGCGTCAGAGGTACACCGGAGGCCAGGCCAGTCGAGGTGTCAGATTCCGGCACCGTTGGGTCGATGTCTATTATCGATACAGGACGGAGGGGCAACAGAGAGCAACGGGGGGTACTGAGAGGGCCCGACCGTTGGAGCGGGTAAAAGTGGAGTGAGCGGGAGTGAGTATCTTATGATGTTATCGGGGAATTAAACCAGAAGCTAGTGCGGTTAATTAATCGCAATAGACAGGCAAGAAGCGGATAATTAATCGCAACACTTTATGGAGCGAGCAGGTACTATCACCGAGGGGCTAGAATGAAGGAGGATAGAAAGCGATAAGGTGGATGTTGCATTACAAGCGCTTCTCGTCTTGAAGCGGGAGATTTGCTACAACAAAAGGTGATCGGGACCCACCCAACTGGCGCCACGCCACGCCACCTAGAGGCTTGTATGCCATGCCTGTCAAGGCCCAATCCTGCCAGCTCAGGCTGGGGCCCTGGGCCGCCCTGGGCTGGGGCTGCCTAGGCTCCTACCCGCTCCTACCTCCCCGCCCGCGCCCGTCCCCGCCTACCTCGGAGGCTCGGAGCAGGGATCCAGGCCGATCTAGGCCGGATCCAGTCGGATCCAGTCTGCGACCCGCGACTTAGGCCCGCGGCCCGCGACCCGCCCAGGCCCAGAGATGCCTCTGCCCAGGCCTGTACCGCCCACGCCGATTGATGATGATGCTGATGGTTACATTTTCCTGGTGTCCTACTGGGCTGGGCGTTAGTTTTCTTTTCTTTTCGCGGATGGGCTTGCGCAAGGGCACAGATGGCTGGGACTGACTAGGCTCCTACCTCCCAGAACGTGACGTCCTCGCCTGTCCTTGTCAGAGCCGTTTCTCAGCCCAGGGGGTCGCCAATTAGGCCCAACCTGTATTTTTCTTTTCAGCTACGAGCAGCAGCTTCTGGGCAGCTCCCCTGACTGGCTATTCTGCCAAACCTGGCACAACCTCGAGCACCTTGATGCTGTCACGATCAGCTGTCCAGAATTGCTGAAGTGGATCAGTGCAGCCCATTGCCCGGCTTAGGGAGCTGCCTAGAAGCTTCGAAACAAAACCCTGCCCAACCTCAATTCGTCAAGATAATTACCGTACTGCTCTCAAAATTTAACGGTTGCAAAATTTGACGGCTTTTTTGGGGGGTTTTATTGTAAATTGACGATTTACATTCGACGGTTTTTTTAATAGGAATATAAATTGACGTAACACATTTGACGGTTTTAATAAAATCCATTTATGCAACTGAACGTTTGTACTTAATCATGTTACACTGGTTCATGGTTCATTTTATAATATTAGGGTACACTGTTCTAGGACCTGCAAGGAGTGTACATATAATATTGCAATGATCCCAACATCTTGTTCAGCATAACACTACCGATACTCATTGAAATAACTAGAATGAGACATTCAATCGTTTCCATTAACTCCTGAAATCATCTCTTGCTCAGTTAATGTCATAAGCATAAGCATAATGTATGTTCATGTGTTGCTCAGCGATCTAGAAGGGCCAAGGGCACCTCATCCTCATCACCAGTGTGTCCTAATTCAAACAATTGGAGCAAGGAAGAGTGGTTAAAGATGGCCACAGGGTCTGTGCTCCCAACCTCGTTATTTTTGTCGGATGAGGCATCTGAATATGCAGACAGATGCAGGAGGTCCCAGGGATCTCGTATCACTAAAAATTGTAGTGTTTGGCCCACTGAGCAGTGAGATATGAGCATTCTAGTGTTGCACCTAATATCGGCAAAAAAACCGATTTGACGGTTTTTCGTTTCGTAATATACCGTACGCCACGATTTGACGGTTGCTCCCGTCAATTTAAACCGTTAAATTTTGAGAGCACTACGGGGTATATACGAGGTTTTGGAACCTCGACGACGAAAGCAGGGTTGCTCAGGACACTGCGTCCTACGTAGCGAAGCAGTGTTAATTTCCCGCAGTACAATTTTTAAATGGAAGTCAGTCCGTTCAGACCCCGGAAAGGGGTCCCAGAGGCGACGAGTCGCGGGACTTGTACTTTGTTAATGAAAAATTGTGCCGGTGTTAATAACCGACTGTACAATTGTTAATTGGAATAAAGTCCGTTCAGACCCCGGAAAGGTGTCCCAAGAGAGAGCAGGACTTGTACTGTGACGGAACGCTCTTATGATGGGCCCATTACGGGAAGGAGAGAGTGGGGAACGAACGGGAATAGGGACATATGTTTACATTACATTAAGAAGAAGGACGGGAACGTCTTCCGCACCATACTAGACAGAAAACGGAACCCCTAACCAGGAACCGAACTAACCGACATATCCAACCAACAACGGTATGCCAGCTACACCCCAGTACCCCACACGCACGCGACTGGACAAGGCAGAGAGATTCCGTTCCCTATCATGTACTTTGTTAATTAACAATTGTAAGAGTGTTAAGAACCGGCAGTACCGGTACAATTGTTAATTCGAAATTAAGTCCGTTCAGACCCCGGAAAGGTGACCCAAGAGAGAGCGCTGTGCCGCACGCGACGTACTTTCTTAATTAACAATTGTTCAGGAGTTAATTACTGCAGTACAATTGTTAACTGTAATCAAGTCCGTCCAGCCCCCGGAAAGGTGTCCCAAGAGAGAGCGACGTGTTTTTTGCCTCGCGCGCCACGAAATTTAAAGTTTCCACCTTTCCAAATGGTACATCTAGGCATCTGGCGCCACGATTTATAATGTTAATGCTTAAATCCTTAGGGGTAGACCACACTGCTTTTGTTTTTTGTCCGATTGTGGTCCGACTGTGGTCCGATTGTGGTCTGATTTAGTGATTTTGGTCCCCATCAAAAGCTGACCATAAGCGGACCAAAAGCAAAATAGTAGGGGGCCCTGGCGGGTCCCCTGGAGATCGGCCCCGGGGGTGGGGTATTGTCCACGATGGATTCTGGGTGTGTAGTTCAGTTGTCTATAATTGTTACATTTGTTGTTGAATGTTGAAAAATATGACACAGTTGTCCACATGAGTGATGAGTATGCCAAGGTGAAACGACGTGCAGCGAGATACATTTGCTAATTGCAATTGCCAACAACTAGATCGTTTGAAATATTTAACGTAGATTGTCATGTTATGTTTTATGTCTGGGCTTGGCATCCAATGGTATGCTTGTACTTGTAAAACTTGGAGAACTGTGAGAGAGCCGTCATGTAAATGTCATTTATTGTAGCAAGTGTGTGAATGCAGTTGAGGCGGATGCCTCCTTTCTCGGGCTGTTTCTGATGGATGTGGAACATGGTTTCCGTGTGTCTTAAGATGAGAGCTTGTTAGTCAGCTGTTGTGTTGGACATGCTCCAGGTCCCTAGGTTGAGTCCACATGACAGGAGAGAAACGACAAATGACAAGTTCTAAGAGCGTGTCGCAAGCGACACGGAAAATCGCTCTAGCAGTCATCGGCAGGGAGTTTCGGAAGTAGTGGAGAAAGTAGCTACTCGTAGCCGAATAGAGCTACAAACATTTAACAACTTTTGGGAAGGATCTTGACAGCTGCGATGCTGATAACTGTAGTCATGCGCACTACAACTACGAGCAAAAAATGTGGTTGCGGAGGTGGTCGGAATCGTTCAAACGCCTGGACATCTGTCGGACAGACGGACAGATGGATACCGGTAGATGGAGAGACGGACTGACGGCGGAGAGAGACACGGGGGGAACTTGGGGCTTCAGCCCCGGGACCCCTGGGGGGGTCCAGAGGGGGCTAAAGCGAAAACACCGCGTCTACAGTCCGCAACCCTGAGATCCGTACGCGAACAAGTGCTCTCCGGAGCAAGCTGCAGGCTGGTTCCCAAAGTGCACCATTCCGCAGGTTCAGCAACTCCCAAGGAAGTTGAGAAGCGAAGTTGCTCTTCGCCCATTGGAGTTGCTTTGCGGATATTGAACTTGCTTTCAGACAATTCAAACTGCTTTAATTGAAATTGTTACATCCGAGTAATGTGCCACTCTCAGGACGTTATAAACTGCTTTACGACTATAGGACGCGCGATGCTTTGCATGTACTGGTGTTGCGACTATTCGACTTGCTTTGCGAATTCGACGCATGACAGAACAGACTACCATGCAAGGTACACGGTTGGGCAACAAGGGCGTGACCGCCCTTGTGTTGGATTGGACCAATTGTACCAAGGGATCCGCTGGGGATGGGAATGGCCGGATAGGTAGCCCCCCTGTAAGTAGGGTTGTTTTGTGTGCGGTGTGAGGTGTGCGGTGTGAAAGGTCTAAGTGTGAAAGGTCTAACCTTGTTGCTGCCCTCGTGAACCTTGTTGCTGCCCTCGTGGCTGTTCTTGCGAAATGTGTGTCTCGTATACCGCGCTTTGGTACACAGTCGCGCGTTACCACCTAAACTGGGGCTGTGCACCCTTCGACAGTGACTAGGCAGTCTTCCTCGGGATGACTGCCGAATTCAAACGTCAAGTGGTTCGGGGCGCAGTTTGACTTAAATCTACCTGGAAGACGAGGTGACGTGACTGAAAATACAACTTGTCCGAAATTTGCTTCGAGTGTGAGAAGAGGTGTCGTATTTGCGAGTTTATCGAGCTGCCTGCCGTTTGCAAACGTCAGTTGGTGCGGTCTAAATGCACTTTGTAGGGCGAACCCTTAGGTTCCCTAGCGCATCCGTTTGGCGCACCCGTTTGGCGCATCCGTTTGGCGCATCCGTTTGGCGCGCCCGGCAGTACGCCTGATGTACCGAAGTCGCTACCCATGGAGGGGCGGTAAACAATTCGCACAGAAGTTGTGGCGCGATGTTGCGTATTGGACTTGCGACCATGCAAACTGCTTTGCAAATATTACGCTGCAAACCGTGCGTCTACCGGAATAGCAACTGTTCATCGAGGTCAGGGAAGGTACAAAGTCGCAAGGAAGGTGAAGAAGAAGAACCATCCCCTGCGATGGAATCGAACACGAGTCGATATCAACGTAGTCTTTTAACCGGCTGATTTGACCGTTTGTTTGTCAAAATTTGACGATTTGACGATTTCGCTTAAGCATAAGTCTGTCCCCCCTAGGGGGCCGACCAATCGAAAGCAAAATCTGGCCAATGAGACAAATTGTGATCCGATTATGCTTTTGATTTTGCTTTTGATCGCAACCTAGATAAAGGTGTAAAACCGTTTGTGTTGTACCATACAGGCTGCGAGTGTCTTCTGGACATCTAGCTAGATGTCCAGAAGACACTCGCAGCCTGTATAGTACAACAGTTTGTTTTCAAGTCTGGAAGTTGTAACGTTTTTGTACTGAAGACAATTATTTTGCATCCCCCAAAGCGCAGCTGCCTTCAAAAACTGCGCGCTGTCGAAAAAGGGCACTTGCCTTAGAAAAAACTGCGCGTTGCGCACAGGGTTGCGCGCACAAGTTTATAATTGGTGCGTTTTTTTTGCTGGAGATGCAGGAGCTGCAGGGAGCTGGAAGCAGGCAGCTGCAGGGACCTGGGAGTAGGGAGACTGGACTGTGGAAACAGTACAGGTTTCTCGGATATGCTGTGCCTTGCACAACTTCTTGGAGCGCAGGCATCCCTATCCTTAAGACATGCAGATGGAACCTGTTGTTCCCTCTGATATCAATACAGTCAATTGGGCATCTGGCACCATGGGTGCATATGATCACAAGAGGAACCTGCTAGCTTCCTACATGGAGAGGGTGCTCGGGGTTGAGCCCGTAACCTACACACACGCACAGTTGGGAAATCTTTTTCATGGCCCACTCGGATTTGAGGGATGGCAGGCCCCATCTTCGTTCTGACCTAGAAACCTACCTAGAAACCTGGGCTGCCGAGGCCCAGGTTTATAGGTCAGTCTGTGCCAGTCCAGGGGTCAGCTTGTGACAGGTCTAGGTCAGTCTGTGACAGTCCAGGAGTAAGCCAAATAGTGAAATAGGCTAAGAGACTCGCCCAACCGTGACAAGCAGGGTACTTCAAATGGCCAAATTGGCCAGCGCTTCAGCGCACTTGAAAACAAAAAAACTGCGCTTTGTAGTGCAAAAAGCGCAAAAATTGCTTGCTGCGCCCACAGGGGGTTGAGGGGGGCAGAAAGTCAGCGCTCAAAATCGCAAAAATGCGCGCTTTGAATTACCCTGGTGACAAGAAGGACTAAATAGAATAAGCATCGAAAAAGCTTTGCATAGTAGGCAGTTGCTTGAAAGCACACCCCTATTGATCTTCCGCGAGCCCAATACAGGGTAGAACAAACCGTCCCCGGCAGTGTGACTTACTTGGATGCTCTAATTTTCAATTTTCAATTTTCAATTTTAGAACAAACCGGTTGGTATTCCGGTATTGGGGGATTTGATGGTCGGAATGTAAACCATAGCCCAAAAATCCAAATGTTGGTAAAGAAATAAAAGTGCTGGCAAAACCGGAGCTTTAAAAAAAAAAAGCTTTAAAAAAAGGTGCGGTATTCCAATATGGCAACAAAAGTGCACCGGAAGGGTAAACACTGAGTCCCGGTATCGCCTGCACATTTCAGAAAGGCCATTTGGGTGAAAAGTTTAATCGACCCAAATCAGACAAAAATCGGCCGGACCAGAAGCAGTGTGACCGACCCTTCCTCTTCGTTTTTTCGGGGGGGGGGGGGGGGGGGGGGGGGGGGGGGTCCTGTCGTCGGTTTTCCAAACCCGGGGGGGTTCCGGCACCACCCCGGGGCACTTTTCCAGGTATGGAAAAGTTTCGGGGTTTATGGAAAAGTTTTGTACTGCCAGGCCAAAAGTCCGCCTGGGCAACTTTTCCATAAGCCCTCAAACTTTTCCACTGCGAACCTTCAAACGGGCCCATCTTTTCCACAGTCCAACACGTTTCCTCGAACTTGCTTCAAATGAATTCAATTTCAACTTCGAACTGCTAAGGCATCTCATCGGAAACACCTTATTGGCCTTTCACTGCTAGTCCGCCTCTCGCTGTGATGAAACGCATGGCAATTGCCGCATGGCGCATGTAATCGTCAAGCCCTACTCAGAAGATGCTGTCCAATTAATTCCCAGCCTTCATACCTGTTCTACTTACAGTCACCACGTGGCGTCGCCACGCCGCGTCTCATAGATAGGGATACATGGCGGTCGATGGACGCTTCAAGACAATATGCGATCAATGGAAGCAAACAAGCGGGTACCCAGTGCTTCGCAAAGGTCGCTTAGAACCCGCGTACGATGAGTCCAAGCATGGCAGCATTATCCTGCACCCGACTCGCGCCCCCCAAGAAGAACTCGCTCGCCAAATGAGATATACTCTCCGTACTGGCAAGCCGCTCGACCCGAGCGTGATCCAAGATTCGTTAGTGACTATCTACCGAGTATCGCCTCAGGTGCGTCTGGATAGATCGTCCAGGAGACTGACTGCATGAGCATGGGCGGGGGCATGGCCTCATAAGCATGGGCATGACTGGTTGAGCATAGGCAAGGGCATGGGCATGGGCATGTCTGCATTAGCAGGGGCAGGGTCATGACTGCATGGGCAGGGGTAGGTCTGCATGACTGCATGGCAGGGGCCTGACTGCATGTGCATGGGCATGGGTATGGGTATGAGCTTGACTGCATGAGCAAGGGCAGGGGCATGGGCATGACTGCATGGGCATGGGCATGTCTGCTTGAGCATGGGCAAGGGCATGAGCATGGGCATGTCTGCATTAGCAGGGGCAGGGGCATGACTGCATGGGCATGGGCATTTCTGCATGGGCATGGGCATGTCTGCATTAGCATGGGCAGGGGCATGAGTGCATGGGCATGGGCTTGGGCATGTCTGCATGGCTGCATGAGCATGAGCAAGGGCGGGGGCATGACTGCATGTGCATGGGCATGGCTGGATGAGAAAGGGTGAGGGGCATGCATGCATGAGATGCAGAAAATGCTTGTTTTTGTTTGTCTACAGAGTACCTTCTCTGATTCACATATAAATACTGCCTAGGTGGACCACTATTCCCTCATTCGCCACAGCGACGGAAATGGAGGGAAGGAGCTTTGGTGCCCTAATTGCCATGACCCAACATCGGGGTTCCGCAGTGTGCTAGAGGGTAAGGGGTTCAACAACGGTTTGCGGCCTGGCTTCAACACTGATGGTACCACTTTCAAGGCGCTGTACTCCAGTTTCTGCTGCAATAACAAGGCATGCCCTGGAAACCCCAACGACAGGCGCAAAGGATCAGGTTGGATGTTGGGTTTTTTTTAGGGGTTGATGATGATGATGATGGGTAGGTGGTGTTTGTGGGTGGGCATGTGTGTGTGGGTGGGGTGGGGGTTGTATGAGTGTGGGTGGGTGGGTAGGTGGGGTGGAGGTGGTATGAGTGTGGGTGGGTGGGTGGGTGGGTGGAGGGGGGAGATTTGGGAAGGGTGCCTGGACTGTGGGGTAACATGTGGACATATGGTAGCACTTGAGGGGACACATGCCATTATGGGTGGGTGGGTGGGTGGAGGGGGGAGACTTGGGAGGGGTGCCTGGACTGTGGGGTAACATGTGGACATATGGTAGCACTTGAGGGGACACATGCCATTATTGTATGTGATTTACGTACATGTACCAACCACCATACTATGTCTTGTTGTAGGGGTCAATGCGTTGGAGCGTCGCTTCATTGAGCTGAACTTTGAGGCAGTGGTGCTTCATCTGTATCCCTTCTTCTTTGTGGATGGCTGCACCACCTTGTTCTCTTACTCCGCATTGGACGAGACAAACTTCTTGTTCCCTCGTGGTGTAGGGCTGAATGATCTGGAAGCAAAGTTCCATGCCCTTCAGGCAAGTTCTTTTTTTCCTTGTTCGTGCATGGGTTTGTGTGGAAAGTTGGGAGGGTGCATGGACTGTGGTGAGCCATATGGGCATATGGTAGCACTTGAGGGGACACATGCCATAATAGTGGATGATTTATATTTTCTGCTACCAGCTGCATCATCATCATGTATTTAAGAAAACATGTTTTTGGTATCCGTTGTATTGAAGTAGGTGTCATTGTTTGTGTGTGGGTTCAAGTGAATGCTGTTGGGCATGGGGTTGTCTATATCAAGTTGTTCTTTATGTCAGGTGGTTGTGCATATCATATGATTATTTAGATCACATGTCATTCCCTTGTACTTACAACTATGCCCAATACTATTGACTTAGGTTGAGGGCCTGCAGCGCACGGAGCTAGCATACCTGGAGTTCAATGTCGTCCTCAAGGATCGACAACATATATCTGGCCCCAGGGATCGCTTTGTGGTGAAGAAAAACCGGAATGTGGCCCAAGTCGCAGATTTTGAGGAAGCCAAGCTCAGGCGTCCCAACTCTAAGCAATTTGGGGACATGTACGTGTACCAAGGCAGGGAGCGTCTGGCTTTGCAGCTATGTTACAAATGAATTGCACTTAGAAGGCTGGTTGCACCAATGGCTTTGCTTGTGGCGCTCATACACATCATGTGGCCTGTGCTAGACATAGAGCTACATACGTTTCCTACCCATCCCAATTAACTACAACTTGCTTGTTTCTAACAGGATGACATTCAAGCAACGTACACAGCGGAGATCATCTCGATTGATCACGTGGCCTGTGTCTGCAAGTTTGTCCGTGGACGTGAGTATATAGTGTCACAAAGTAGTATGCATTCCATCCCTCTTGTTGGTTTCTTGTTTGGTTTCTTTTCCTTCTGATGATAGCTTGATGTCCATCCAAGTCCCATATCCCGCTCCCGCCCAACTAGTTTTGTGTCTTATGTGCCTTAGGGAAGTTCAACTGGCTCCTTACTGTGTGCAATGAGAAGGGGCTGTGCATTGGACACTTTGGCACTGAGACATGCTCCCTTCGGGAGGTGAAGACTCTTCTGCGCAAGGTGCATGACAGGCATATGCTCCTCGGTGTACCGGTGAGTCTGTGACTTCTTGCTCTAGGATGCCTTAATTATCCTTCTTGCATATATCTATGTATGTGTATGTCCATGACTGGTTATAAACCACTTAGCATTTTGTTGCAAATATGCTTGTTGGGTTAGTTACTTTCCATGCCCATCTGCCCAATTTTCACTATATCAAACTGACGTTGTCAACGTTAGTGTTCTGTTTTTGCATCAGGGACCACTTCTAGCATATCTCGACAACTCAGCATGTGCGGGAGCCGCGTTCAAGGAGGCATTTCCTACCTTGGGCCAGCGCACTCCCCTCAATCAAAGCGATGACGGCCTTAGGGAAGACTGCCTGCATGTGGTTGCTCGCCTTGGGAAGGCGATGAGGCAAGGGCATCCTTTGTACTGTGAGTGAACTATTTACCAGCTTCACTTACAGCTCTCGTCCCAGTTTTTCCCCCCTCACTATTCGTGTCAACTGAATTGTATTGTTTTGTGATATCAACTTAATTTGGGACTCCTCATAGTGCACTCAGTCCGATGACTGATTATATTATGACCACCGGGTATTCCCTCAAACCCCTTGATTGCTGTGGTTATGCAACCAGAAGCGCTCGAGGAGCACAAACACCATCCACGCTCATGCCCAACATTGAACCTGGCTGTCAATTCTCTTTTGTGACGTAGGGCCGGCTATCAATGCCTTGTCCCTCTCCATGTTCCACTGGGACCATGGTGATCGCATCCGAGTTTTGCCCCAGTTGAAGAAGCGGGAGGAGTTTCGCAAGATGACGGATGAGGAAGTACTGGGGGCAAAGTTGAGACCTTCTCTGTGGTCAGACTTGGGTGTCAAGAGGGTAAGATGTGTTTTGGGGGGCTGTTCGCTGGTGGTACCTTGTGAACAGTGTTATCTTGGGCCTGGCAAATGTAGGGTTCGGGGTCCTGTCAAATTCTTATACTTCAAAACTGTTCTACACTGCTGTACACACTACTGTTCAGACATTTCAAGAACTTTGACGTATGCAATAAGTCTGTTGGTTCCTCATTCCCCTATCCCTGGACCCTTCTGAGTAGTGTAAGTGCCCGACAAGTGAGTATATAAAGTATGTGAGCTCTTTCCTTGCAGGTGTACAAGAGGCCCGAAGAGATTGCGTATGCGCTCGTGAAGTGGTTTCACATGTTCAAGGGCGCCAAAGATGCAGCAAGCGGGGAATTTCTGTTCCAATCAACGATGAAGAAAGTGTTTGAGCAGCAGGTAGCTCTAGCGCAGAAGGGAAGATTCAGCGGTAAGCCTATTTTGTGTTGTCCTTTGAGTGCAGTATCATATCACGGTACCTAAATAGTTGTCACATTTCAACCAACTGTGATTTTGTTTTTGCAGATCCTGATGGCATGCAAATGTACATCACCAGGAAGACTGCCACCGAGGAGGACAACTTCAGCAAGCGCGGCAGCAGCAAGAATGAGAATGTGAACAGAAGCTTGAACCGCAACGCAGTCACCAAGAACGGAACCGGTCTTCTGGGTGTTGACACGGCGACTCTCCGGACATCTGACAGTATCTATAACTACAACAAGTCCAGGTCCCAGAAGGTAACATTCAATTTGAATTTCTTGTTGATCCTTCTCACCACTGCTTACTACATTTGGTACCCAGGGGATATTGGCAGTCAACAATACCAAATCAAGATAAGTCTACTTGATGTATCTTCCTCGATCTTCCCACAGCAATCTTGATCAATGATGATTGATTAATCTTCCTATCAATTATATCCCAGATTCCTTCTAAATCCCCAAATATATCACAGGATCCTCCTATATCGTCCAGATCGGCAATCTTATTCCAATGACACAAAGTCTCAGCCATTGAGTCCAGTTTGGTACTCTCTTGAGTTCATATAGTATCACTAAATAGGGTTCAAATGATGCTTACAGGTAGAAGGCCACCCCGCTGATGCTAAGTTCAACCCTGTCATCCAGTACGCCATAAAGGGCGCGAGGGAGAAACTACAGCTGACAGTAGCCAAGCTTGCACACCTCCTGCAGCCCCGCCCAAGGACAGGCCCTCTAAGAGAGAAGTTTGGGTATGTAGAGCTCTCGGCATTGACATCTCCCCCACCTGAACCTGTTCTCGAACCAGCTGCAGATAGCATGCGGGCGTATGAAGAACGCTTCTACGCAGAGGAGGAGGCTTTTTCACCTCACCTCTTAAAAACTCCAACAGGGTGCTCTGACCAAGCCCCAACGAGAGCTTTCGGTTTGCTGGACAAACCCCTGGGGGTATTGGATCCAACAGATGTCACGGAGCAAGAGTCAGCAAGTGAGGGAGTGGGTGAGCACTCCGCGTATCAAGTGCCCTTGCCATTTGTTGGTGGCACCTCACCCTTGCGTGCATCTACAACAGAGGAGCTCTCTGGCCAGGCCTTGGGGATTTCATTGCTGTCACCTCGAATGTCGACTGCAGCCATCAAGAGAGAGGACGGCTCACAATCTGCTGCCCTTGTCACCACCTCCCCTTTGATGAATCAGGCTGATCTGCGACATGACAACCCCATGACTTTGTGGTTAGTCTGGGATAAGGTAGCTTCATCCCTGTCAGCCCACTTATCAGCCCACCAGACTCCCTGGCATCCAGAGGGTCTTCAGGATGGTCAATGGTTGTCCAATGGTATCATCTCAGATTTCATCTATGTAATGTGCGAGGTCAGCGGTTGTGTGTAGCCGCTCACATCACGACCGTGAGTCGGGGCCTGATGGCGGGCAAGAGGCCAGCAGTTAGGCTTGGCATGGTGAACACCCAGCTGCCACCCGAGCTCGGATATCACTGGTTGTTTGTCGCTACAGTGAGGTCCAACGGCAAACTTGTTGTTGTAGAAATTGACCCACTCAACCCGTCTCCGCCCCACAACTCTTCTGTTCACCCCTCTACAAAGGCCCAATTTTCATCTCTGGATATCCACGAGTGGTTGGTCGGATGGAATGCAGGGATGGAGGCCATCCTTGAGCACCCGGGCCTTTCCCTTGGAGACCCTCCTGTCCCACAACATGGATCCGACACAACAGAATGTGGAGTCTGGGTGCTAATGATGGTCAACCTCATTCTGGCCGTGTTATCTGGCAAGGTGGAGGTGCCGGAGGCTATGCAGAGTGTTCGTCGATTGGGCGGCGATGTGCGTCAATTCAGGAGGCACTTGCAAACTCTCCCGTAAGTCGACTCGCATTGGTTTCTAAGTTCCATCATACAATATTGGTATGATCTGTCCTTGCTCTTTTGATGATGATGATGATGATGGTGATGACGATGATGACGAGAGGGAGGAGGAGGAGGAAGGTACCTGCATTTTACTAATGGCTTTTCTATCATCATTATGTCTGCATGTTATGGAATTATGATTGTTATTACTGAACATAAATGCCAATCTATGTATAATTGCATATCCCTGTCCATCCAATATATAACCCCTGATTTTGACCTCATTCCTATCAACAGGGTACAGAGCTCGGCTGCTACAATGCCAGAAAGTCCACAACGAGGCAGCCTCAAGAAGTCAGCTGGCCCCAGCAAGTCTGCTATTTTGAAGAGCCCTCATGCTTCTACGAAGCGGAGCGGTGAACATCGTTCTCCACCTGCCTTCTTGAAGCGATTCAGGTTAAGCGGCCGACAGCCTACCATGACTGACTTCTACGACAGCACATTCTCGCCTAGTGATCAAGAGCTGTTTTGGCAGCTTCAGGGTCAGTTCCAAAAGGGAAACTCGGACGACTTCACAGCCTTCATGGGGACATTCAACGCCCAGGTAGGCAGCTTGTCCAAGGTACAACTGCAGGAGGTCAGAAGCATGTCCTTCAAGACCGTGCCGGCATTGGAGTCGTTTGTCAAGCAGAACATCAAGACAATGCAGCAGGCGCAAAGCGCCAAGTTGTTGCTGTTGCAAGGGGATGATGACTTCAGCGCCCCTGACGATCGTCTACCAGGTGTTCAGCAGAAGATTCCTACAGTTGTTGTTGAACCTCCAAGGACATCAGGTGCAACATCCAGGCCAGGGGCCACCACTCATGGAATTGCGATGCCATCCGTAAAAGGGGGTGCACGTCCAAACCCCCAAAGAGGGTGAACAAGTGTGGGCCTTGCTCTTCTCATGGGGGGAGTAGATGTCTCTGTCAAGGGCCACAATTGTACATGGTGCAAGGGCTGCTGGGGCAAGGGTAACAATCCCCCACGCTCGGGACATGGCATTTTGAGAAAGAAGTCTGAGTGTTCCATTGAACACAAGCGATAGTTGATGCGCTCAGGACTTGCCGCTATTGCGTGATTGGGTGTACATGATGTATAATATCAAAAGTGCACCTACCACACAGTCTGCTACCCCTGAACATCCTGGGTAGTGGCCACTGGTTTTATTTCCTGCTACCAGCAGCAGCTTCTAGGCAGCTGCCTGAAGAAACCAGGTAGCGGCCTCTGCTTTTATTTCCTGCTACCTGCAGCAGCTTCCAGGCAGCTCCCTGAACAACACTAGTAGCGGCCACAGCTTTTATTTCCTGCTACCAGCTGCAGCTTCTAGGCAGCTCCCTGGTCAACACTGGTAGCAACCACTGCTTTTATCTCCTGCTACCAGCTACAGCTTATAGGCAGCTCCCTGGTCAAACCTGGTAGCGGCCACTGCTTTTATTTCCTGCTACCAGCTGCAGCTTCTAGGCAGCTCCCTGGTTAAACCTGGTAGCGGCCACTGCTTTTATTTCCTGCTACCAGCTGCAGCTTTAGGAAGCTCCCTAGTCAAACCTTGTAGCGTCCACTGCTTTATTTCCTGCTACCAGCGCAGCTTCTAGGCAGCTGCCTGGTCAAACCTGGTAGCGCCACGGCTTTTATTTCCTGCTACCAGCTGCAGCTTCTAGGCAGCTCCCTGGTCAAAACCTGGTAGCGGCCACAGTTTTTATTTCCTGCTACCAGCTACAGCTTCTAGGCAGCTCCCTGAACAACATTGGTAGCGGCCACAGGTTTTATTTCTGCTACCAGCTGCAGCTTCTAGGCAGCTCCCTAAACAACCCGGTAGTGGCCAGTGATTTCCTTTCTTGCTACTAGCAGCAGCTTCCAGGCAGCTCCCAGAACAACCATGATAGTTGCCACTGCTTTTCTTTCCTGCTACCAGCAGCAACTTCTAGACGGCTAAATAACGACCCTAAAAAACTCATGGATGTAAACAACAATCTAGATTCTCTTGCTGGTGGAAAAGGTCGGGAGTCAAGCAGCCATCCCCATGTAACCAGTGTTGAGGATATGATACCGTTGCAAACAACGACCTGGAGACCTGCATCGTAGTCTCGTGGAAAATCATGGCCAGTTAACACCAATCTGGATTTCTCTTGCTGGGGAAAAGGTCGGAGTCAAGCAACCATCCCACATGTAACCTGTGTTGAGATATGATACGTTTGAATACAACGACCTGGAGACCTGCATCGCAAAAGTCTCGTGGAACCACTCGTGGCAGTAAACAAAAAATCTAGATTACTCTTGTGGTTGGAAAGGTTCGAGATCAAGCAGCATCCCAATGTAACCAGTGTGAGGATGTGATACCGTTTGCAAACAACACCTGAGACCTGCATCGTTAGTCTCGTGGGAAAATCATGGCAGTAACAACAATTAGAATCTCTGCTGGTGGAAAAGGTCGAGAGGTTCAAGCAACATCCCCATGTAACTGTGTAGAGGAATGATACGTTTTGCAAACAACGACCTGGAGACCTGCATCGTTATGTCTCGTGGAAGGAAAACTCATGGCAGTTAACAACTATCTAGAATCTTCTTGCTGGTGGAAAGGTCGAGGTCACGCAACCATCCCCATTAACCAGTGTTGAGGACTGATACGTTGACAACCAACGACCTGGCGACTGATCGTAGTCTCGTGGAAAATCGGCAGGTAAAAAACAATCTAGATTCTCTTGCTGGTGGAAAAAGGACGAGAGTCAAGCAGCCATCCCATGTTGACTGCACTGTGTTACGGAGTAGATACGTTGCAAACAACACCTGGAGCCTGCCATCGTAGTTTGTGGAAAACTCATGGCAGTTAACAACAATCTAGTTTCTTGCTGGTGGAAAAGGTCGCGAGTCAAGCAAACATCCCCAGTAACCTGTGTTGAGGATATGATACCGTTTGCAAACAAACGAACCTGGCGCCCTGCATCGTAGTCTCGTGGAAAACTCGTGGCAGTAAACAAACATCTAGATCTCTTGCTGGTGGGAACAAGGTCGAGAAGGTCACGACAGCCATCCCCATTGATGTAACCAGTGTTGAGGAATGATACCGTTTGCAAAACAACGACCTGGAGACCTGCCCTCGTAGTCTCGTGGAAAACTCATGGCAGTACACAAACAATCTAGATTCTCTTGCGGTGAAAAGGTCGGGAGTCAAGCAAGCCATCCCCTGTAACTCGTGTTGGGATATGATTATACCGTTGCAAACAACGACCTGGAGACGCATCGTAGTTAGTGGACAACTCATGGCCGTCAAACAACAATCTAATTATCTTGCTGGTGGAAAAAGGTCGGGAGTCAAGCAACCATCCATGAACCTGTGGAAGGATATGATCCCGTTTGCAAACAAACGACCTGGAGACCTGCATCGTAGTCTCGTGGAAAACTCAGGCAGTTAAAAACAATCTAGATCTCTGTGGTGGAAAAGGTCGAGAGTAAGCACCATCCCATGTAACCTGGTGATGATATGATTACCAGTTTGCAAACAACGACTGGAGGACTGCATCGCAGTCTCGTGGAATACTCGTGGCGTAAACCCAACCATTCGCTTCTCTTGCTGGTGGAAAAGGGTCGGGCGTAAAGCCGCCCATCACCATGTGTAACCAGGTGAGGATATGCTACCGTTTGCAAACAACGACCTGGAGGACCATGCGCCATTTTTTTTTTTCGAGTCTGTGGAAACTCATGGGAGTTAACAACAATCTAGATTATCTTGTGGTGGGAAAAAGGTCGAGAGAGAGCAACAACCATCCCCATTGTAACCTGGTTGCGGATATGATAACGTTTGCATACAACGACGGGAGACCAGTATCGTAGTTCGTGGAAAACTCGTGGCAGTAAACAACAATATAGATTCTTGCTGGTGGAAAAGGTCGTCGAGGAGTCAAGCAGCCATCCATGTAACAGGGTGAGGATTGTGATCCCGTTGGCAAACAACGACCTCCTGGAGACCTGCATCGTCGTCTCGTGGAAAACTATGGCAGTTAACAACTATCTAGAACTCTGCTGGTGGAAAAGGTCGAGAGTCAAGCAACCATCCCCATGAACCCAGTGTTGAGAATATGATTTAACGTTTGCAACAACGACTGGAGACCTGCTCGTAAGTCTCGTGGAAAACTCATTGTGCATTGGTACCAACAATCTAGTTCTCTGCTGGTGGAAAAGGTCGAGCAGTCAAGCAACCATCCCCATGTAAACCTGTGTTGCGGATATGATTACCGTTTGCCCACAACGACCTGGAGACCTGCATGTAGGTCTCGTGGATAAACTGTGGCCAGGTAAACAAACAATCTAGATTTCTTGCTGTGGAAAAAAAAGGTCGGCGAGTCAAGCAGCCATCACCCATGAACCCGGTTGAGATATTGATTACCCGTTTGCAAACAACGACCTGGAGACCTGCATCGTTAGTCTCGTGGAAAATCATGGCAGTAAACAACAATCTAGCTTCTCTTGCTGGTGGGAAAGTGTCGGGAGCCAAGCAGCCTCCCCACGTAACCGGTTGGGGATATGATAAGTTTGCATAAACATACTGATTCTCTTTGTGATATGACCTTGCATCGTAGTCTGTGGAAAACTCTCAATTGGCAGTCAACAACAATCTAGTATGTAGTTTTGCTTGGGTTGGAAAATGTCTCGTTTGGTCACGAAAACATCCCCATGGAAACTGTGAAGTAATGGATACCGTTTGCAAACAAGACCGGAGACCTTGCATCGTGTCTGTGGAAAAAAACGCCATGGCGTAAAAACAATCTAGATTATCTTGCTGGGGAAAAGGTCGAGAGTCAAGCAAACATCCCCATGTTGTAACCTGTGTTGAGGATATGATACCGTTGCAAACAACGACCTGGAGACCTGCATGCACGTCTCGTGGATACTCGGGCAGTAACAAAATATAGATTCCTGTGGTGGAAAAGGTCGGGAGTCAAGCAGCCATCCCCCTGTAACCTGTGTTGAGGATATGATACCGTTTGGCAACAACGAACTTGAGACCTGGCATCGTAGTCTCGTGAAACTCATGGGGTTATTTAACAAACAAATCTAGATTATATTGTGGTGGAAAAGGTCGAGAGTCAGCAACCATCCCATGTAACCTTGGTGAGGATATGATACGTTGCATACAACGACTGGAGACCTGTATCTTAGGCTGTGGACAACCGTGGCAGAAACCAAATTATATTCTCTGCTGGTGGAAAAGGTCGAGAGTCAAGCAGCCATCCCCATGAACTAGTGTTGCGGATGTGTTACCGTGGCAAACAACGACCTGGAGACCTGCATCGTAGTCTCGTGGAAAACTCATGGCAGTTAACAACTATCTAGAATCTCTTGCTGGTGGAAAAGGTCGAGAGTCAAGCAACCATCCCCATGTAACCAGTGTTGGAATATGATACCGTTGCAAACAACGACCTGGAGACGGCATCGAGTCTCGTGGAGCGAAAAACTCAATGGCAGTTACCAAACAATCTAGATTCTCTTGCTGGTGGAAAAAAAGGTCGCGCG